>BLSH010102431.1:560013-577025 GCA_018402905.1 Glandirana rugosa
CCACGCGTGTCCGCGCGCTTGCGCGTGCCCTTGCGCGCTTGCGCGTGTTTACACTCGTGGTGGCACCTTTACGGTCCTAGTTCGTCTTTAACAAGGAAAAGGATTGTAACGGGGGGGGGGTTCCCCGTCGGAGGCCTACGGAATGGCCCATAGTGGTGAGACCGCTAAAGAGAACTTTCGGACCTATTCAGGCCCCCGCACCTACAAAAGAAGTCCAAGGGTCCTCAAGAGGAGACCCGGCTTGGGGAAGGTGAATTAGTCTATGACCCAAGGGGGTCGAGAGGCCGCTGTTAAGTTCTACCGAAGGTGGAGCTTGAGGAGGAGAGGCAATTGATCCTGCCCCAGACCTCCTGGGTGGAAGGCTGGACTCTTTCACAGGTCTTGGTACCCGAAGTCGTCGCTACGTACCTTTTGGCCCACCTAGGCGTCTCTTCTTCGGGAACCTGAAGAAAACATCCACGCCCCCGGACTTATCCAGGCTTTCAAGAGAAATCGCCAGAGTGGTGATACCCGGTAAGGCATCCGGAGGCTGCCCCTTGGGGGGGGGGCAATGTTAGGAAAAGGAACAATTTCTGCTTGATCCTGGCATTTCCACGGTGGTGCTCACATTTGTGCGCGTTCGCGCGTTCCCGTGCGCGTTCGCGCGCCTGTGCGCACCCGCGTGCGCGCTGGAAACGGCGCCAAACGGGCCTATTTAAACCTGGAGACTCTGGAGACAAGTGCTGCTCGTTCTACAGCGTTACCGACCTGTGAGCCTCAGCCTCCGATACCTGTTCCTGTGTTGTTCTGCCTCCTGTTTGACCCGGCTTGTCCCGACCTGCTGTCTGCTGCCTGCACCGACCCCGGCTATCCACGACCATCCGATTGTCTGCTCCCTTGTACCTCTGCTGCCCGCCCGTTTAACGAACCTTGCTTGGACTTCAACTACTCTTTTGCCTGATCCTTTGTACCTTCCTGCCTGCCCGTTGCCGACCCAGCCTGAACGACCATCCTTCTACCTGCACGCCTCCTGGAGCTTCGCTACATCACCAGTGACCCTCCAGCCCTCGTGCCATCCCGCACTCTTGGACCTCTGTCCCCACTACCAGGGGTCCTTGAATCGGGTGCGCAAGAGCGGTTGTTCCCTGCACAAGACAGACTCCACCGTCAGGTACGTGACAGTTCCCCTAGTCAAGGGGAAGGCCACCGAAAGGCAACCATTTGCATGCACCCTAGCTCGCGGGTGGGCATATAGCATCTGGAGCCATGCGACAAAGTGAGGGCCGAAGCCAAACCTCCCCAAGACCTGCCAGAGGTAGCCCCACTCAACTGAGTCAAAGGCCTTCTCTGTATCGAGCGAGGCCACAACACCAGCGTCCTCAGGACCCGCTCTATCAATGTGGGTGAAAAGCCTCCTAATGTTGATATCTGTGCCTCTCCCCGGCATGAAGCCCTTCTGATCCGAGTGAACCAATGCCGTGATCACCGTGTCTAAGGGCCAGGATTTTTTCCAGGATTTTGGCATCCACTTTCAACAGGGAGATTGGGTGGTGGGAAGAGCATAGGGAAGGGTCCTTTCCCAGCTTGAGGATCACCACTATGATGGCCTCGCTCAAGGAGTCCGGGAGGGCCCTCGTTTTAGCCGACTCTTCAAATAAGGTGTACAGTCTAGTGGCAAGGTCCTCAGAGTACTGCTTATAGAATTCGACAGGTATACCGTCCGGTCCAGGGGTTTTGCAAGTCTGCATAGTCCTTAGGGCCCTAAGAGTTTCCTCCACCGTAATGGGACTGTCCAGCTTGTTGCGGTAGGTTGGGGTAAGCACTGGGATGTCAATGTCATCTAGGTACTACTGTAAGTCCTCCTCTCTATAGTCCGTTTGGGAGCTGTATAAAGTCTGATAAAAAGCGGCAAAACAGCCACTGATCTCCCGCGGAGAGCAGAGCAGCTCCCCAGATGGGCCCTTAATGAGGGGGACGCTGAGGCCGCCTGACTGCCCCTGGCCAGCCAAGCCAGCAGCCTACCCGATCTCTCTCCCTGCTCAAATATGCGCTGGGATTGTGCTAGCAACTTCTTTTGGGTAAGAGAGCTACGGATGTGCATCACTTCCCTGGTCAAAGATTGAAGGAGTCTGTAATCCTGGGGGTGTCGAGTACGGATAAACTCAGCTTCCTGGGCAGAAGCTGCCCCCTCGGCCGCAACCAGGTCAAGTTTCCTGGCCCATCTGACCCTGGCAATGATGGTCTGGTACTGACCCCTAGTGTGTACCTTAAAGGCGTCCCACGCTGTGGGAACCGATACAGAATCCTGATTGGTCACCCAGAAATTCCTCAGCTCCAAGTGAAATTTACTATCGACCTCCAGATCTGTGATCCAGAATCTGGAAAGGCTCCAAACCCTGTCCCCAGGGCTGATGGATACATACAGGCTCAGGATCATCAGACCATGGTCTGAAATTCCCTTAGGTAGTATCCTTGTGTCCATGACTCTAGGGAGGATAGGCCCCACCGCGAAGACCAAATCTATACGGGAGAAGGTGCAAAGAGAGGCAGAGTGACAGGTGAATTCTCTGGCATGGGGGTATTTCCACCTCCAGACATCCGTAAACCCGTATGTCTCCGCCCATGTTGCCATCCCCGGACAAGCTGGGCCGACAGCCGAAAGCCTGTCCACCCCAGAGTCAGGGACCATGTTAAAATCTCCTAGAATGATTGTGTCATCAGAGACGAATTCTGCAATCCTGGAGGTGACCTGGTTGAGGACCCTCAGGGAGGCAGGAGGTGGAAGGTACAACCCAACAATAGTGCACTTTATAGCATAAATCTGAGCATGCATAATAATATAGCGACTGTCCGGGTCCAGCATCAGATCCAGGAGCTTGAAGGGGAGCGTCTTCCACACCAGAATACTGACCCCTCTGGCAAAATTGGAGTATGTGGAATGATAATGATGCCCTACCCAATGCTTTTTTTAGAGCCAGGGTCCTTCTGCCCACCAAATGTGTCTCCTGAAGCACGCATATGTTTGGGTGATGCGCCCTCAGGAACTGGAACACCAGGGATCTCTTAACAGGGGAGTTCAAGCCCCTGGTGTTCCAGGACAGAATGTTAAGCATAGACACCGGGCTGAAAATGGAAGTGGATTAGCGGGGAGTCATTGAAAGGTGCACCGGACCCATGGGACACGGACGGGAGAAGACATAGAGATCGGCAAAGCTGGATACAGTAGCACATAAACCCAGTTGTCCAAGAAGAAATATCGTCTGCTGCAAAAATAACAAAACCAAAAACATAAACCAACATCTGCCCTAACAGTCTTCAACCCCATTCCCAATCAGCACGCCGGCTGCAAAAGGGAGAGAACCTGTACAAAGAGCGAGCTACTCCACCCAGACAACGCCAGGAGGAGAAGTAGAGCAGTCAGAGTCTTCGCTTTACGAGCATCCGCCAGGTAGTTCACACTAGTGTGGGGTATAAATTCGCTGTGAAGCGTGGTAAAACAGGAGTCAAGTCACACCTTGTGACTGGGAAAAATAAAAACGATCCCATCAGTGAAAGGGGTTCACTAAAATTCTGGATGAGTGCGTTGGAAGTCTTAATGCACTTAGGCGGCAATAACAATAGACAACAGTATCTCCTGACAACGTCATGGGCACAAACTTGGGTTGCAAAGCTGAACCAGGCAGCTGGTAAAGGCACAACAGGTGCAACAATAGTCCAGTCTCAAAGTACAGTGGGCGTTGAGCCGGCACTGAGGTGTTGTATATACCAGCCGGGAACCCCAGCAAGGCTCACACCCCCGCTAGGAAAGTGCGGCTTGTAGAGGGGACATGCATGCCTCAGAACGTTAAGGAGTAAGGGCCTATGGCATGAAATCAAATACAATCAGGTTGCTTACGTGACCTGCAGTCAACAGGGAGGGTGTCCAACCAGCTGGAAGCCTCTCTGGGGGTGTTGAAAAACCGAGTCGATTCCCCATCCTGGACCCGCAGCCACGCAGGAAAAAGGACACTGTAGTGAATATTCCGGGCCCTCAGTGTGGCCTTAACTTGATCAAAGGATTTCCTCAGCTTCTGCATTTCAATAGGGTAGTCAGGGAAAATCATCAACTTGCTATTGTGACAGCGCAGATCCCCTACAGCCCTGGAGGCCCGTAGAATTTCATCTCGGTCCCGAAAGTTCAGCATTCTGAATATTAATGTACATGGGGGGGGGATTTAGGAGGGACCGGCTTGGGGGGAACTCGATGAGCCCTCTCCACCACGTAGTGAG
This sequence comes from Glandirana rugosa, assembly GCA_018402905.1. NCBI lineage: Eukaryota > Metazoa > Chordata > Amphibia > Anura > Ranidae > Glandirana > Glandirana rugosa. The sequence continues at coordinate 564,262 of BLSH010102431.1, forward strand.
GGGAGAAGTGTGCTTCCAGAAGAAGGGCCCGCAGCATGTCCTCCACGAACGTCCCACGATGAGTCCCCTCTGTCCCCTCCGCCAAGCCCACGATGCGGAGGTTGTTCCTCCGATTTCTATTCTCGGAGGTCGTCCTCCGTGTGGCTGATCCGCTGCTCAGTTTCAGAGACTCTGGAGTGGACCTTATCCAGATCTTGCCGCAGGATGCCTACGTCAAGCTGGACCTCTTCAAACTTTGCCATCAGAGTAGATTGGCATGTGGCTGTGGCGGCCATGACCTCCGCTAGCCAGGGTGACCGTTCGGCGTCCGGCTCCATGAGGCCCGTCTGCGAGGCCTTGTGCTGGCTGCGCCTCGCGCTGTTCTCCACGTGTGCGGCCGAGGGAAGTGGATTTTCCTACCGAAATGCCGCCCGGACGATCTCCTCCTCATCCAGACCTCTGAGGTGCAACTAGCAGGTGAGTATCACCAAGGAATCCGGAGAAACGCAGGATAGTCGGTGGAGCTCAGGCTAGACGCTTAGCTCGCCATCTTGGACACACCCCCCTGCATCCCAGTCTTAATCCATAGGGTTCAATATTGAGTTGCCCCATCCTTTGCAGCTATGTGAGGTCAGGTACTGATGTGGATGTGAAGGCCTTACTCACATTCTCCGCTCTAATTCAGCCAAAAGGTGTTCTATTGGGTTGAGGTCAGGACTCTGTGCAGGCCAGTTAAGTTCCTCCACCCCAAAGTCCTTTATCCATGTCTTTATGGACCCTGCTTTATGCACTAGTGCGCAGTCATGTTGGAACAGGAAGGGGCCATCCCAAAACTGTTCCCACAATGTTGGGAGCATGAAAGGCCCACCAAAATCCTCAGTACCAGGCCCATGATGCTCTTAATCTGACCCTGTTCTTAAGGCGTCATCATACAAAGACATTTTGGACTTCATGTTCCCAACTTTGTGGGAACAGTTTGGGGGTGGCCCCTTCCTGTTTCAACATGACTGCGCACAGTGCACAAAGCAAGTTCCAAGACATGGATTAGCGGGTTTGGGGTGGAGGAACTTGACTGGCCTCCACAGTCTCCTATAGAGCCTGATAGAACACCTTTGGGATGAATTAGAGCAGAGACTGTGAGTCAGGCCTTCTCGTCCACATCAGTGCCTGACCTCACAAATGCGCTTCTGAAAGAATGGTCAAACATTCCCATAGACACACTCCTATACCTTGTGGACAGCCTTCCCAGAAGAGTTAAAGCTGTTAGAGCTGCAAAGGGTGGGCCAACTCAATTTGAAACCCCACGGACTAAGACTGGGATGCCATTAAATTTCATGTGTGTGTAAAGGCAGATGTCCTAATACTTTTGACAATTTAGTGTATCTATATAATATGCCTGGCCCTGGAAGCTGGAAATCACTGACATAAGACACTGCTACTCCAGTGATCTCCACTTGCATCTGGGTCCTGTGCTGAGTGGCTGGCCTGATGCATTGTAAACACAGATAATCAGTCGCTCGGGATGGGTGCCATTCAGAGAATGCTTTGCACTCTCTGAATGAATGTAAAGTGTTCTCTGGTTGGACAAGGTGGAGAGCGTAACATCACCCCCTGCCTCACCACCTCTTCCAATCATAGAATGCTTTGTACCAGACACGGAAGCAAGTGGAGATCACTGGAGTAGTGGTGTCTACTTCAGTGATTTCCAGCTTCCAGGGCCATCGGTCAGGTATGGTATATAGATATAGATAGTTATATTTATCCAAGCTGGATGTAACTATGTAAAAATATACCATGCCTGGATTTCTTCTGTAACTTAAAAAATGTTTCCATTTTCTTTTTCGTTGAAGAGAACCAATCATTCTGTCCCTAGGAGTCAATGTCCCTGGCAGTGCAGCTATGAATCTTTGACTGAACTATGGGAGAACACCTTACACAAGGATAAGGTTCTTTATATTCAGCCATGTGACTGTAATTTCCAAATGTCATTGTGCTCAGCTGAAAACAACTGTCACTTTTTTTAATCCTAAATCTTATTAGCATGTATTAGTATTGAAAAAAGAAAACTCTTTCTTTGAACATTTTTAGATAGGTATAGATAGGGCCGCCATCAGTGTATGAGGGGCCCCTCTATGTACCTCTCTGATCTGTAGATGGTGGGTCTCCAATGACTCATATTCATTCTACCAAACCTGATTATAATTGTTTCCACATGGAAACTTGAACTTTCCAGAAAATGGATAAAGTGGAGCTTTGTTCATTAGAAAACAGCCCTCCCGTATCACTTACAGAAAAACTTCAGGAAATGTAGAATTGAAAAGTTAAAATCGAACTAAAAAAGTTCTCTTAGCTTTGTATAGAGTGGGGAAGGGTTAGAACCTCTGTTGCATCCTTATTGCTGCCTGTGTCTGTGTGGGGAAGATCTACCTAGGTTTGTGTCCAAGGTGGCACCAGTTGCTGGAGCTGAAAATGAGAGGTAATCATGGGGAAACAGAAACCTGGTAGAGGTTCTTTTTCCAATTCCAATCTCCAGAACAGGGGGTAATGGGAAATCTCTTCAATAGAAACCTAAACAGCAATTGAAAGTATTTCGAAGTTAACAGAACTTTTAAGCCTTCCCCCCACTCTTCAAAACATAAAAGATTTTTTGCTAGACTCTTGCTTTAAAGTAAAACTCCAGCCACAAATAACAGGAAAAAAATGAGTAGTCCTTTAAAATAAAAGAACAAGACTATTTTTTTTGCTGCAATATTCATCCTAAATCCAGATATTCCCCTTCGCTGTATTTTTTTTCTACAACCAGATACCCCCAGTCTGATGGCCAGCATCTTTCAACCCACTTCCTCTGAGACCAGGTCATCCTGGATCCAATCGTGAAAGGAGAAGCAGCACAGTCATGAACTCATCTCTTTTTCACTCTGCTTTCCAGTGGCGGCTGGTGCTAAATATTTTTTTTGGGGGGGGGGGGGTGACAAACTAATGCCACCCCCCTGGGGGAGATGGATGGAAAGGCACCCTCCACCCCTGGGAGACGCATGTGACAATGGGGCCAAGGCATGAGAGGGAGATGGGCTATGGCACTGTATCTGGTCCCGGCGATGCAGTGAAGAGGGCTGTGGGTCCGAGCAGAAAGAAGAGGCTGTGGACACTGGGTGACGATCCGGTGCCATCTTGGCATCCTCCTCGTGCGGCCTGGAACCACTGGCAAAGTAAGAGAACAGGGCTCCCGAGCAGGATTTGACAGCTCGGGCCGGCTTTGAGGAGGCTCTCTGACAGCTGGGCATGCTGTAGCGGGTGTGCGGTGCCTAAGTCCCTCTGTTAAAGCTCCAAAAGCTCGGGTGAAAACAGGAGCTCACCGGAGATGTGACCTCACACTTGCATGTCCGAGCCACGCCCCATGTAAAATAGCGAATATTAATTTACCATTGTCAAACAAGTGGATGGACTCACCCTTTTTTGAAGCCAATTAAAGCCTCATTCTCTAATCATGTGCTTAAAAAAACCCCATTGAAATCAATGCGTCCGGCACCCTGCATGTAGATTAGGGGCCGGGCGCATGGATAAGAGGGGTGGCGCCCCTCCACCCTATATGGAAAGCACTGCTGCTTTCTCTTTCTATCAAAATGTTTCTTGCTAGCACATAAAATATTTTATTCCTTCTACTGTTTCTCCTTCTTACACTCCAGCCCTGCTGTACAGGGGTTCCAACAGGCAATGTAATAATAATCAGGCTGCATCAATTTGTCTTTTATCTCTGCCCAGAGTTCAACTTTAAGTTTAGCCTGTCTATGTGTTCATAGAGAAACTGCCAAGGTAACTGGTAAAGTGTGCTAAGTACTGTGCCATATTGCAAAGTTGAGCTATTTTATCTCCAGCAGGGCCAAAAGATGATCTTCTAAAAATCATGTTAAATATGCCAATGGAGAAGAATATTTAAGTAGGTCCACATATTTGTTTATAATTTTAGTAAAGATAAATGACAATGTAAAGAAATTGCATTATCCGATTGTAACGTGTATGGACAGCTTGATGAAGGCAGAGCTTTATATTAGGACATGATACCATGCAGAGAAAGCTGAGTAGCCAAGGTGTATTGAAGTCCATGATGACATATAATGGTGGCACTGGGAAAGTGGCCTGAGCCTTAATGACCATGATGTCACCATGCCTTCTCTTCACCAACACATCAAAGAGGTAGTTTCTTTAAGATGAGGCCATTCCTTTACTTGTGTTTGCCTGGTTTCACTTTTTTTCTACTAATGTGGCCAAAGTGGGCCTCTCTTTCGCTTACCCACCAGCCCAGTAGTTACAGTCTCCAGTCAGAGTTGTATATTCTTATACTGAATCCCTTAGAGGGCACAGAGTTCAGACATGCCATGCAACCTTTAGTGGCTCTGGTACAGAAATGAATGGAGACTCCAGTAATGATTTCTGCTCCATCATAAATGTGGAGATTTTCTGCCTGGGTACTTATTTACACAGTTTTGTGACAGAAACAAAGAAAAACTTTTTTTCTCCAAAATTTTTATTTGTAGCACAAAAAATAAAAACCCCAGAGGCGATCAATTACCCCCAAAAGAAAGCTCTATTTGTGGGGGAAAAAATGATAAAAAATTTGTTTGGGTACAACGTTGCATGACTGCGCAACTGTCATTCAAAATGCGACTGTGCTGAAAGCTGAAAATTGCTCTGCGGGGGTAGCGCTACATTTGTTATCTTAATTAATGACAAGGTTATTGCCAAGTTAAAAGACCCATAGTAGAAATGCAAAAATTGTGCTGATCTAATAGGTGATGTACATGTGTGAAAGATGAAGTGAATGAATATATGATTTCTGCCGATCACATCAGCCATGATTCTGTCAATTATGGCCACAAATTTTGTACCTTGGAACATCTGTGCCAAAAGCCTCTTCTAAAGCCATAATCTCTCTCTAATTCTCAGACAATTCCTCCATAACGGTGCAGAGAACCATCAGAAGCCCAACACATCACACATTGCAGTTGAAGATCTCCAGTGTGTCTCAATAATCAATAACTAGCTTATCAAAGCGAGGTGCAATTGCCAGCACACTTACCAGCCAGTCAGCAAACAAATGAAACCCTTTATATGAATGTCCCAAGAGTGGGTAGCATCAATATTTTGTGAAGGACTCTGAGGAAGAGAGTGCACCCTCAAACCATACAAGCCAGCTTATGTTAAAGCAAACCCAACCCTCCTGCGCTCAGGTTTCATAGACCAAAAGGGGATGCAAACAGCAGCTAAGTGAGATGCAAATAGCTTTCCACACTTGAAAGTCTTGCAGCCTTCCTCAGGACCATGGGCATCCAAAGGCACTAGTAATCAAAGAACAAGAGCAAGGCGCACTGACCTAGTGCAATACCATTTAAAAGGTTTAGCAAAAGGAATAAAAATAAAGAGACTCTGAGGAAGAGTGTTTGCCCTGGAAACGTGTCAGGCTGGCCACATGGATGTAGCCTGGTCTCCCTGCTGAGGCGGAGGTCTGAAGTTATCCAGTGAGTTGCGGTGTTTAGTTTTAACACATTGCTGTGCCTTTTTAATTGCTCTGTTTGTGAGTATTTATTTTTAGTTATATTCCTTTAAATAACCCTTTAAACAGTATTGCACTAGGTTGGTGTGCCTTGCTCTTATTCTTTGATTACTAGAGCCAGCTTATGTTGGCAGTAAAGCACTAATGGTCAAACAGCGGTGCCTTTTAGTTGGAGATATTATGGATTTTATGCAGGGCTGGTGCAAGGATTTTTGATACCCTAGGTAATTTTGTCACCGCCCCCCTTGGCCCCGGCACTGACTCCATCCCCTTTGCCCTGCCCATGTAACCTATGTGACCTATCTGACCATTACACTGACCTACGAACCCATACACTGACCTACCAACCCCTACATTGACCACCTGACCCCTACACTAACCTACCCGATCATTACACTGACCTACCTGACCCCTACACTAACCTACCTGGCCCCTATACTGACCTACCTGACCCCTACACTGACCTACCTGACCATTACACTGACCTACCGGACCCCTACACTGACTGATAATCACAAAACCCAACAGACTCAGAGCAGCACTGGTTACAAGTGTTCAAATATGGCCCCATCCTTTGACACGATCGTACGTGCGATTGTCGTCCCGTGTGTACTGGGCTTAACATGACAGAAAGATCCTGAAAACAATTGTATGTCTTCAATTAGTTGAAAACAATGCCTGTCTTTCAACAGCTGGTTGATCAAAACATTCCTTCTACTTTATTGAATCTTCAAGGTAGAGTACAAAGACATAGGTGGTTGTTTCTCAATGGATTAAATCCATGTCCATTATAATGTACATTATATTAAGAAGTCAGCAGAGTTTCACCTTGTTCACTAAACTCTTGGGAAAATTCCCTTGCAAAGTGAAAATTCACTTTGCAAAGGGAACAGCCAATTTGCCATCATTAAATCAACCCCAAAGGGTACAGATTTTCAATTTCTTTCATTACTGATGCATTGGATCTTGTTTTCAAAGATACTCTGGAAACATTAATCATTTTCTATCTCTATAACATTCCAGAATCTCCACATAACGGAATAATAGATCAACGTGTTAATTTTCTCCCGGGCCAGCGGACTTGTAGTGATGATAAAAGAAGTTTTGTTTGGAAATCTGTATACTCAGCAATATTTGAAAAAAGCCCATTTTATGAGTTTCCTTAAAAAGGTTCAAAAGAGGACAAACAGATGTTTCCTCTAGGGTGCACCTCAGTTCATCAAAACCATCAGTTATGAAGAGTATCTATCCATGGCTCTCAAAATCCATTGAATGTAAATCAGGTAATCAAAAGATTGCAATTTGCAGGTCCAAGATAGAAGTCCCTCAAAGCTTTTTGTGTAAGTGATGTTGCTGACATCTCTACAGCTTAACCCACACGATTACACCTGTCATTATAGAGTTTAGCAGTGGTGTAGTTGAGCATGATCTTTTGAGAGGTTATGGGCTTTCCAATCCCCTCAGGTCCTTGTAACACCACAACACCAGAGAAAAATACAAGAAAGAGAAGGGCGCACCGACCTAGTGCAATACCATAAAACCATTTATTGAGATAAAAATACAACATAAAATATACTCACAAGCGGAGCAGTATCAAAGGCATGTATCATATACAGAGACTTCAGTCTATCTCCACCACAGCTGGGGAGGATCCATAAGGCATCAAAAGCAAGGCTGACGCGTTTCCAGGGCGAACCCTCTTCCTGTCTGAGGAAGAGGGTTCGCCCTGGAAACGCGTCAGCCTTGCTTTTGATGCCTTATGGATCCTCCCCAGCTGTGGTGGAGATAGACTGAAGTCTCTGTATATGATACATGCCTTTGATACTGCTCCGCTTGTGAGTATATTTTATGTTGTATTTTTATCTCAATAAATGGTTTTATGGTATTGCACTAGGTCGGTGCACCCTTCTCTTTCTTGTATTTTTCTCTAGTTTATTCGGATTCCCATGGTCCTGAGGAGGGCAGCAAGATCATATAGTGCAAAATTGAGTGATTGATTATCAAAGGATTGCATCTCTGGTCAGGCCTTCACCATCGGTCGATACTTCCAAGCGCAGGAACTGTGTTGTGTGAACACCACAACACCACCAGGAAAGGACATAGAGGGTATGCTGTGCAGGCAACCTTCCAGTTAAAAATAACCTTCTTGTAGGTTCTGTACGGCTTGCATGAGGGCTCTAACTTGTTAGCAAAAAGCATCTAGCGGAGATGCATCTCTGTCGTCTTCAAACATCTTATGGCTGACTGATACTGTCACGTACCTGGTCTTGAAGCCGAGATGCTGAGAGGGCTCTCCTTGCGGCTGAGTGCTTGGTGTCCCTGAAGCAGGGGAGGGCTGGGCCAGGGGGCAGGGTGGCAATTGCCCCCCAGGCCACCCTAACTTACATTCAAAATGGCCGATGGCCGCTGCCCTCTCACACTTTTTTCTTCTTGTGGAGAAAGGAAGCAGGGGCCAGGGGTGCAGCCACCAACTAACTGCAGGCAAAGGGGGGGAGGGCACCCAGGGCCGGCTGTGCTGATGGGCACTGGCGAGCCTGCATTGATGGATACTGATCAGGTTGCATTTGATAGGCACTGGTGAGGCTGCATTGATGGGCACTGGTGCGGCTGCATTGCTGGGCACTGATGAGGCTTAGCTGATAGGCACTGATGAGGCTGCATTGGTGGGCATTGATGAGCTGCATTGATGCATTATTTTTGTTAAACCTCCTTTGTTGCTATTAACATTAAATCATGTTATCACATTGTATCATATTTGTCTTGCTTAATAACATCAATATCCATTCTAAAACCAGGTGGGCATGGATGGTGAGTTGATTGTGGTTCAATGGGCCACTTGACTGGACTTGCCCCCCAGGCCTAAGGCTGCCAGCCCTCCCCTGCCCTGAAGGTGGTAACAGGAAACACAAAGCCCAAAGTAGCAGGGATTGCCAGCTGTGCCACAGATGAGGGTTGGTGGTATGGAGATCTCTCTCCAGATGGAGACCAGAAGAGGTGAGTAGTAGGACCCAGGAGCGCTGATGATGGTGCAGAGTGCACACGGCTGGAAGCAGGGTGCAATCATAAGTACAGCAGGCAGTATCAACAGGTGAGTACAAAGTTAGGTACTGCAGGCTGGGTACAGCAGATAGGCACCAAGGCGGATCACAGAAGATAGGGCACAGCAGAAGGCGTAGTCAGGGATGGTAGCAGAGGTTAGTATGCCAGTGGTCAGCAGATCGGGTAGCGGAGTCGTGGTTAGGCAAGCCGGGGTCTTACACAGGGCAGAAGACAAGAGAAGACCCATGAGCAATCCAAGGTCAGAGCTGGGAGTGAGACAAGAGGTATCCAAAGGCAAGCCGGGTCAATACCAGCTGATCAGAAGCAGAAGCAAACACAGGAACAGGAAGCTGAAGACCAGTCAGCAATGTCCATGTGCCACAGCCATCGTTTTAAAGGCCTGAGGGCACCAGGATCTGACGTGCATTGCGTGTGCCAGCGTGCATACATCTTTGCCATGGTGAACGTGCGTTCTCAATACATGTGTGCGTATTCGTGCAGGTGCGGCCATATTGAGAATTGGCTAATGTGCCAAGTCTGCGGGCGACTCTCCTCTGGCTAATTCCCTGACAATAGGGCTATAAATACTGAAGTACAAAAATGTGTTCAAATGTCCGCGCTACTATGGGTGGTGTGATATGTAAATAAATAATATTAATGATATAGATGTGGCAATAGTGGTGATGACCCCTCATAGGTCAGCAAACACTAAGGCTGGGTTCACACCTATGCGAATTGGATGCGGCTTAAACCGCATCCAATTCGCAGGACACTTGAAAACGCATTGTTTTCAATGTGTCCAGTTCACACGTTTTTTGTGCAATGCGGTGCGAATTCCCAGCCCGTTGAGTCCAGTGGGAGCGCATCTAACACGGAGATGCACTCCGCACTGAACGGGGATATTTCCCCTGCTCGTGGCTCCTCCCCCATCTCTCCCCCTGCAGCTGCTGCGCTGTGGGAACGGACAGGAGCGGCTCCGTCCCTTCCCGGCAGCAAAGAGGCTGGAATTCGCACCGCAATGGTGTGAATCCAGCCTAAAACAAAGGCAATTAAAGTTTATAGTGACATATATCAAAAGTAACATGCAGCTGAAATAACAATAACAACTCCGCAATCTTAAATGGATGCTGCAAATAGTCCTTATAGAAAAGTGATCATAAAATACAGTCCATTCACTTAGTGCAAATGCTCATACACCCTCTGTGAATAATCAGCAATCCAGCAATAAACTTCAGTGCAAATCTTGTGTTTCTCTCTCAAAAAAAGAAAAAAGTGCCCTCCCCCGGTCACACTATGCGCTCACATCCAGGGGAGACCCTCCCAAGGGTCTACAATGGCATTCCCCTTACGGGTATATATCCAATGGACGTCTTTCCTGGTAATTCTTGGACTCTTGTTCCTTTAGACTGTGTGCATCATACCTATATGGCATAAGAGCAGGAAAAACTAACATAGTGTGGAACTGTACAAAAATGGGTCTTTATTAAAGCGGAGTTCCACCCAAAAGTGGAACTTCCGCTTTAAGGGAAGGTGACCCCCCCAACATGCCACGATTGGCATGTCTTTTTTTTGGGGGGGGGTGGGGGGGCGGGGACCCAGTTTTCACAGGGTCCCAGGTCCACTTCCTCTCCTAGTGCCGCGTAACCGGAAGGAAGTTCACCTTCCCCCCATCCCTCTCAGCGATCTTCTGGGACACGTCACAGGTCCCAGAAGATACGCTGGCCATTCACAGCGCAACTCGCACATTCGCAGGGAGCACCCGGCTTTGAACGCCGTACGGAGGAGAGGGAGAAGAGCGACGCTGAGGGTGGCCACATCGCTGGAGCCTGGGACAAGTGAATGTCCGATTATTAAAAGTCAGCAGCTACACTTTTTGTAGCTGCTGACTTTTAATAGGGTGGAACTCCGCTTTAAATAAATATAATCACATTCATAGGTGCACTAGCTCAGACACAGATGGCTTGCTTTGTACAGTTGGGATCATAAAACCCCTTACTGGTCACTTAAACATTTGCAGATTCTCAGTCCTGTGTGCTCCCCAGTGGTAATCTACTTCCTGGTAGTATGCGATGACATCACAGGCTCCGCCCGACATGTTTTGTCACTGGTCATGTGACTTTTTCAAAAGTGTTGCCTAGTCATCACTACTATTAATACGTCTACTCTATATCATTAATATTCAACAAGTGTTTGCATTATATGTAATTATTTGAGCTAGCAAGATAGGTAGCGCTTCACATTTCTTTGATTTTTGAGGGCTATAAATACGTTGTTTAGGTTGGGGTGTGGATATTTCATAACATATACAGTGCTCAGCATAAATTAGTACACCCCTTTTGAATAGTAAGATTTTAATCAATATCTCAATGAATACAAGAACAATTTCCAAAATTTTGACAAAACTGAGTTTTATAGAACATTTGTTTAGCTCATTACATGAAAGTAAGGTTAATAATATAACTTGGAAAACAAATTCTTCTGTTTTACTCAAATTAGTTGATGCAAAAATGAATACACCCCACAACAAAACTACTACATCTAGTATTTTTTATGACCTCCATGATTTATAAGGACAGCACCAAGTCTTCTAGGCATGGAATGAACAAGTTGGCCACATATTGCAACATCTACCTTTTCCATTCTTCAAGAACGACCTCTTTTAGAGCCTGGATGTTGAATTGAGAGTGGTGCTCAACGTGTCTCTCCTGAATTCCCCATAGGTGTTCCATTGGGTTCAGATCAGGAGACATATTTGGCCGCTGAATCACTTTCATCCTGTTTTTCTTGCAAATGCAACAGTGGCCTTAGATGTGTATTTTGGATCATTGTCATGATGGAAAAGTGCACAACAACCAAGGGCACGTAGTGATGATAGCATCTTCTCTTTCAATATAGAGCAGTACATCTGTGAAATCATGATGCCATCATTGAAATGCAGCTCCCCAACACCAGCAGCACTCATGCAGCTCCACAGAAGGACACTGCCACCGCCATGTTTCACTGTAGGCACCATGCATGTTTCTTTGTACTCCTTACCATTGCGATGCCATACAGTTTTGAAGCCATCTGTTCCAAAAATATTTATCTTGCTCTCATCACTCCAGAGAACAGAGTCCCAGCATTCTTCTTCTTTTTTTAGCATGGGCCCTGGCAAATTCTGCATGGGATTTAGGCAGTGGCGTACCAATGGGGGGAGGGGGCGTGTGCCACACATTGGAGGGGGTGTCAGGCTGGCACCGATTAGTGGTGGGCCGGGGCCGCTGGGTCGCATCTCCTAACAAGCAGGGCCCCATTGGCACTGTGGAGTGGCCAGGTGCATGCATGTGAGACATGCAGTGTTGTGCGCTGTATTATTGCCCAGCGAGCAAGGACTGGATGGGGTCCGGAAGCTTATTACCAAGCAGAGAATTCAAAATGCACGGTGGTGTAATTTCAGATTGTGGTTCAGACATGAGTTACAGCAGTATATGTAGACAAATTGATGAGGGTCTGAAAGAAAAATTCTCTGAATATGAAATTATACGCACAGTGTTAAGAATGATCAAACCAGGTAATTTTAAAGACATGTTAACCAACAATGATGATATCACTGTTGCTGAGTTGAAAAGGTCCTTAACCACTTGCCGACCGGTGACCGGCGTCTGACGGCGACAATGTGGCTCATTATCGCAAACCGCCATCATATGACGGCAGCTGAGATAACTAGTACTGTGAGCCCGCGCGCAATGCCGGAGGCGCGCTCACTATATCCAGGGGGGGCCAGGGAGCGGGTATGGCGGACTCGATCACCGCCGGCTACCCACGATGCCCCCCATAAACACGGATCTCCGTTCTCATAGAGAACTCATAGAGAACACGGATCTCCGTTCTCATAGAGGGGGAAGGGCTGTGATCACAAGCTTCCTGTATATGGAAGCCGTGATCACTCCCTTCCCCCTGCCAGCCCGGCCCACATACAGTTAGAACACGCCCAGGGAACACAATTAACCCTTAGAACACCCCCTTCAGGTTAACCCCTTCACTGCCAATGGCATTTACACAGTAATCAGTGCATTTTTATAGCACTGATCGCTGTATAAATGCCAATGGTCCCAAAAAAAGTGTCAAAATGATCCGACATGTCCGCCGCAATATCGCAGTACCGCTAAAAATCACAGATCGCCGCCATTACTAGTAAAAAATAAAAACCCCAGAA
>BLSH010102431.1:577893-602701 GCA_018402905.1 Glandirana rugosa
ATATATATATATATATATAAAATGATCATTACCGCCATTAGTCCCTGAATATCGCCCTGATACTATAACGCCACCTGTTTACACTGTGATGCACTGTGAAGACTGTGAAACACTCTTGGTCACTGTGATTATGTCATTAGTCACGATTTTGATACGTGACAGTGACATGATTACTGTGACCGACCCTTCCCCAATTGTAGATCCCGTTAGTTTCCCAATATACACACGGATTTTTCACAAAAGAGTGACACCCCCTCCACGAAAATGATCCCCTTCCGTATCTTTCTTCTGCCTTGGCCAATCGTTCTGTACACAGGCAGAACGGCGGTCTGTCAGTATGGAAGACATTGATCCTGTGTTCCTGCAAAGCAGGGACGTTGATCTATGCCTTCCCCTAGTAAAAGCACCTCCCCCACAGTGAGAAAACACTTTTTAGGCACACATATAACCCTTTGATTGCCCTAGATGTTAACCCCTTCCCAGCCAGTGTCATTAGTACAGTGACAGTGCATAGTTTTAGCACTGATTACTGTATTAGTGTCACTGGTTCTCACAAAGTGTCAGAAGTGTCACGTAGTGTCACATTTGTCCACCGCAATATCATAGTCCCGCTATAAGTCCCTGATTACCGCCATTACTAGTAAAATATATATATATATATATATATGTCCCCGGATTTCATTTTAAAAATCTGGTCACCTTACCTTAAATCATGTTCAAGAGTCGGTCTTCTGACCACAAAAAATGTTGAAAGCTTAAAAACGCCAAAAAACGCTTAAAAACTTGGCTCACGCGGCAAAACGCGGCATGTAAAACGCGGCTAAACAGCCATTTTAAGCGTTGGTTTCTAACTGTCAAAAAAATCATCAAGGGGAGGTTGAAAAAGCGTCCCGTGTACATGGAGCCTTACTGGAATTGACAGCTCAGGTTTCTGCTCTCACAAAAAACCTTGAAAAAGATGATGCAACCTACTTCCAAAGTTGATAACCAGATAAAGCCAAAAGCAAGCACAGAAGGAGGAGTCAGGCCATTTGAACCACTTCCAGAATGTCCAGTCCAAGAGGCCTTGAACTATTTCCTGCAGTGGTAGACGTGCCAAGTGGAATCTCTAGAAATGTGAAGACCCCTGTCCTGAGTAATGCTCAACATGACATTTACCTTTCTGTGAACAGTGTTGGGTGCCATTACTCGAGTATCTGAAGTCCTACCCTTCACTCTAGTTGTTGGTGCCGAGAAAATAAACAACCAGAAGAAAAGTGTGGTTCATATAAATCAGTTGAATCAAGGGGATAGTGGAAGTCAGATACCCGTTAACAAAAGCATTAGGTGGCACCCACCTCTCAGTTTAGAACATCTCTCAAAACAAGAATAGGAGATAGCCAGACAAATGCTATACGATGAATCAGATGTCTTTTTGCAAGATGATGGAGATATAGGATGTATCCCAAATCTGAAATTGAAGATAAATCTGAGAAATAAACCCATCCAGAAATGCTATAGATCAATTCCAAAACCCCTGTACAAGGAAGTTAATCAGTATGTCCAAAACCTTCTTGACCTAGGTTGGATAAAGAAGTCTTCCTCTGCCTACTCATCATCAGTCGTCTTTGTCCGAAAGAAAGCTACCCGCTGTATGGGTGAGTTCTTGGATGAGCTTGGATGAGTTCTCTCCTGGAGCTTTCCCAACACTTCACAGTCCCCGACTGATGAAGAGCCTGCTCTGGTACTCCTTCAAAACTCCATCCCTCTGCATCTGCCTCCGGCAACAAGAGTGGTTGACCCTCTGACAACTTCTTGTCCTATGCCTCCTGGCAACGATCTGGCTCCCCTCGGGCTGAGCCCCTTTACATGTGGCTAGGCCTCAGGCTTCAGGCCTACACCTCAGCTTCTGCTCCACACACACCCACCCAGGCCGCAGCCAGTGTGGAAAGAGACCTGATCACCTCACTCTCTCCAAATAAATAGCCTATCCCAGCGGCCAAAGAAACTCCTACTGATAGGCTGAGAAAGCACATTCACTGTAATCTGTAAACTGTAATCTATCATACTAATGCCAAAGGTAACAGTGCAACCTATTGACAAAAGAGAGAATCGCAGTTCCATTCAAGCTTAGGAGGGTCATGAATCTGCAATAACATTCATGTCTTGTCTGTTTGCCTACTTTTCTGCATATGTCCAGTTAGAGGCCGTGCCTTCTCACTTGTGTCAGAAAATTGGTGTGACCAGAAATGTATGGGCCGCACAGAGAATACTGAACACAAGCGTAACTGAAATAAGAGGATTTATCATAAGATATGAGACAGTGAACTAAAACGCACAATGAAAATATCAATAGTGAAGCCAACCAAAAGCATATAACTAGTGTAAAGGGGAAAGTCCAAACCATAGAATTTAAGCCAGGCCAGGGTCATACACAGGAGATCAGTCAGAGGGAACCGGGGAGCAGAACAAGCAGGATTCAGGGTTCAGAATGCAGGTTTTAGGGTGCAGGCTTTCAGGATGCAGGTTTTCAGAGGCACACAGAAGCAATACCAAGGCGAGCTAACACAGCATTCCCAGGTTTAAATACACTTCCTGCAAACAATCTCAGGTGATGCTTGATTGCAGGAGATGATGCCGAGAGACATCTGCTGGTGGACAATGGAACTGCTCAGCCTCCAACTGCTAAGGGACACCCTTTGGTGGACACCGGAACTGCAGCCCCTAGGTCTGGGGGCTACAGTGCAAACAACTGGTGAAACCGTTCCTAACAGTACCCCCCCCCTTGAAGGAGCGACTTCCGAACGCTCCAACCAGCCATAGCAGAAAAAGTTGAGAACGACAGTGTCTCATGAGTCCAAGGAATGCCAGGTTCCAGATCAGAGACCCTGCTGCCGGGATCCAGAAAGATGCCAGGAATTCCACCGCCTGGGTCTGGTAACAGGTTAGGTACCTCAACGCTGGGGTACCATGGGTCATTCACAAACTTAGGCACATCCGGCTGGCCAGCGGGCACAGGATCAGCAGAATGGACAGTGGGCACAGGATCAGCAGGCTGGACAGCAGGCACCGGAAAAGCAGGCACCAGAAAAGCAGGTATCAGAACAGCAGGCTGGGAATCAGAAACCAGATCAGACTGGACAGCGGGCGCCGGTACATCAGTCTGGACAGCGGGCCCCAGAACACCAGGCTGGACAGCGGGCACCAAAACAGCAGGCTGGACAGCAGACACAGGATCAGCGGGCACCGGGTCATCAGGCACGGGATCAGTGGGCACCAGGTCACCAGGCACAGGATCAGCGAGCACCGGGTCACCAGGCACAGGGTAAGGGGGCACAGGGTCAGCGGGCACCAGGTAATCGGGCACAGGATCAGCAGACATCGGGTTATCAGGCACAGGATCAGTGGGCACTGGGTCATCGGGCACAGGATTGGTGGGCACAGGATCAGTGGGCATTGGATCATCAGGCACAGGATCAGCGGGCACCGGGTCATCAGGCACAGGATCAGCGGGCACCGGGTGACCAAGCACAGGGTAAGCAGGCACCAGGTCATCGGGCACAGGGTCAGCAGATATTGGGTTATTGGGCACAGGATCAGTAGACATTGGGTTATCGGGCACAGGATCAGCAGGCACTGGGTCAGCAGGCACAGGATCAGCGGGCACAGGATCAGCGGGCACTGGGTCATAAGGCACAGGATCAGCGTGCACCGGGTTACTGGGCACAGGATCAGCGGATATCGGGTCACCAGACTGGACAGCAGGCACTGGATTGTCAGACTGGACAGCGGGCACTGGATCGTCAGACTGGACAGCGGGCACTGGATCATCAGACTGGACAGCGGGCACTGGATTGCCAGACCGGACAGCGGGCACTGGATCGCCAGACTGGACAGCGGGCACTGGATCACCAGACCTGACAGCGGGCACTGGATCGTCAGATTGGACAGCGGGCACTGGATTGTCAGACCAGAACAGGTTGGCTGGTGAAGGAGCAGACTAGAACAGATCGGCTGGCATAGGAGCAGACTGGAACAGATCAGCTGACGCAGGGGCAGACTGGAACAGATCAGCTGGCGTAGGAGCAGACTGGAACAGATCAGCTGGCATAGGAGCAGACTGCAACAGATCGGCTGACTTAGGAGCAGACGGGAACAGATCAGCTGGCATAGGAGCAGACTGAAACAGATCGGCTGGTGTAGGAGCAGACTGGAACAGATCGGCTGGTGTAGGAGCAGACTGGAACAGATCGGCTGGCGTAGGAGCAGACTGGAACAGATCGACTGGTGTAGGAGCAGACTGGAACAGATAGGCTGGGTAGGAGCAGACTGGAACAGATCGGCTGGCATAGGAGCAGACTGGAACAGATCGGCTGGCGTAGGAGCAGACTGGAACAGATCGGCTGGCGTAGGAGCAGACTGAAACAGATCGGCTGGCGTAGGAGCAGACTGGAACAGATCGGCTGGCATAGGAGCAGACTGGAACAGATCGACTGGCATAGGAGCAGGCTGGAACAGATCGGCTGGCATAGGAGCAGGCTGTCCCTTTGTGGGAGAAGAGTGACTCCGTGGTTTCTAGTCTGTTTTGTTTCTAGAAGCTCTTTCGGAACATCTTTGAGGAACCAGGTCGTGTCTCTTCAGCGACCAGCGCCCTTTTAAGCCTTCGGCAAGAGTCTGTTTCTGTGGGACAGTATGCTCTTCATTTTCAGATTCTATCTGCTGGGCTAAACTGGAACAATGAGGCCTTGGTTGCAACCTTTTTACAGGGCCTCTCTGACAGAGTGAAGGACGAATTAGCGGGCAGAACCATCCCTGTTGATCTGGACGACGTGATCTCCCTGTGTAACCAGAACGACATTTGCTTTCAGGAGAGGACCCTAGAAAAAAGACGCCAACACCCCTTGGTCCCTAGTCATCCTGAGCTCTCCCCTCTATGACCCATGGAGCATCCCCTGCCAGCTGAGGAACCTATGCAGCTGGGTGGGACCAGGCTATCTCCCAAGGAACATGCTAAGGGCAGAACTCTGGGCCTGTGTCTCTACTGTGGGGGCAAAGGTTATATTCGTGACACTTGCCCGCTTCGTCTGGGAAACGCTTGGGTATAATACATCAGGAAGGTGGAGTATTGGACCCAGAAACATCACCTTAGGTCTCCTGCTTTCAGTGTTCCTTCATGTCGGTGCTTCTTCTCATTCGGTCCTGGCATATCTGGATTCCGGAGCTGCTGGCAACTTTATGGACTGGAAAACAGCATCTTCCTTGAAACGGACCCTTTCGCCTCTTACCACTTCATTGGTGGTCTCAGCAATCAGTGCTACAGTTCTTCCAGGGGGCCCTATGCGCTTCCAGACGCTGCCTGTTAGGATGTTGGTAGGAATACTTCACCATGAGGAGATATCCTTTCTTGTCCTACCCAAGGCCTCAACCCCCATCGTATTGGGTCTACCCAGGTTACAGCTCTATTCCCCACAGGTTGACTGGACTTCTTGGCAGATATTGGCTTTCCCCTGTTGGTTCCCCCTGTTTTTCATCCTGCCTACTCAAGGTTGCCCCAAAAAAGACTTTCTGTTGCCACCACTTCAGTTTCTTCTACCCTGCCCGCTGCATATAGCGATTTTTGGGACGTCTTCTGTAAGAAGTCAGCTGAAGTGCTTCCTCCTCACAGGTCCTTTGACTGTGCCATTGACCTTGTCCTCTGCCCAGGAGTCGTACCTATTCCCTGTCCAGTCCAGAGACCCAGGCCATGTCAGAGTATGTCACTGAGAACCTAGAGAAAGGGTTTATGCGGAAGTCCTTGTCGCCTGCGGGTGCAGGATTCTTTTTTGCTACCAAAAAGGATGGCACCTTAAGACCCTAAATTGATTATCAAGGCTTAAATGCGGTGACGATCAAGAACCAATACCCCTTACCCCTAATTTGAAAGGTTGAAGGGTGCCACCATTTTTACCAAATTGGTTTCAGGAGTGCATACAACCTGATCCGGATAAAGGAGGGGGACGAATGGAAAACTGTTTAACACTAGAGATGGCCATTATGAATACTTGGTAATGCCCTTTGGGCTGTGTACCCCACCAGCTGTGTTCCAAAACTTTGTCAACTAAATCTTCAGGGATCTGCTTTATCAATTTGTTGTCATCTATCTGGATGACATTCTCATCTTTTCAGAATATCTGCTTGTCCACAGAAACAATATGCCAAGCTGGAGAAATGTTCTTTTGAATGTTCTGAGGTCCTGTTTCTGGGATGCTTTGTCTCCAGTTTGGGTCTTCGTATGGATCCCGAAAAGGTCTCGGCCATTACCGACTGGCCTCTTCTTGCCAGCCTCAAGGTCACACAGCAATTTCTTGGGTTTTCCAATTATTATAGGCAGTTCATTAAGAATTACTCTTCTATTGCTGCGCCTATTGATGCCTTGACCAAGAAGGGTGCGAATGCCAAGGAGTGACTTCCTGAAGCTGTTGCTGCGTCTCATGATTTGAAACAAGCCTTTGTTTCTGGACCTCTCTTGAGGAGACCTAATCCTGGGGATCCATTTTGCATTGAAGTGGACGCTTCCTCGACTGAAGTAGGAACTGTGCTTCTACAATCCTTTGAGGAAAAAAACGTCAGCCATGTGCGATTTTCTCCCAAAAATTTTCTCAGGCAGGCAGAGAAGAACTACGCAATTGGTGATTGGGAGCTTCTTGCAATTAAATTGGCGTTAGAGGAGTGGCGTCATCTCTTGGAGGACTCCCCTCATTCCATAACAATTTTCACTGATCACAAAAATCTGCAGTACTTACAGAATGCCAAACGACTGAATCCCAGACAGGCCAGGTGAAATCTTTTCCTTTCCCGTTTTAAGTTCACAATTACGTACAAACCTCGTTCTTGTAACAGTCAGGCTGATGTACTGTCTAGGTCTTTTGATACTCTGGATGAGGAGCCCACCCCTGAACCTGAGCCGATCATTCCGACCTCATGTATTCTGGCCCATTCCACCACTCTGGAATCAAAGATTCCCCCTGGCAAGACCTTCGTCCCCACTGAACTAAGAGCTAAGATCCTTCGCTTGGGACATGATTCCAAGGTGGCAGGTCATGCTGGGTTCCTTCGATCCCTTCTGCTCATCAGTCGCCACTATTGGTGGCCTACTCTCTGCTCGGATGTCAAAGGCTACGCTAAAGATTGTCATGTCTGTGCCCAGTCTAAGTCCTCCACCCAAACTCCTGCTGGTCTTCTCATGCCCTTGCCCATTCCTATGGAGCCCTGGTCTCACCCTGCCATGGACTTTATCACCGATCTCCCGCCATCTGAGAAGAATACAGTAATTTGGGTGGTAACTGATTGGTTCTATAAGATGGCCCATTTTGTTCTTCTTCCTTCCTTCCTTCTGCTTCCTGCTTTGGTTCCCTTTTTTGTTCAAGAAATCTTCCACTTCCATGGAGTCCTTTCCCATATAGTTTCGGACAGGGGTGTCCAATTTACATCTCACTTTTGGAGAGCCTTTTTCAAATCCCTCAATATTGTCCTGGATTTCTCTTCTTCGTACCACCCTCAATCCAATGGACAGACTGAGAAGGTTAATCAGGAGTTAAAGATCTTTCTCCGAACCTTGGTCTCGGCTCATCATGATGATTGGTCATCTCTACTTCCATGGGCGGAATTCTCTCACAACAATCATGTCCACGTCAGTTCCCAGAAGACACCTTTCCTTACAGTTTATGAAAAACACCCTCAGCTCCCTCTTCCTGTGACCTGTTCTCTGGACATTCCAGCTTTGGCTACGGTCTAACATGACTAAAGGATTCGTCAACTTGGGTCCTTAAAACTATAGAATAAAACACGGACTACGTGACATGGGTTTAAAACGGCCACAGCAGCCAATTTATTAACCAACAAATAAATACCAACAACAAGGGGTCTTTGGGTGTCCTTAAGGCACAATTTAAACTGTAATCCTCCTCCATGTCCTCAGCCGCGCCCCAACCAGCTCGAAGACGTTACGACATCACACATACTTCCATTGTCCTCCCCCAGGGGACCTAGCTCCTGGGAGAACCACCACTGACCAACCAAGTGGAAGCGCCATACCATAGATGGGAAACAGCGCAAAACAAGGTGACCCAGTAAGCGCACCACTGTTGGAGAAGCTGCAGACATACTGGACACAACTTCTACCACCGTCAGATTATTCCAATGAACAAATCTGACAATCACAAATCTCGGACCTCCATATTTTGACAGCTACCGAAATCGAAAACAACTCCAACAACCACAAGTTACACAAGAACTCTGCCGCTCGCCGTTCCAAGGGGGCCCGCAGCATAGCACAAAGGTCAATGTTGAAAGCTGACACGACCCGCCATTATAGAAGGACAGAACTCCTCCCAAACCCCCAGATCGGCTTTGTGCCTGCATGAGAGCCTTATGAAGTGATGTGGCAGTGTGGCGCCTGAAGTAGCGGCCCTAAAACGATATAAGATGCGCCCCATAGTCATGAAGCAGCAGGCAAACTTAAGCTTACCCAATAAAGACTGCAAATGTTTAACCCTAACCTTTTCCCCTTCCTAACCCCACCAACCATCCAACACAAATCGTCCAATTTGTAAAGCGGCCAGCGGCGCCCAATCATTCGCACGCCAATGCCAAAACCCAAGAACTGCATGAGTGAGCCGGACCATAAGACACCGAGGTCAAATCAGGAGCAACAGCATCATTCACTGAAGCCACCTTTGAATGCGCCAAATGGTGTATCAGCCAAAATTTGCTTGGTTCCTTTTTTTTTTTTTTTCCTTTTTTTTTTTTTTTATTTTATTTATTTATTTATTTTTTTTTGGGGTCCACCCCCAAAGGAAACACATGCAGCAACTGAATGGGCGGATGGGTGAATGGGCAGCCATTCTACTGAGTTCCACCCACTTACTCAATTTTGCAGAAACACCTGAGGACAAAGAAGCGTTGACGTCAGATTTTTAGGCAGCGAAGATTGCCTCAGCGGCAAGGAACCAGGAATGCGAACACCATGGGCAAAAAACCATCTGGCAGGAAAATTGCCACCTTCCTTAAGGGATTGCTATTTTCTACGGCACCATCGCGGGAAGGCTCACCAGCGTCCTCCCTTTTGAAACATGTCTCACCGAGCTGGGCCTTCCCACTCATAAAATGCTTGTAACCATGGGGGCCCGCCAACCGAAGCACTCATGGCGAAAACTACAGGTCATGCCGAAATGGCATGATCCCTGGTTAAACTGCCAATAGAATCTTTACTTATGTGCGTCTGACAGCCCAGTGCACCTGAACCACTGGCTGCTCTGAAAAAGGGCTGACCCGTAGCCCTCACCTGCGCCCTGCGCTTCCTCCAAAGCCCAATATCCTTATGATCCCAGCACAGCCGCGGCCAAAGCTTTGCGCTGGCGGAATCACCTGTCATAGGGAAGCCAAGCAGTACCCCCCGTAAACGCTATATTCCTCCCCAATTGTGTCCAGATAACAGAAAAGCGGAGAACAATTCTCCAGTTCTCTTACGCCAATGGCGCCCGCCAGGATAGCAAAAGCCTGAAGCCAATTAAAATTGTGCAGGGGATAAGCCGCCATGGGCGCTTTGCCTTGCTTACATCCACCTTCCCCTTTTCTATATTAAATTCATCCAAGGGCGAGAGGGAGAATATTTCGACATAGTCACCCCTCAAATGGTGTCCCAGACTTCCTGCTTAAGATGAACCCCCAGTGGGCCCTCAAAGCACGCATAAAGTGCGCACTTCATTGCACCCTCCAAACATACCCTATCCCCCCTATGCTTCTTTGAATTTTCGGGATTCCGACCCCCACCCATCTCCGTCTGCGATGGAGACTCAACACTGACAATGATGGATGCGATCGCCTCAGTCCCAATGGCTACCTCCCTACGCATCAGGCTCCACCATGCCCCCCCGTAGTAAGCGGCACCACCAAGGAGGTGGAGCTGGAACCATTAAGCCTGCACTACGCGATACAGAAGTGGCCCATGAACCCGTAAGCCCCGGGGGGGGGAGGCCCCGCTGGAGTACAACAGTCAAACAACCCCCGAAACCCCACAAAAATGCGGCCAAAGCTTGCGCACCAGCCTGGGTCCCAACCAACCGATCCCCGCAAGGCTGAGGGCTCCAATACATCCCGCCATCCTGACCCGTCTTAGTGGACCACCCCCTGCCCTAACCATGTCACCCTAAAAGCAGAAACAAGCAAGAATGTTACTTACAAGGCTGCTTCTGTGTTGACCGCGAGCAGCCGTGCGTCCGGATCCCAGTCATCTCCGCAATCCAGGATGCCTCACCAAAGACCACCCGTCATCGTCTTCACTGGTGACCTCACCGGATTCACCAGACGTTTGTTGCTGCGTTGGCGCCTCTAGCACCTTACATGCTGGCGACTCTGGCCCTGGATTCCTGAAAGCGTCCATACCTGCCCAGGCCGCATCATGGAAAGAGGAAGAGCTGTGGGGTCTCTTAGCACCCCTTGCTGTAACAGGAGTACACTGTCTCTTTAAGGGGGGGGGAGCCCCCAGCCCGAGTCATTGCCCGACGTCCACTGGAAGGAGCAGACTGCAGCCCGCAGGGGAACCAGCAGAGGGCGCCCACACCCTCCCGCTGTCCGTGGCTGATCACTTCCTCCGCTGGACTCCTCTCTGATCTGAAGCCCCAGAGAGAGCCGACAGCTCCAGATCCGCGTGACAGCGGTGGCAAGGGGGGGGGGGGGTGTCAGCGATCCTCACACCCCGTGACCGGCAGCATCGAGGGCACACTTCCCACGGGAAGCAGTGGAGGTGCCATGACACCCCAACTGCCCGCCCCCCGCTCGGTACCAGATCGCTGCTCTGCAGGTGGGTCTCACCTGCGATGAGGATTCCTCCCAGGGCTACTGCGGGAGCTGCAGGAATGCAGCCCGGCAGCTGACCCTGGAGGCTCCATAACGGGCGAAAGTGCTCAGGAGGGCAAACCCTCCCAGCATGTTTGCGAGCAGGTGGGGAAGCAGCCGGTGAGGGGGCCACTCCTGACCCCCCTAGAATGTCCGACAGCTGCTGCAGCCATTGAAGACCATGTGCTGCGGCCTTGATCCGGTCCAACAAGGCCTCCGAATCGCTCATCCTGCCTCTGCCTCTAAGGGAGAAGAGTCTGAAGTTTCAAGTCTCTTCTTCTCCAGCACTTCTTAGAATGATGAAGCTTCCCATCTGCTCAGACCCTCACAAGCTGTTTCCTGCCCATCCAGCCTACTGCCACCAATCAGGTAAGAACTATGTCCCCTCCCACCAAACAAACTTAGCTGACCCTTCCTTGACCCTGTTCCTCCCTTAGTCATGCAGACCCTTCGTCCATTTTCTCCTTCGGGTCTCACTATCATTCAATTCCATTTTGGGTGATGTTCATGATTCCCTCCAGGCGGCTACTTATAAATTTAAAGGTTTTGCCGACCGTTGCAGACGCAAGCCGTCTTCTCTACAGCCTGGAGACAAAGTCTGGCTTTCCACCAGGAATATCAAGCTCAGGGTTGCTTCTCTGAAATTCACCCCAAGATTCATTGGCCCAGTTGAATCCGGTTTGTTTCAAACTCCAGATCCCTAAAAGCCTCAGGATCTCAAACTCCTTTCGTGTTTTCCTTCTGAAGCCTTTAGTCCTCAATAAGTTCTCTTGTCCTCTCCCTACCACGTTCCGGTCTCTGAGGATAGTCAGGAGTACGAGGTTAGTTTAATTCTGGATTCCCGGTTCTGTAACAGCATTCTTCAGTACCTTGTGTATTGGAAAGGGTTTGGTCCTGAGGAGAGGTCTTGGATCCCTGCATCTGAGGTATTTTCACCTCGCCTTGTGAGGAGGTTTCCTTCTGAGTTTTCCCTCCAAGCCTGGGGCCAGTCGGGGGAGGGGGAGGCCTCATAAGGGGGGGGTACTGTCATGAATCTGCAATAACATTTATGTCTTGTCTGTGTGCCTACCTTTCTGCATGTGTCCAGTTAGAGGCCGTGTCTCCTCACCTGTGTGCTTTAGTAAGCCTTCCTCAGCCGGGCTCCACCCCAGGCCCAAATTAGGAACATTATTTAACACCTGGCAGTGCAAGCCTGCGATGCTGACTAATATTGTGTGTTAGGCTTTGTGTGTGTGCTCCTGCCGCGTGCTCTTAGTTTGTTTCCGTTTACCGATCTTGGCTTGTTCTTGACCATCCGTCTGCTCGTGACCCCAATCTTGGCTTGTTCTTGACCATCCTTGTCTGCTCGTGACCCTGACCTTGGCATGCCTCCTGTCTGTTTCTGTCTGCTCGTTGCCCTGACCCTTGGCTCTCCCACTGACTGTCTCTTGCTATCCTGCACTGCTGCTTCCTCTACATTCACCAGTAGCCAGCCCTGAGTGTGAGCTGGGATACTCTGGGGGCCACGACCTGGATCCAGTTGCAGCCAAGACCATCCTTACCACCAGAGGCTCTGGAGAACACCTGATGGCTCTTTGACTCTACACCTGGGGAAACCTATGCTCTAGCTCCCTGTGCAATCCGTGTCAGTGCTCCGGTAGTCCCGCTTCCCTGCACCATCCAGAGTTCTAGCCGCAGCAGCCAGCTAAGGGTTCACAACCTTAGTGGTGTGCCCCGAACCCAGCTGTGCGCACCTGTCACCTGCCATCAGGTGACCTGACAAGGAGAAAACCATGTGATTAAACTACAAATTAGCCAGGCTAGTTACTACCTAGCTTAAGACCAGGGTGCTACAGTTAATGCTCTCATCTAAGTTGAAAAAACAATTGTTGCAACTGATGTTACAGTGCCTGCACAAATAAACTCAACTACTCAGTTTATCTCCTTATTGATCCATGAAGAAAATAAAGTCCATTCTCTGTTTTCTGTCATGTGGCTCACATGATAAAGACTGAAAGTACATGCAAGCAATGTATGAATATATTTACTTTATATATTTTCTCTTGATAGGCAGGACCGCCTTGGGGTCTTGTACAGCCTATTTCACAGGGTCCCCTCCCCCTGACAGGGCCAGGCCTTGAGCCCACCCCATGCCCCTAGCCCACAGGCAGCCAGCAGAGAAGAAGGAGGCGGTATGCATGGGGCTCTGTGGAGAAATTTGGGTGTGGAAACATTGTGCTAACAGTGGAAGGGGTTAAAATAGTATGGAGCACAAATAAGTTTAACATACTGGGTGCAGGTGTCAGGTGTATATAATGTACAAAAAGTGTTGGTGTCAAGAACTTGTAACATACAGAGTGCAGGTGTCACAAGTATACATTGTAGCTGTCCTTGGGTATGTACTATACGGTGTGCAGGGGTCCAGAGTATGTATTGACATAGTTAAGTTCTGGTCAGGAGTGGGTAATGTACAGAGTGCAGGGGTCAGGAGTGGATAACGTACAGTGTGCATGGGTCAGGAGTCGGTAAAGTACATAGTTCAGGGGTCAGCGATGTATAATGTACATAGGTCAGTGATCAATAGCGGAAAAACGTACAGAGTGCAGGGGTCAGAAGTGGGTAATATACAAAGTGCAGGGGTCAGGAGTGGTTAAAGTGCATAGATCATAGTTCAGGGGTTAGGAGTATGTAATGTAGGAGTATGTAATGTACATAGTTCAATGATCAAGAGTGGGTAATGTAGAGAACAAAGGGATCAGGAATGGGTAAAGTATATAGTTCAGGCGTTAGGAGTGTGTAATGTACATAGTTCAATGATCAAGAGTGGGTTCCATACAGAGTGCAGGGGTCAAGAGGGGCTAACGTACAGAGTGCTGGGGTCAAGAGTGGTTAACGTATAGAGGGGTCAGAAGCCAGTAAAGTATATAGTTCTGGGGTCAAGAACATGTAAAGTATATATTATTTTCATTTCCACACTCAATAAGGCCATGTTTACACTAACGGTTGGGATGTGGTAAAAAAAAAAAGTGATGTTTCCATGTTTTACTGCCCCCCAACCACTTCCCCTTAAAGTGGAGCTTCACCCAAAAGGGGAAGCTCAGTTTGTCTGTGTCCTCCCCCCCCCCCCTCCGCTGCCACATTTGGCACCTTTTGTGGGGGAGTGGGTACCTGGTTTTGACAAATAACTGCTGCCACTTCCGGGTGAGTTCACCACGGCAAACTCAGTTGGAAGCTCGGCCCTCCCTTCTCCTTCCCCAGTAGGGAACCGGCTGTGAAGCTGCAAGGCTTCACTGCCGGATTCTCCTAGCCAAGATGGCGGCAGCAACATCCGGAAGCCGATTGAAAAATTGGCTCTGGCGAGGACAGCGCTGGATTCATGGACAGGTAAGTGTCTAAATATTCAAAGTCAGCAGCTACAGTATTTGTAGAGGCTGACTTTTCATTTTTTTCTGAAGGATCCTGGAGCTCTGCATTAAGCTGCAAAGGCAATTGTTTGGGATATATACATGACATAACATCAATGAATCGAATCACAGCATCATTTATCCCCCCATCGCGTTCGGCAGAATGGGATGAACTCAACCCATTCAACGGACTGGGGCTGCTCCACCAGTGCGTACAATGTGGTGCAGAATTTGGGTGCTTGTAACTGCTGTCTGTTAGGCTCCATGCACACAGGACGCTAAAAAAAAATTCTAAAAATGTTAGTAGCTTTGTAGTGAGTTTTTCAGCTTTTTCCAGCGTTATTGCATTAGCGCTTTTGAGCATTTTTTTTTTCTTCAATGGATCAAAAATGTCCAAAAACGTTGGTGAGCCGCGTTTTTGCGCATTTTTGAGCAGTAGCGATTTTTTTTTTCCTCAATGGATCAAAAACGTCCAAAAATGTTGGTGAGCTGCGTTTCTGAGCGTTTGAGCCTTTTTACAGCTGAAAAACATCTCTCAGAACCCACTGGTCTTAGGTTTTTTTTTTACAGCTCAAAAACACCCCAGCTAAAAACAGTTGATAACAGCCTGTGTGTGCATGAACACATAGGATAACATGATGGGGAGTTTATTGACTGTAGGGGAAAACATCTGAAGCTAAAAACAGCTGCTGTAAATGTCCAAAAACGTCCTGTGTGCATGAGGCCTTAAACAGAAGCCGGGTTAACGATGCTGGAAAACCAGAATTCAATCAGCGTTTGCAGCCAATAACTGCAGCACTGATCTGTCAGAATACAATAGAACAGCAGGAGAGAGCCCTGCATCAACATTGCTTGTGTTTATCCGGAGATCTGTCAGTTTTTTTGTTTTTTTTTCATTCAACCCGTTGGTTGAACTAAAAAACTGAAGGTCTATACCCTGGTTAAGGCTCGATTCACATCTATGCATGCTGTTTTTGAGCGTTTCTGCAGTGAAACCATGTTAAATGGACTGTGGTGCAAATCTGCAAAATACAAAAAGCACTAAAAATGCATAGGTGTGAATCAGGCCCGGACTGGGACAAAAAATAAGCAATGGAATTTTACAATGAGCAGCCAACTTTTCCAGGGATCGTGGGGGGGGGGGGGGGTCAGTAGGCATTTGCGGGGGTTGCTGGTGTTGGTCCTCCATACTGTAATATGCAGGGACACTGATATAAAGGGGACTGCACTGTAAAGGGGCACTGTAGATTACAGTGCCCGTTTACAGTGCAGTCCCCTTTATATCACAGTGCCCCTGCAATCATGCCCCCCTTTTCTCTGTAATCACAGTGCCCCCTTTTAATCTCTGCTCACTGTGCAGATCTCCTGCTCATCCTACCCCCTGCTCCCTTACATCAGAGTCCACACAGACCCCCTTACATCAGAGTCTGCACAGCCCCCCTTACATCAGAGTCCACACAGACCCCCTTACATCAGAGTCTGCACAGTCCCCCTTACATCATAGTCCACACAGACCCCCTCTTACATCAGAGCCTGCACAGACCCCCCTTACATCAGTGGTCATTGCTGAATGTGGTAGCTGCATTTATAATATGACCATCATTACACTGGGTGACACTGATCCCTTTACACAACTGCTATTTTCAAATGGATGAATATTGATTT
Organism: Glandirana rugosa; assembly: GCA_018402905.1. NCBI lineage: Eukaryota > Metazoa > Chordata > Amphibia > Anura > Ranidae > Glandirana > Glandirana rugosa. The sequence continues at coordinate 593,796 of BLSH010102431.1, forward strand.
CTATCAATGGTTCAACAATGATTCTGGGTAGAGACACTCCAAGTCTTATGTACTGATTTGTCTTCATCCTCATTTGCTGCTGTTTGGTGCTTTGCAAATGAGGAATTTTTTTTTTCACACTAAAAGCTAAGTTCACCTTTTCCACAAAGACAAAGGCATTTTTTTCGCATCAAAAGCTAAGTTCACCTTTTCCACAAAGACAAAGGCATAATGAGCTAGTATGCATCACATACTAGCTCATCATGAAATACCTTAGAATAATGCGCAGCAGCGGCGCCGGCACACCCCAGACACGGCCGATGTCTTTCCCGGAGTTACTTCCGAGTTTGGCCGGAGCCGCAATGACATCACTCCCACGTGGGTGCCGCTGGTCATGGCACGGGCCCTGAAGAAACGGCATGAGCGGGCCATTCCTTCAGTGCACATGAGCCGCATGAGCCAATGACGAGCGTATATAGTAGTAGTTAACGGTGCAAGTTTAGGAGATATTTACAGCACCTACAGGTAAGCCTTACTATAGGCTTACCTGTAGGTACAATTAAAGAGGAAGACTTTACTTCCTCTTTAAGGGGCCACTGTAGGTCTTAAAACCTGTCATACCTGTAGGTACCTGTAGGCCTTTTGGGCCCCCCTGGAAGCCTGGCTGGAAAAACTCCCAGTTGACTATCTCCATGCCCTTTCTGCTAGGATATGAAAACCTTGTTTTTTTTTTCCTGTTATGCTGGAGTGTCCACATTCTAGCAGAAAGGCAAGGATATAGGGATCACTAAGGCCCCTTTCACACTGGGGCGCTTTACAGGTGTTATTTAGCTAAAAATAGCACCTGTAAACGCCTCTCCATTACACCTAGTGTGTCTTTTCACATTGGGGCGGCTCGGGGCAGTGAGCCCGCAGGAGGAAAATCAAACTCCTGCAAGCATGCTTTTTGGGTCGGTGAAGGAGCGGTGTACTCACCGCTCCTCCACCGCCCCTGCCCATTGGAATGAATGGGCAGCTCTCCCGTAGTGGCTGTACACCGCTCTGGGACCGCTGAGCCCCGCCACTTTTAACCCCTGTTTAACCACTTGTGGGGGGGGGGTAAAAGTGCCCTGCTGTCGCCCGAATAGCAGAGCCATAGCGCTGCTACTACAGCGGTAAACCGCCGCTAAATTAGAGTTTTCAGCCACGCTTCTAGGGGGGATCCAAATAACCTACAGGTATGACAAAACTGCACAGTTTTGAATATGTACTTGAGCCCCTAGACTATATAGGCTATTTTCTGGAAAAGGTGAACTTAGCCTTTAAAGTGCACTTGTCCTTTCACTTTACTCATAATAGACCCCTTTGCTGCTGGCACTTATCTTTCATTCCCTCCTCTCCTTGTCCTCCATCCCCACACATGACAGGTCTTGGTTTTTGGCCACTTTAAGGAAGGAAGGTTCTCACATACCTGGAAGTGGGCAAACATAGACAGACAAACAGAGTGGGCAGGGATCACCATGAAGGTATACCCCAGCAGCTAATGGGCCTGCAGGCTTGTGAATTTGTCCTGAATATGCAGCATACCGGTCCACTTTAAAAGAGTAAAGGGACTCTAGAAGAGGAAGCAGAATTCCTGATTAAGTCAGTGCAAACAGCAATTACTATATCCAAAGTTTATTAGTCTATACCAAATCTACCAATCATATTTCAGTTTCCTGAAAACAGCTCATTGGAAGATGCATTCTGATTGGTTGCTGTGAGCTATTGCATGACTTTGCATATCACCTTACTGTATGAGTCAGACAGATCCCAGAGGAAATCATGAAAGGATTTTGTAGAGTATGTGGCCTGTACAGCATTTATCACATTCATTTATTCATGACTCGTATTTGTGAGGTGCTGGGATTCTGAAAGAGCAGCGCATTAATAACCAAACTGGATGGCCGGACATGTTCACTAATGACTCAAGCCTGACTACATGAAACCACTTTACATAAAACACACATGCAATCAGAGAGTCCTCCTGGAGCGTCTTCCCAGAATGCCCTTCATAAACACCTCCTGTATGTTGAATGCAACAATCAATACACAAATCCCATGATCCTCACAGGGGAGCACACAGCTCCTGCATCAATTATCTATGGGAAGCCTGGCCATTGCAGACAGGATGTCTTTCAATTACATCCTAATTCTATAACTTAGTTACATTGTGATATAATAAATATGGAGAATTCTTGACATTTCATTCAAGCTGTGTCTATAATATGTTTTCCATATACACTATACAAGGTTTGCACACTAGATTAATAATTTTGCAGTTTTCAGTTAATTTTTCAAAACCTTCCCCCGTTATATGGCAGATGGTGGAGAGTTATACTATTAAGCCTCGTACACACGGGACGACGATCGTACGTACGATCGTCGCAGATCGTATGTTGCATAATGTAACTTGCATACTGACTGCACTACACGATCGTACGACCACAGAAAGAACATTCAGGTGCATGTAATTAGCATCTGGCCATTCCTGACTTCGGAGCATGCGTGTTTTGCACAATACAACTTGTTGTACCAACTGCTCTGTACACACGATACAACGGTCGTATGAACGATTGTTGGTACGACCAAGTTTTCTAGTCTGCTCATACAACTCCCCTTGTACGACCGTCGTATGTCGGCTGTTCCAATCGTGCATACGAACGATCGATTTCGCATACAACGGTTGTTAGTACGACCTTTTGTATACGATCGTTGTCCCATGCGTACGAGGCTTAAGGCCCTGTTCACACCTGAGTGTTTTGTAGCTCACAGCTCCAGATTGCTCAAAATCCCAAATTCCATGGCTTTCAACTGTGGGGAAAGGATTGCACCAAGAAAAGAGAGCCCAAAACAAAGTCTCCAATATGCTGGCAACACAAGTCCTGGATATCAGTCCAAATATAGTAGCTTGACCCAGTGGCAGCTAATCCTGTGAGCTACAAGTGGCTCTGCATGTAAAAGACAAAAGGAAGAAAGGAACACAATGCCACAAGTGTATTATAAAAGACCAACAGTTTACTATGTACTAAAAATTGGCAACTCACAATGTTATTGTTAAAAAGTACATATTAAACCTCAATATCCACTATGTCTGATCCAGTCCCACTGTGCCCTGCGCCTCTTGTGCTCCCCCAGGCTGCGCCGGTAGCTCCTTGTCACATACCTGGTGGGCGAGTCTGACTTATGCAGTAGGCAACCTCCCTTGCTACCTTGACTCAGGAACCCCTGTTAGAGCAGGCAGGTGACTCGGGAGTGCAGGATGGCACGAGGGTCGGACTGGGTCACTGGTGGTGGTAGGGAGTCCGTTGGAGCACTCGTGCAGCTGAAACGTGGTCGTACAGGCTGGGTCGGCAACTGGCTGACAGTGCGGTACAAGGGTTCAGGCAAGAGAGTAGTCAAGTTCAAGCAGAGTCCATTAACAAACTGGCAGCAGAAGTACAGAGGGATCAGGCAATCAGATGGTTGTAGGCAAGCCGGGGTTCAGTGCAGGCCGAGATCAGACAAGGTTGGTACAAGCTGGTTCACAGGAACAGATAACAGGTTACGGGTCTCTCAGAAAACAGGTCACATGCTGTAGATCAGACAGCACTCGCTGCAGGGTGCACTCAGCTTAAATGGAGCCATTTGGCGCTGTTTCCGGCATGTGAACGCACACAGGAGCACGAAAAAGCGCAAAAAAGTGCCAACAGGTCCTTTGGCACAGGTCTTCTTCTAGCACTCCTGATGCTTTCTGGTTGGCTGGGTAGGCAGGAGATGTTGTCACTTCCTGTAGATCACAATGGGGAGAGTGGCAAACTTTCGCAGCATGCATGCTCCTTCATCAGGCCACGCTTGAGCACAAACCGTTACTTGCACTCATAAACAGCATCCAGAGGCGTAACTAGAACCTTCAGGGCCCCGGTGCAAGAAATTATGAAGGGCCCCCTGACCCCTGGCCAGGGCCCTTCCCTCTTCCCACTGATCCTGGGGCCCTTTACTCCTATCGTGGGTCCCTTTATTGCGGTACTGCAGTGGGGCCCTTTCACAAGTCTGCAGCAGGCCCCAAGGGGGCCAGGGAAGCACACAGGGGCCCTGGGAACAACAGAAGACAAGTAAACTGGATAGAGGAAAATGGAGGAGATTGGGTCCTCTAAATGCCACCCCCGGCATCCCTCCTATTCAGGTGTACAAGGGAGGCACATGGGCCCCCTGGACCATGGGGCCCGGTTGCAATTGCAACCCCTGCAACCCCTATCGTTACGCCCCTGACAGCATCTTTGTCAGGGTGGATCTGGTAACACAGGCGAACAGCTGTAAGGATCTCTTCTCAATCCTGAGGACACAGGTGGGACCATACCACTGGAGTACACTGGTAGCAATGGGGAATGGGCTCCCCACAGTAAATGGGTATTTTGTAGAAACTGTATGATATTAGGCTTTGCTGCCCACACATCAATTCTGACAGTGGGGAGGCCTTCCACCTGGCTGCAAATCATGTGCCAAGCTACCTGATCAGGTATGGCCAATCTGAGCTGTTGAGGAGGGGGGTAGTAGAGAAACATATATTCCCTAGGTGTGTCCAGGAAACCAGGGAGTTGTGGAAAAGGAGGCTGTAGCATACCCAGTAAGGAGCTGCTGGTGAATTTGGTCCTATTTCCCCTTAGAGCACACATAGCCAGGTGCACAGTATTTTGCTCACTCTTCCACTCTCTAGGGATTCTTTTAGGGCTTTTATTGGGAGCTATGAACTTGAATAGGGGTAGGGAGCATGGGATACCCTGATGAACTGCAACTGAACAACTTGAGGATGTCTCAATTTCTGGCTGCACTGCACAAAATGAATGCCCCACAGGATCCCTTATGCTGTTGGTGACCTGTACTTCTTTCAGAGTTAAAATCTACACACAGTAACTAATCTTTGGCATGGGGGGTCAACTACTCACATAGCAATAAGATCATCGGTTGCAGATATTGGCAGGAGGCAACCAGGCTTTTTCTAGTAAGGGAGAATTAGACTCACATCACCATAGGGCAGCTGGGCTTTGTCCCACCAACTTCCTCCTGGCTCTCTCCAGTGAGCTTCTCCAGACCCAACTTGATCCCCGGACGCAGATCTGCAAATAGGCCCCCCAGCAAAGTCTAGTTGGTGTCCTTCTGAAGACTTCCTCTAGGATCCTTAACCAGGGGGCAGAACCCCTTCTAAGGGGTCTCCTCCTACATGACTAGACCCAGAAACACTGCAAACTCAGACTATTTATGAGCTATCTCGCCATCTGCTGGGTACACCTCCCTACGGTTTGGCTAGAGTGCCATAAATATTCAGGCTGCATGCCATGCCCTGTCCTTCGTACCACTATGATTCTAGAATCCTCCAGAAAACAGGGGGAAGTAGCAGAGCAACAGCCTGTGAAACTCTGAGAAACCCTAAATAATGAACCCCTGCTCTACTAATTACAGGTGAGCCAAACTAAATTTACCTAGCAGTCAATCTGAGTATGGCAAATAAATAGGTAAAAATAGGAAAAACAATTCCCTAATATGCACAGGCAACTTACCACTTCACTATTAGCAAAGCAGAGCACTCAGCACACTTTCAAACTAGGAAGCCTCCCCTGGGTAACCTCCAGTTACCCGACAGCATTCAAAATAAATCCTGGTTTCAATGGGATGGGAATCCCCACTCCCTGTGACATTATTGGATTAATAAGGATGATTTCTCTGAAGTTCTTTAATAAGGGCAACATCTCATCTTTCATAAGTAAATGATACTTTGGGTGACTATTTTGATCATCTCTCCCCCTCTTCTCATGTCTTGAAGCATCCATCATTTGTGTGCTTCTGCACATGAACTTAGCTGCAGTTGTTGGCAATTAGTGCCAACTGATATGAATTATTTCTAAAAAAATTAGCAGAAGTTCCCCTGCCATTAACCCACTTTGTTGTAATTTTGTAAATGCAAAGGAAGTAGAGGAATTTACATTTAATAAGTGAAGGGTGTCCAGGGACTTGTTCATCATACAGTCCATTTCAGCTACTCTTGTGGTTGGGATGTTTTCTCTGTTCTGGATAACACTTAATGCTATAAATAATTTCTGAAACATTGAAGACAGTTTAAAGGGAACCTGTCGAGAAGGAAATTACCTTGCTGGTCCCTCTTCTGAAAAAGATAGCTTTACAAATGTGCATTGTTCTTCCCTTGCTCTCGGACGCCAAAGCATGCAGACCTCTATTCAAATGAATGGAAAAAAAACTGGGAGAATAAGCTGATCACACGATGACCTGTCAAAGAAATGTAAAGGACAAATTCCAGGAGTAGAAAAATTGATGGTGTACTTTTTCTTCAACTGCATGGGCACCCTGTATGCTACCCCCTGGTAGGATAATCTGAAGGACACGAGGGAGGTGTGAATACTTGGCAACAGAGTGCATACTATGCCCCATTTACATTCTTAAAGTGATTGTAAAGGGTATTTTTTTTGAATGCCCAAAAACTCCCAGGTGGATAGGAGCTATAAAAAAATCAGGATAAGGAGATCTCACTGTTGGTATATTCAAGACACATACACTACTGTACATTACCAAAAATATTGGGACACCTGCCTTTACACGCACATGAACTTTAATGGCATCCCAGTCTTAGTCTGTAGGGCTCAATATTGAGTTGGCCCACTCTTTGTAGCTATAACAACTTAATCTCTTCTGGGAAGGCTGTCCACAAGGTTTAGGAGTGTGTCTATGGGAATGTTTGGCCATTCTTCCAGAAGCACATTTGTGAGGCCAGGCACTGATGTTGGACGATAAGGCCTGGCTCGCAGTCTCCGCTTTAATTCAACCCAAAGGTGTTCTATTGGGTAGATGTCAGGACTCTGGACAGGCCAGTCAAGTTCTTCCACCTCAAACTCGCTCATCCATGTCTTTATGGACCTTGCTTTGTGCACTGGTCCAAATCATTTGGTGGAGGGGGTATTATGGTGTGGGGTTGTTTTTCAGGGTTTGGGCTTGGCCCCTTAGTTCCAGTGATGGGAACTCTTAAGGCGTTAGCATACCAAGATATTTTGGACAATTTCATGCTCCCAACTTTGTGGGAACAGTTTGAGGATGGTCCCCTCCTGTTCCAACATGACTGTACACCAGCTCACAAGCAAGGACCATAAAGACATTGATGAGAGAGTTTGGGGTGGAGGAACTTGACTGGCCTGCACAGAGCCCTGACCTCAACCCGACTGAACACCTTTGGGATGAATTAGAGCAGAGACTGTGAGCCAGGCATTCCCATAGACACACTCCTAAACCCTGTGGACAGCCTTCCCAGAAAAGTTGAAGTTGTTATAGTTGCAAAGGGTGGGTCAACTCAATATTGAACCCTACAGATTAAGACTTGGATTCCAGTAAAGTTCATGTGCGTGTAAAGGCAGGCATCCCTATACTTTTGGTAACGTAGTTTATGAAGACAGATGTTGACTTTAGCCTGGTACACAATACAAAAAAACTGGCAGCTCCGGTCGGAACCACTGTATTAACCATGCAAGGTTAGTCCAGCGATCTCCCCCGCTGAGCTGTTGTGTTCTGACAGGGGGCCCCCCTGCCAGAACACTCCAATCAGCACTCTCTGCCATTGGTTGAGATAGCTGATCGGGAGTCGGTCAGGTGCTGATTTTCCAGGATGCACTTTCAACAGAAGCCAGCCAAATGGCTGTCTTCTGTCAGACAGACTGACATGCAGATGGGCAGAATTTCAGCCAGTATTTTTTGTATCGGCAAATGTGTCCCTGCCCGTGTGTACGAGGTTTTAGCCCAACAGACCCCACCTACAGCTAAGGCCCCTTACACACGGGGCAGGGTCCATAGGAGTCCACCAGTTCACAGGGGAACCTGTCCGCTAATCCTAGCTGAGCAGGCCGATGGCTGGTCCATGTCCGGTTTGCTAATGCAGAAAGGACAAAAACACAACCGCTCTCCTCTTATGGGTGCCTGACTGCCATTCAATCCGATCTGCCAGGCAGATGATCCCCATCTGTCTGTTTTTAGTGGACAAGATTGGATCGGATGTTGGCAGATGTCTATGGACATGTCTCCATAGAGGAGACTGGAGGGTCTGATCAGGTCTGCCTGAAAAACTGACAGGCGGACCCAATCGGTCTGCCCATGTGAAAGGGCCCTAAAATATCACTTTCAGGAGGATTGTCCCATAGCTCCCAACTGTCCCTGATTTCAAGGGACTGTCCCTGATTGAGGACAAATTCCTTCCATCCCTCTTTCCTCCTCATTTGTCCCTCATTTTGCTCTGATCTATAAAGTTGTATATAAAATGCAATATTTATCTGTCAAAACGTGTTTCTCAGTGCTAAACCTTTTATCCAATTGTAGCGCTTACCCCCGTAGGACCGGCTGAGTTTGAAGATATAATTTACTACTCTGACAGTACAACTCTTTGCTCGCTCGTATCTCCAGTTGTCTAGGGGTATATTGAAAGAAGTTGAACACCAATCACTTTTCTGATGCTTAAACAGGATAACTTTTATTCTTCACACAAGAACAAGGAGAGAGGGGTAGGGAGCTCAGGAAACCCTTTCAGCGACAATCAAAAATATCAATAGGCAGGCAGACTCTCAGGCAAAAATACAGTGAGACAGCATAACAGGCCGCAGCCTCTTCTGAACATTCTGACACGTGGCTGTCTCACTTAGCAACCCCAAAAACGATCGTTACACTTGCGGATCTGTAGAACTCCCTTTCTGTTCTCTAAACTTCAGTGGATCCCAATTTAGCAACAACAGAATGTACTCACAAACATGTAGAACTCTCTCACAGTTCTTTGGGCTGGTAGAACTCTCTCACAGTTCTTTTGGGCTTGTAGAACTCTCTCACAGTTCTCTTTCTGAAGCAGATCCTGGGCAGGCGCACCACACCACTTTACATCTTCCGGA
>BLSH010102431.1:710387-724244 GCA_018402905.1 Glandirana rugosa
TACTGGAAATCAGTCCAGATTTTATCAATACATGGACCGTGAGGGGTTAGCCCAGTCACTCGAGCAGCTGTGTTCCGTAACCTATGCGTAACTTAAACCTGTGTGATAAGTTGAAGACTTTAGTAATGCTTTGGAATATCACGGTAGTGAGTTATCCATAACTGAAACCTTGTCAGTGGCTCAACAAAAGGATGGTAAAGAGTTTGTGAGTAAGAATAGAGACTGTTTCTCTCAACTACCCGAACTGACCACAGTTATTCAGCATAACATAATTACGAAACCAGGTGTCCGCGTAAATGTAAAGCCTCTAGCTGTTGCAGAACTGCAAGACTCGCAGAGGCATGATAGGACTTGTCGTTTTGCAACAGGTGGAGGTCCGCTAAGTGCATATCCCTGCCCTATAGAATACCCGAGGCTAGGCGGGAAGCCGCTGCAAATTAAATAAAGAACATGTTGGAGTTAGATGTGATAGAGGAGTCCCACAGTGACTGGTCAAGTCCCATAGTGTTGGTCCAAAAGCCAGATGGCACTATAAGGTTTTGTAATGATTTCAGAAGTTGAATAGTGTGTCCAAATTCAATGCGTATCCAATGCCTTGTGTCGACGAGCTCACTGACCCGATTGGGGAGTGCCAGGTACATAACTATTTTAGACCTGACTAAAGGTCATTGGCAGATACCCCTAACAGAATCTGTGAAAGAGAAGACTGCCTTTTCTACTCCCGAGGGGTCATTCCAATATAAGCGGATGCCTTTTGGTTTGCATGGTTCTACTGCCTCATTCCAGAGAATGATGGACAAGACATTGAGACCACATTTCCAATACGCAGCCGCCTATTTGGACGATGTAGTGATCCACAGCCCAGATTGGGAATCTCTTTTGGCCTGGGTGCAAGCAATAGTAGATTCCCTTAGGAAAGCAGGACTCACTGTCAACCCAAATAAATGTGCCATAGGCTTGGAGGAGGCCAAATACCTTGGCTACATTATTGGTTGAGGGCTGATCAAGCCTCAGTTCAATAAGATTGAGGCGGTTCAAAAGTGGCCCCAACCTATAAATAAAAAACAAGTTTGTGCATTTCTTGGGATCACAGGGTACTACAGGTGTTTTATACCCAATTTTGCCACCATTGCAGCCCCACTGACAGATCTGACGAAGGGCAGAGGGTCGGTCATGATTAAGTGGAATCCTGAGGCAGAAAAGGCATTTCAAATGTTGAAGCAAGCCCTTTGTGCACAACCTGTGCTCCTGACCCCAGATTTCACAAAGGAGTTTGTGGTGTATACAGACTCCTTTGATGTGGTATTGAGTGCTGTACTGTCCCAAGTCAGAGATGGGGAGGAGCACCCAGTGGTTTACCTTATCAGAAAGCTCAACAGACATGAGAAAAACTTTGCCATTGTTGAGAAGGAATGTTTATCTATCAAATGGGCCTTAGATGCCCTGAAATATTACCTGTTGGGGAGACCATTCAAACTAGTCACTGATCATGCCACTCTTAAATGGATGTGTGATAACAAGGAGAAAAACGGTCGTGTGACAAGGTGGTTCCTTGCTCTTCAAGCATTTAAGTTCACAGTGGACCACAGAGCGGGGAAATTCCAAAATAATGCAGTTGTCCTTTCCCGTATCCATTGTCTGGTTGGGACAGTTGCTCAGCCGCAGGGGCTTGAGCAGAGGCGAGGACATGTGGTTTTATGAAAGGCGAGGTGATGGATGGACGTTATGTTTCACCTCACATGCGTTCATTTGCAAGAAACTAGGGTGGAGTCCGGTTCAAGTTTTACCAACCACCTTGGCAGGGTTGGTTCCGGACCAGATTTTGTGGTACACTTGTGTGCACCAACAGGTAGTATAAATAGGCAGGAGTAGAGCAGAGATTTGCTCTGGCCTGGGGCTCAGGAGCCATCAAGCCTGAGAGAGCTGATGAACTGAAGTTTGCTTTATGATTGAAACAAACATTTTGCATTATCTTTTGGTTTGTGGGTGACTGGGAGAAGCCCTTTACCTTTTGAGTTAGGAAACTGGAAATGTTTAGTTTAGTGCCTGGATGGCGAGGATTTATTTTCTGTTTTTGTTTATTTGATTTACCTGCAACCTACTAAATAAGCTTGGCTACAAGTCAGATTTTAAGAAAACCTGCAGTTTGGACCACCTTTTTCCCAGGTAAGGTGATTCCCCCATTGAGGTTTACAATTTTTTATAATTGAAAAGACATAGACAGATTAAAAAACAACATATATAAATCAGTGAAAGTGACTAAAATGTGTGTCTCCATAACCACACAGCAACCCGAAGTCCCAGTGGACTCAGTAGACAAGGTTGGAAGGCCAGAAAGAAACCTGAATGTACCAATACAGCAATGAGATAATACATATAATAACCTAATTAGGTATAACTCTAAACTAATGAAAAAGGGGTTAACAGTTTCATTTATGTACCCATATGTATAAATGTACCCATTTAGGCTATTATGTATTATTTCATTGGGGTATTGGTACATTCAGGTTTCTTTCTGACCTTCTAGCCTAGTCTATTGAGTCCATTGGGACATTGGGCTTCTGTGTGGTCATTGGGACATGCATTTTAGGCCCTTTCACGGATTTATATATGTTGTTTTTTAATCTGTCTTTTTTCATCAATAAAAAATTGTGAACCTTTTTTAAAGAGGAAGTAAACCCAGATTGGGTTTACCTCCTCTACATTCCCCTGTAAAGTAGAAGCATAATGAGCTACTATGCATCGCATAGTAGCCCATTATGTGCCACTTACCTGCAAACGAAGCCTGCGATGTCCAACGCTATCCCCTCTGCTGGCCGCGTCCATCTTCTGCCCCTCTTCCTTCCGGGGCCGCGACTCCGGCTCTGTGACTGGCCGGAGTCGCGTGGCATCACTCCCGCGCCAGTCACGGCAAGATCACAGTGAAGAAACGGCACGGAGGCCGTTTCTTCTCTGCACATGTGCCGAAATGGCGTCGGCACATCCAGAACACTGCACATCTCCTGAACCGTACAGGTTTAGGAGATATGCAAGGCACCTACAGGTAAGCCTTATCATAGGCTTACCTGTAGGTTAAAGTGGTTGTCACGAGTTGACAACCACTTTAAGTATGCCTATAAAGTCCATTCTTTCCCATTCCTAATGGTTTTGACTATTAAATAGGACGTGGCCTAGGATATTTTTCTGTGCTGTCCACAGCCCCACCCTGTGGTGACAGCCGGTTCACATATTTATTCATATCTGATATCCTTTTTTAGTATTGTTAAGGGACCTCTGTACTCTTAACTGGCTTCCACCTCCGCATTCTTTCTCCTCTGGTGCATCTCCTCAGCAGCTGCTGGTTTAATAGACAGTTGCAGCATAGCAAATAGGGTTGCCACCTTTTTATTCAAGTCAAACCCAAACACTTTAGCAGCTCACAGCATTTTTTTGTATAAACTATATACATATATTTTACTATTAAATAACATTTATAATCCATATGAAGTTAATAACAAGCGTCCCCCTTGACATCAGAGTCCACAGAGTTCCCCTTTTACATCTGAATTTGCATAGTTCCCTTAATCTGTAAGGGGGGACTCTGGGGACTTTAACATAAGGGATGCTCTGGGAAGCCTGATTTAAGGGGGAACACTGAGAACTCTGATGTAAGGGGGGACACTGTGGCCTCTGGTGTAAAGGGGAACTCTGATGTAAGGGGTGCTCCTGAGAACCCTGATTTACCTTGGTGTACTCACTCAGAGGCAGGGGAGAGAAGGTGGGAGACTTCAGTCACAGACAGGGGTGGATGGTGAGCTCACTCATACCTTGGCAGTCAGCACCTCTCATCCAGATGTATCTGAGGCTGCTGGACTTCAAATTTCTGGCCCCTACTTTTCTTTTCTTAGGCACAGGGCTGAAGATCGGAGTGTGGGCAGACACAGAGGGGTAGGGGGAAGAGGTGCAGATCGAGCCCTCTCTCCTCACCTGTCTGTGTGTGTTGGGGGGGGGGGGGGTTGTCGGTGCTGGCTTTGGGCAGTGTGAAAGAGTGTAACAGACACTCTTAGCTTAGACAACTGCAGATACCAACCCTGTTAGGAAGCCATAGCCCAGTCTGAATAATGTGTCCGGGTTTCAGGCAGTCTAATACCTGGATGCATGATTCCAAAAAACCCGAACTGTCTGGATGAATCCCCAGACAGGTGGCAACCCTAATGGCAAAGCTGTAGCTGGCCAATGATGTCGGCCAATGCTAGATTCAAATCATGCTCCCGGCGTTGGGACAGTTTTCTGGAGGTCCTTGCTGGCTTGTCGTGTGCTGTCTGCCACTGCGCCCTTGGCTTATATTCTGGATTTGTTTTTCTGCAGCCAGAATTGACCTTCTATCTGTGTGACTGCACTGCCTGAACTCCTCCTGCTGTGACCTGTCACCCTTTGCCAATATATTTGCTACTTTGCTTTGCCTGTGACCTCTATCAGTGCAGCAAACCCAATGGCCTTGACCTAGAAAAGTCACACAGGAAAGCCTAAACCTTGTTACGTGAGTTCTCGGTGAAGGCTGCTTTGTAGTGATGGATGCCTAGGGCCCACACCAATTCTTGAAAGCCTTGATGAGCAGCAAAGTTCATACATGTCACTGTCTTGCTTTTTATTCATTGAGAAAAATATTATCAGCACTGTGCAAACTCTGACCTTTTGTATAATAGCCTTGTCAATAGAAGCCTTGCTTTGTGCCCTGCAGGTCTTTCCCTGGCCTGTGCGATGTTCCTCAACCTGCCGGCCTCCCCAGTGTCTGTAGACAGAATTCCTTCCACTCTTTAGCATATAACTCCAGGTCATAGACCAGCTTAGATCATTACCATTCCTACCACGCTTTCTGCCATTCACCTTAGGGTTGCCACCTGTCCAGGATTGACCCGGACAGTTCGGGTTTTGAATCATGTGTCCGGGTTTCAGTCCACTTGAAACCCGGACACATTATTCAGACAGGAATGTGGATCGGAACAGGGCTTGGCAGGAGGGTGAGGGGGCACTATGTGTGCCACATTACTATTCTCTTTGGAGCGCCCACAGGTGTTCTAGGTCTGTTACAATCCTATAATGTATACTAAAAAAAAAAAAAAAAATACTGTGCACCTCTAAAATGTTCGGGTTTGGCTTGAAGAAAAAGTGGCAACCCTAATTCACCTTCATATCAGTGCAGGATTAATAGATGCCTGCTTAGAACTGAATAAAAACTAGGCTCTGTGTTTTATCTGACAGTTAAACTATAACTCATATTTGCCAGTGATTTTTCGGGATTCATGCCAGGTTTTAATTATTTGTTCCAGTAAATTACCCTATATATAAAAACTGATTGTACAGTGAGTGACATCACCATTTTTTTTTAAAAAAAATTAATATTTTTTATATATTTTAACCTGCATATAGTTTTTAACATTTTAACCACTTCAGCCCCGGAAGGATTTCCAGCTTTAGGACCGGAGCCCTTTTTGCGATTCGGCACTGCGTTGCTTTAACTGAAAATTGCGCGGTCGTGCGACGTTGTACCCAAACAAAATTTGCGTCCTTTTTTTCCCACAAATAGAGCTTTCTTTTGGTGGTATTTGATCCCCTCTGCGTCATTTCTGATCGCCGCTATAAACAAAAGAAGAGCGACAATTTTGCAAAAAAAACAATATTTCTTACTTTTTGCTAAAATACAAATCCAAAAAAAAAAAATATAAAAAAACTTTTTTTTTCACCGTTTTTGGCCGATTTATATTCTTCCTCATATTTGCGATAAAAAAATCTCAATCGGCGTTTATTGATTGGTTTGCGCAAAAGTGGTCGCGTTTACGGATGATGAGAATGCATTTTTGGGTTTTTTTTTTTTTTTTTTTTTACTAGTAATGGCGGCGATCTACGATTTTTAGCGGTACTGCGATATTTCAGCGGACATGTCGGGACTATTTTGACACTTTTTTGGGACCATTGGCATCTATACAGCGATTAGTGCTATAAAAATGCACTGATTACTGTGTAAATGTCATTGGCAGTGAAGGGGTTAATCTGCAGGGGGCGCTCTAAGGGTTAACTATGTTCCCTGGGCGTGTTATAACTGTAGGGGGACTGCCCTGGCTGGGGAAGGGAAGTGGTCACAGCCTTCGTATACAGGAAGGCTGTGATCACAGCCCTTTCCCCTCACACAGAACGGAGGTCCGTGTTTACATACACGGACCTCCGTTCCTTCGATCCGGGGGGGCCATCGCGGGTAGCTGGCGGCAATCGAAGCCGCCGCACCCGCTCCCTGGCCCTCCCCGAACACAGTGAGCACGCGGGCGCGCCTCCAGCGGCGCGCGCTTGCTCACTAGGCTCGTGAGTGCGGCCGCCGTCGTATGACGGCGATTTGCGCTCACAAGCCACCTTGCCGCCGTCAAATGCCGATCGGCGGTCGGCAAGGGGTTAATCTAACTTAAAGCCCGACTCCAGAAAAAGTAAAAATGCTCCCTTGCAGTGGGGCTGCACCTACACTGCAAGGGTTCCATGCTCCCTTCTGTCTAAGGGCACTTAGGAAAGCACTTTTCCTTACCTGCTCCTCTACTCTGCAGGACTGGTCCTGGCAGCCTCTTCTCCCCCATGCTCCAGCAGTCGAAGCTCCACAGATGTCATCAGGTTGGGCTTTAAGTTAATTAGGCTCAAAATTAAAGTGGGAGTAAACTCCCATCTCTGACTTTTACCTATAGGTAACATAAATATCTCCAAAACATGTACCACTGTACATATAGCCGGTGATGTTCCTTCAGACTCCCGCGCACAGCGACATCATTGCGACTCCGGCCAGTCACACATCCGGAGTCCGCGGACCAGAAGGGGAGACCGGGTGAAGATGGAAGCGCCTACAGTGGTGACAGCTTGGCACTGGAAGGCTTAGCTTTTTATAACAAACCTGTTATACTTACCTCCTCTATGCAGTGGATTTGCACAGAGTAGCCCCAGATCCTCCTCTTCTCGGGTCCCTCTTCGGTGCTTCTGGCCCCTCCTTACTGTTGAGTGCCCCCACAGCAAGCAGCTTGCTATGGGGGCACCTGAGCTGAGCCACAGCTCTGTGTGTACATTCAGGCATGGAGCCACGGTTTGACCCGCCCCACTCTCTTTCGCCTTGGTTGGCTAACTGACTTTGAAAGCAGCAGGAACCACTGGTACAGCTGTTGTGTCTTAGCCAATCAGGAGGGAGAGTCCCAGATGGCTGAGGCACTCGTGCACATCGCTGGATAGAGATAGGGCTCAGGTAAGTATTAGGGGGGCTGCTGCACATAGAAGGTATTTTAACTTAATGCAGTCTAAAAAAAACCTTCTGCCTTTACAACCACTGTGCTAGTATGTGATGCACATTATGAAATTACCTTTTCAGGTTGGGAAAAAAAAAACACCCAGCAGTTTACTACTGCTTTTAAGCTGGCCTCTTTTGCAGGTATAGTTCTGTAAAACCTTAAAATAAGGGCCTATAATGTTTAAAATCCATCGACTTGCTGTCTCAACCTTCTCTGCACATGCTCAGTTGCTCTCTATTTTTAGGCACTGTGCCAAAAATGTAGAGGCTGATCTGTTGACCGCTTAAGATTCACTGCTGCTCAAGGGCTCTGGTCTTCGACAAAATGGCAGCCTCCAGCAAGTAGAAACTGGAGCAATGCTGAAGGCAATTTACAGTACACACTCATTTTGGTAGCATAATTGTTAATGGGGAACATTTGTTCCTTGCTAAATATTATTTTTTTATCAAGTTCTTATGGGAAAAGTTCTGCTTTTTATTTAGTTTTTTTCATTTTAAGGCATGCAAGAGATTACAATAGAACATAGACTTAAAATCTAATGCAAAGTGAACATTCCAATTATACATAGGACAGTCACAAAAAGGCATTTGCTTGCTTGAGGAAGTTTTAAAAGAAAGGAAAGCCAACCCAAGGCTTGTGGGACTTTAAATGAGGATGTAGACTAGGGTTGCCACCTTTTCTTCAAGCCAAACCCGAACACTAAGGCCCCATTCACACTGGGACCGCCTGCTCGTCAGCGGTAAACTGCCGCCAATATGGCGCCGCTATTCGGGCGGCAGCACGGCACTTTTAACCCCCCACAAGGGGTTAAACAGGGGTTAAAAGTGCCGGCGCTCGACGCTCCTGGAGCGGTGTACAGCCGCTTTGGGAGCGCTGCCCATTCAATCCAATGGCAGGGGCGGTGGAGCTCCCCACATTCCTGAAAAAATCATGTTTGTAGGAGTTTAATTTTACTCCCGCAGGCGCGCCGCCTCAGTGTGAAAGGACACACTGGGTTGAATGGGGAGACGCTTTACAGGTGCTATTTTTAGCGCAATAGCGCCTGTAAAGCGCCCCAGTGTGAAAGGGATCTAAGGGCCCTTTCAGATGGGGTTTCTGATCAGGTCAGCCTGACAGTTTTTCAGGAGGACCTGATCAGACGCTCCATTCACCTCTATGGAGCGGCAGATATCAACGTTGACATGTCCACTGACACCCGCTGCTATCCGATCCGTGAAATCCAGACGGATGGAGGTCCTATTTTCCATATGTGTAGTGGATCGGATCGGATGAAAATGGACAGGTGGTCCATTTTCATCTGATCTCCCCAAAGAGGAGAGCGTGGCTCTGGCAGGTCTCTGCACAGTGAGCGGAGATGGACCTGTCACCCGCCTGCTCAGTGGGGATCAATGGATCGATCCCCGAACAAAACAGAGTCCACTGGACAGAAAGCCGTGTGAAAGAGCCCACTAGTGCACTGCACTGCGCTTGCATAACAACTCAACCCATTCAACTCAATTGGGCTGCGCTGCAACCGTGTGCAATGCACATGGCTACAGCACAGTGGTATGGGATTTTAGGAGTTAAAAACAAGTGGTAAGGAGAAACAACGCTTCTTCACCACCTGTCAAATATGTCTAAAAAAATGATTCACTGTGGATCACTCTTCAGAGTGCCCTGCTACTTCGTTTACACTTATGGTTGGGGGACAGTAAAAATTAGAGGTTGAGCTGTGTTTTTACTGCTACCCAACTGTTCCTCTTAAGCTGCAAAGGCAGCAGAGGGGGGATGTACACACGCAATAGCCAAAATGCTTTGCATCACAGTGCGGCAATGCCTGCTGAACGTGGCCCATCCAAGTGAATGGGGGCTTCCTGCATCTGTGTGCAATGCATTCAGTTGCGGGTTGCCATTGTGGGGTTTAAACAGGTGGTGAGGAGGTGATATAACTCCTCCTCACTGCCTGTTAAATGCCCTCTGAAGAGTGATCCAAACATGGATTGCTCTTCAGAGGGCACCATATGTGTAAATGAGCCCTAAGGGTATTCACCCATTGCATTATATTCTGAGAAATCATCAGGGAACTGGGGACAGGAACAGGACTATTGCTGAGCCTAGGTACTGACTTGTGCGATCGCATGCGATGTCTGAGCAATGTGAGTTCAGCCATACGCTTGTATAGCTGACCTCGCATTGGATTTGCACAGAAAAGGTGCAGGGACTTGTTTTTTTCACGTACTGGAATCGGATCTCATGGGGTGTTCTCACCATCCGATTCCTCTATAAATTCACAGTTTTCACTGCGATCTGTGAACTGTCATTAACTTTGTAATGACACCGCAGCGGTTCACAGAGAGCAGTGTGACCTGCCTGTGGGAGAGGTGCCATTCAGGAACCGGCGCTGGAATTGCACCGCTTCCCACATCGCTACAGTGTGATCCTAGGCTGAGTAAGAGCCGGCAGCTCACACTGGAGCTGCGCGGCTTGCAGGGCAAAGCAAGTCGCCCCACTCGAGGCGACCTCAGCGTGGCTTGCACGGAGACTTCTTACCATAGAAGTCAATGCAAGTCGCGCTGAGGTCGCCCCAAAAATAGTGCAGGAACCTTTTTCTAAGTCGGAGCGACCTGAGTCGCTCCTATTAGAACGGTTCCATTGCACTGCATGGGGACGACTTGTCGCCCGACAAGTCGCCTCAGTGTGAACCGGCTCTTAAAAGCTCTTGTCTGCAGCAAATACAAAAAACTTCAAAACTTCTGCTCAGCTGGGGGCCAGGGGAAGGGAAAGGACTATTTAACCCCCTGGACTCAAGCGCTTACCTTCTGTGGAGATCCAGGCTGGACTGTGGCTTTATCTGCTCAGCTGGTGGTCAGGAAGGAACATGAGGAGTTACTAGAATCACTCAGGCACAAGTCCTTATCTTTATTCAGCTGTTCAGACAATCTTATCTGAGTCCCGACTTCCACATCTATTGATCAGGGAACCGCAGTACAACACAAGGATTACTCCGCCTGAGCCCGAAAATGATCAAATAGTCCCTGCCAGCTGATCGCAATAGAAATGGAAGTCGGGACTCAGATAAGATTGGCAGAAGGCTGAATAAAGATAAAAACGTCTGCCTGAGTGATTATATTAACCATTCATGTTCCTTCCTGGCCACCAGCTGAGCAGATAGAACTCAGAGGCAGAGTGCAGGCTGAATCATGTGTCCGGGAGAGAGGAGGAAGGAGACCCGGGCACATCACTCTAAACCCGTACTGTCCGGGTGAATCCCGTACAGGTGGCAACCCTAAATTGTAGACAGTGAGGTCAGGAATATCCTCCACTCCTGGCAAGAAGGAAAGGGGAAAGGGTTTGGGACTTTAAATGAAGCATGCATCCTGGAATAAAATGCCAATGTAAATAGATAGTAAATATGTTTTATTTGCACAAAGCATCAAGCAATGATAGGCTCGCGTCTAGGAGCGTTTCATTTACAGGTGTTTCCATTTAAAAAAAAAAAAATCTTTTTTTCTTTAAAAATGCTCCTGAACTCGGCAGAACGCCACTAAACGTGGCTAACCGCAGCATGCAAAATGGAAGTTTTAGACGAAGGTTTCTAGCTGTCTAGATAAAACGTTCAGGGGAGTTTGAAAAGCGTCTCATGTGCATGGAGCCTAAAGCCTCGTACGCGCGTTTAGAACAGCCTACGTGCAACGGTCGTACAACAGAAGTTGGATGAGCAGACTAGAAAACTTTGGTTGTACCAACAAGTGGTCGTATGACCATTGTACCGTGTGTACGGAAAAGTTGGTCCAACCAGTTGTACTATGCAAAACATGCATGCTCAGAAGTCAGGAACGCCTGGAAGTGTCCATTCGTTCCTAATTCACAAATTACATGCACCTGAACTTCCTCTTTATACGCTCGTAACACATCATTACGTTCGGCTTGGTCGTACGATCGCTTAGTGCATGTCAGTACACGAGATACAACAGCCAACATACGATTTGGGCCGTTCGGTCATACAATCATCGCATCATGTGTACGAGGCTTAACTCTGAACTGGTAACCTGTAAACCTTTGTAAAGCATCGCCTATGGAGATTCTTAAAGCGGTAGTAAACCCATGCATTTAACAGGTTAAAAAACAGTCACATTTCCGGCACGTGCTGGAAATGTAACACTCCCATTGGTTGTGCTCTAAACCAAACTGTCAAACCATCCAATGGCTGGTGTCATAGCTGATCACATGTGCAGCATCATGGCAGTTGTAGATTAAGCAGAGGCCAAGATGGCAGCTTCCTTGGCTGAAAATGATAGAAGGGTTTACTACCACTTTAAGTACCATTCCACTAACGTGAGCAATTTTAGAGCATGCCTTGTTGGGTATCTATTTACTGGGCATCTCTTATACGCCTACCAAAAATTGGGTTGTGGTTTTTTTTTTTTTGCATAAAAATTCATGAAAGTCTTTAAAGCGTTTGAAAAACCGCTGTGCAAATACCGTGTGACATAAAAAATTGCAACAAACTCCATTTTATTCTCTAGTGTCTCTGTTAAAAAAATATATATGTTTGGGGGTTCTAAGACTTTTTACAGCAAAAAATACAGATTTTTACTTGTATACAAAAATTGTCAGAAAAGGTCTGGTCTTTTTAAACCTACTGTATCTCTCCCTAAATTAAACTTGTGGCTTTTCAAAGCTGGGAGAAGCTACAGGATTATTTTTATACCCCCTCCACCAGTTGTTCACACTTTCTTTTTTTTGCACACTCACCTGTACATCTAGACATCAGGAATATGAGCGACTTACACAGGGCTGAAGGCCTTCTCCTGGTCACTAGCTGCCTGGGAAGTCAATCAACAAGCTTCAGTGCTGTCACATAAGGAGGGAAGTGAGTCACATGCACCCTCATACCTGGAAGTACTCATTACTTGACTGCTGTTAGATAGGGTTGCCACATCATTCCTTTAATCCAGGACACATATGAATTACACATCTTCTGAGGCTAATTTAATGCAGATAAGGTACTAAGTGAGTTTAATTACCACCTTAATCAGCCACAGAACCTGTGAACTTAATATGTGTCCTGGATTAAAGGGATGATGTGGCAACCCTACTGTTAGATGAACAGAGTGGCAGGAATGTGAAGTAATGGTGACTTGCTGGTTGGGCCGAACAACCAGTTGCCTTTTCCCTGCATAGGCAAAGCACACAGTTACATCTACATATTTTGAAAGTCTTGCAGGTTTTCTTTATGTTGCAATATATGAAATATGTTGAAATCGAACATCTTAAATATTGCTGAGAACTAAAATGCCTTAAAACAGCTATTTTCTGCTTGTTTTTATAAACCCCATTCTTGTATGGTTGAAAAAGTTCGATATTTCAAGACACAAAAGGCACAAACAAAAAAATCTGAATGGTCAAACAGAATTTTTTTGTCCTGAGTATATGACACTAACATAGCAAACCAGAACTTACGGTAAATATAAATTCACTCTATTGACAGCAAGCAAAATCTGAACATTGTATTCAATGAATGCTTCAAATAGCCTGTAATAAAATTAGGATGCTATTTACAAAGTTGATTATTTCACTGTCCTTCCTTACTGTATCAGATGTGTAAAGCGTGGAGATACCATTGAAGAAATCAATTTGTGTAAAACCATTCTTACTTATTTGTGGCAGATGGGTATATATTTAGCAAGGAAAGTATGGACATCCATGGTAAACTGATATTACACATTCACCGATCATTCTCTGAGTGCTCCATTGTGTGCGTTATGGGGTCCCTTGGGAGGATCCTGATACCGTTATGCATTTTACACCTTTAATGGGGAGACTGAGTGCTTTGTTGGCCCTGGGCCCCTTCCAGACAGTTCAGGCCACGAGGTCTACAGACACTTCCATCAGATTCTCACAATGAGGGTGGCCTTTGATTTGAAGCCATTTTCCTGCGCCTTTATAAAGAGATTCGGGGGGAGATTTACTAAAACTGGAGAGTGCAAAATATGATGCAGCTCTGCATAGAAGCCAATCGGCTTCCAGGTTTTATTCCCAAAGCTTCATTGAACAAGCTGACGTTAGAAGCTGGCTACCATTGCTCCAGTTTTAGTAAATCTCCCCCTATGACTTGAACAGTCAATTAACATACCGTATATACTCGAGTATAAGCCGACTTTTTCAGCACATTTTTTGTGCTGAAAAAGTACCCCCTCGGCTTATACTCGAGTGAGAAAAAAATGACCCCAGAAAATGCCGCCGCTCCGCAGCCAGATATCAGCCTGTAGTCACTGCAGCCCGCCTGCCTAAACTGATCTAGTCACTGCAGCCCGCCCGCCTAAACTGGTTGCTAGATCGCCTCCCGACTGGCGTCTAGCAACCAGTGACGTAAGAGAGAGGAGAGCGGAGACTGACGTGCCAATAATCACAGCGGAGGTAAAAGACCTCCTCCGCTCAGCAGAACACTAGAAGCCGCCGCTGCCCGCCCCACCTCCACTGGTTGCTAGATCGCCTGCTGATTGGCGTCTAGCAACCAGTGACGTCAGAGAGAGGAGACCGAGGCGGACGTCCTCCGCGCCTTCTGAGCACCTGAGCCCCTATG
>BLSH010102431.1:757518-776028 GCA_018402905.1 Glandirana rugosa
TCGTATAGTCTTCGGTTTATTGGAAATATTACCTTATAAAGTTTTGTGATGTGATTGTTTAGACTAATCAGATTATTAAGGTGTCCATTGTAGGCTGTTGGGTGTGTCTTGTGAAAAGCTCTTCATTGTGCAGTCTACAGTCCATAGCCTCCGGCTCCAGTTGGCATCTTGATGATGTGGACCAGCTCTATTCTATAGATCTATCATAGGTTGTGGTTGGACATGTAAAGAGTTGGCATTCTTGAAAGCATTTGTTTCTCAATGGGGCATGAATAGAGATGAGACACCTGGACAAGTTCCTGATCTCTATGCCAAGGTGTAAACAGATGAGAGCAGGTGAGCACAAGCAGGACGTGTTCAGCTTAAAACTCATGAGAGGTCTAGCTATGAGATCTCATAACCATGCATTGCCTTTTACAGAGGAAATTAGAAAATATTCCATTATAAAGGTTATTTGGCTTCTGATATGCTTGCACTAGCATATTTTCATGATCATATTTCATAATTGGCAGCTACACAGCACAGAAACCGCCTTGGTCAATGTCACAAACAACCTTCTGTTGGCCTCTGATTCCAGGTCACCAACTATTCTTATTGTACTAGATCTTAGTTCTGCCTTTGATAATGTAGACCACAATCTATTACTCTCTTGCCTTGAAACCATATTTGAAGTCTCAGAATTGGCTCTGAAATGGATTAAGTCATATCTCACTGATTGCTGTCACTTTGCTTCACTTGGTGGATTCAAGCCTGGATCTGGCCCAGTCAAGTATGGTGTTCCTCAGGGCTCAATCTTGGGTCCCTTACTTTTTAGCATATACATGTTTGCACTTGGCCAACTGCTTAGATCACATGGGCTCAAGTATCACTTCTATGCTGATGACACTCAGATATACATCCACACTAAACCAGATTCTAGTTTGGCTGCTTCTCTCCTATCTATAACTGTATTTGTGATATAAAAACTTGGATGGCCCTTAATTTCCTTCAATTAAACAGTAACAAGACAGAAGTCATGCAGATTGGCACCACCCATCAATTACGTAAGGCCAGTCCAAATGGCTTATCTATAGATGCCACTGTACTTGAGCTTCGGTCCAAATTGAAAAATCTAGGGGTGATATTTGATGCTAGTCTAACCTTTTGAGCCACATGTACAAAATGTTGTCAGAACCTCTTTTTTCCACTTGAGTAACATTGCTTGGCTGCGTCCCATGCTATCATACACTGTAGCTGAAAAGCTGATCCATACATTTGTGTTCTCCCGACTTGACTACTGCAATGCTCTACTTGCTGGTGTACCCAATTCCATCATAAATCGGCTCCAATATGTTCAAAATTCTGCAGCCAGAATACTGACTAGGTCTGGTACAAGTGATCATATTACCCCTATCCTGGAGTCCTTGCACTGGCTACCAGTCAGGTTTCACATAGACTTTAAGATCCTCTTGCTCACTCACCTACAAGACTCTTCATGGCTTGGCACCCCATTATCTCCCTGAACTTTTTTCAACTTACCCCCCCCCCCCCCCCGTAACCTCCGCTCCTCAAATTCTGGTCTACTGTGCATCCCCCCTACCAGAGGCAGCTCTCTAATTAGGCGGTCGCCTAAGGCCTTGCACTCACAAGGGCCTCACAACCGCCTAATTTGACACTGACACCAGCACCGAAATAGAGAGTACTGATACCAGCACTTTAAAGCTCTTACTATATGCAATTTATAAAGTTAATTTTTTTATCGCTTGAATTATTTTTCCCATTATGGGCATGAGTAGGGCCTCATGTCTAGGTTTTGCCTAAGGCCTCACAAAGCCTAGAGCCACCTCTGCCCCCTACTCGCCTACACTCAATGGGGGACAGAGCCTTCTGCTATGCTCCTAAGCTATGGAATTCACTTCCTAAGAATGTCAGAGAGTCTTCTTCTCTAAATTCATTCAAATCAAATCAAAACACCTTTTTTTCTTTAGACAAGCTTTCACTTAATTCTCCCTTTATCCCTTTGTTATGCTATCCTGTGTATTTCTTATGTTTTATCCTGTGTATCTCCTGTTATCCTGTGCATTTCTTGTGTTATCCTTGTAAAGCGCTTTGAGAAGCCAACTTTAAAAGCGCTATATAAAATAAAGTTTATTATTATATTCGTCGGTAACTCTTTCTGTATGAGACCATGCTCAGCATTCTCACTGAATGACTGGTTAGTAAAAGTAATTTTGCAGGGTAAGCTGCTTATTACAAATACATTTTTTTTTAGTGGATGCCTTCTGACAAAGCACCGACCAGAAACTAACACCAAGATAAGACCAGCAGTTAAAACCAGTTGCTGTGCCAGCAAATATCCACATACCACACAAAAAAAATGAAAAAAGGTTTTTGAAACCTTAACATGTGTTTTATTTTTTTCATTCCTCTTCCATTGCCTAACCAGAAAAGTAGTTGTGTTTCGTGGAAAGCTGTAAGACAGGGATGGTGAGATCACGCATGAGCATTTGAGTGTCTTCTAACATCTGTGGCCAGTTTTAAAGGATACAAGAAACCCTGACATTTTTGCTTCTCTTGCAAAAAGCTAGCCATGTGATCAAAAGTCTAGGCATGTAACCATAGCAACTTTATAATATAAACAAAAAATATATATAGAGTGATGTATTCCAAGCATTTCTTTCTTTTATTCTTTTTGATTATGGCTTACAGCTAGTGAAAACCCAAAATTTAGTGTCTCAGAAAATTTTGAATATTGTGAAAAACTTCAATATTGTAGACTTTTGGGGGGTTGATTTACTAAAGCTTGAAAGTGCAAAATTTGGTGCTGCTCCACACAGACACCAATCAGCTTCAAGGTTTTAGGCTAGGTTCACACTGCTGCGAACTGTACTGCGAATAAATTGCATTGCGATAGATTAAATTCGCAAGTCATCTCCAATAACATAGTGTTCTACCAGTGCAGTTCACACTGAAGCGTTGCGATTCTAATCCGTGAAGAAAAAGTGTCCTGTGCGAGTTTGATCCGTGTGCGATGCTGTGCGTTGCGAATTCAGCTCCATAGACTACAATAGAACACGGATTGAAAATGCAATCTCCCATTCACATCACTGCGATAGCTTCTCCCTCCAACTCCAGCTACAGCTTTGCAGTAGATTCGCACCAACACATGTAGAAATCGCACTTGTGTCTGAACTGAAAAAACTTGCTTTGCAATCGTATTCAATTCGCAGAAAATTTGCACCGCAGCAGTGTGAACCTAGCCTTATTGTCAAAGCTTGATTGAACAAGCTGAGGTTAGAAGCTGATTGGTTAGCATGCAAAGCTGCACCGGTTTTTGCACTCTCCAGCTTTAGTAAATCAACCCCTTGGTGTCACACTCTAATCAGCTAATTAGCTCAAAACACTTGTAAAGGTTTCCTGAGCCTTTACATTGTCTCTCAGTCTGGTTCAGTAGGTTACACAATCATGGGGAAGACAGCTGACTTGACACTTGTCCAGAAGACATCCTCCGCAAGGAGTGTAAGTCACAAAAGGTCATTGCTAAGGAAGGTGGCGGCTGCTCAGAGTGCTGTATCCAAGCATATTAATGGAAAGTTGAATGGAAGGAAAAAGTGTGGTAGAAAGAGGTGCATAAGCAACAGGGATAATCGCAGCCTTAAGAGGATTGTGAAGCAAAGGCCATTCAAAAATTTTGGGAAGATGTTGCTCAGTGGTCCAAAGTGCTCTTTTCAGTAAATTTTGCATTTAATTTGAAAATCAAAGTCCCAGAGTCTGGAGGAAGAGTAGAGCGGCACAGAATAAAGTTGCATGAGGTCTGGCGTGAAGTTTCCACAGTCAGTGATTTGGGGAGCCATGTCATCTGCTGGTGTTGGTCCACTGTGTTTTATCAAGTCCAAAGTCAGCGCAGCCCTCTACCAGGAAATTCTAGATCACTTCCTTCTTCCCTCTGCTGACCAACTTCATGGAGATGCTGATTTCATTTTGCAGGACTTGCCACCTGCCCAAACTGCCAAAAGTACCAATACCTGGTGTGACGTTATGCGAGGTGATCGATGGTCGCTATGTGTCGTCTCGCATGTGTTCATTTGGAATGGACTAAGGTGGAATCCGGTCCTGATTTTACCAGCCACCTTGGCAGGGTTGTTCCGGACCAGATTTTGTGGTCCACTGGAATCCCTCATCAGGTGGTTTAAATAACCAGGTTCAGAGGAAAGTTTTGCTCTGGCCTGGAACTCAGGAACCATCAGCCTGAGAGAGCTGACACAGGGAAGTTTGCGTATGGACTAAGACAAAAGGTTTGCTCGGTCTGTTTTGTGGGTGTCTTGGAGAAGCCCTGCACCGGTCAGTTAGGAAAGCTGTACTGTTTATTTAGTGCCTGGATGGTGGGGATTTATTCTCTGTTTTGTTTATTTTGATTTCAATATACAACCTTTTAAATAAACCTGGCTACAAGCCAGATTTTAAGCAAACCTACTATTTGGACTGCCTTTTTCCAGGGAAGGTGATCCCCATTGAGCTAACCCCCACACTGGTTTAATGATCATGGTATCACTGTGCTTGATTAGCTAGCAAACCTGCCTGACCTAAACCCCATAGAGAATCTGTGGGGTATTGTCAAGATTAAGAGGAGAGGCACCTGACTTAACAATACAGAACAGCTGAAGGCTGCTATAAAAGCACTCTGGGCTTCCATAATACCTCAGCAGTGCCACAGGCTGATCACCTTCGTGCCATGCCGCATTGATGCAGTAAGTGATGCAGAAAGAGCCCCAACCAAGTAGTGAGTACATACTATACTGTACATGGACATATACTGTACATGGACATTTCAGTAAGCCAACATTTCTGCATTAAAAATGCTTTTTATTCTTAAAGTTGTTTTTTTCTGAGATACTGAATTTGGGGTTTTCACTAGCTGTAAGCCATAATCCTCAAAATGAAAAAAAAGGAAATGCTTGAAATATATCACTCTGTAGGTAATGAATCTATAGAATGAGTTTCGCTTTTTTTTTTTTTTTTTTTTTTTAATTAAAGTACTGAAATTAACTTTTTGATGATGATCACATTTTTTGAGATGCGCGTGTTTGTGTGTGTGAGTGTGTATATGTATGTATGTGATTAATGGATGTTATGTTTCACCACACATGCATTCATTTGCAGGAAACAAAGGTAGAATCTGGTCCGGGTTTTACCAGCCACCTTGGTAGGGTTTGTTCCGGACCAGATTTTGTGGTCCACTTGTGTCCACCAACAGGTGGTATAAAGGAAGCAGATCTGGAGCAGATGATTGCTCTGGCCTGGGACCCAGGAGCCATCAAACCTAAGAGAGCTGCTGAACTGAAGTTTGCTTTATGACAAACAAAAGGTTTGCATGATCTTTGTTTTGTGGGTGACCGGGAGAAGCCCTTCACAGCTCAGTTAGAAAAACTGGAAATGTTTAGTAAGAGCCTGGATGGCAAGGATTTATTTTTTTCTTTTTTATGTGTTTGATTTTCATGCAACCTTTTAAGACAAAACTGGCTACAAGTCAGCTTTTAAGAAAACCTGCCATTTGGACTGCCTTTTTCTCACAGAAGGAGATCCCCCATTGAGCAGACCCCCCCCCCCCTAAATGTGTGTGTGCGTGTGTATATATATATGTATATGTATGTATATGTATATATATATATATATATATATATATACACAATTGTGTTTTACTGGGCAGCTCTGGTGGGTCTGTGAATAACTCTGGTCGTGGATTTTGTTTGAATTGGTATTTAAGGTTTCTTAATAAGAGAAATTACATTTTCACTTTTTGTCTTAATAATAATTCACTTGTCTGTGATGTATTTCTTCTGCAGTATAGTTGGATTGGACAATGGTTCCAGCCTAAGAAGGGTACTCTGGGAGCTATGGATCTTGGTGGGGCTTCTACCCAAATTACTTTTGAGACTGCAGACAAGATTGACAGCCCAGAGAATGAGGTGAACCTGCGGCTCTATGGACAGTCCTATCGCGTGTACACACACAGCTTTCTGTGCTACGGGAGGGACCAGGTGCTGAAGAGAGTTCTGTCCAAAGTAATAAAGGTATGCTGATTTTTCCTAAGTGAAGACTAGGTCAATGGACATTTTTTTTTTTTAAAGGGAAATTATTATGGTTGAGAGTAATTTACTTGTGTTTTTAAAATAATGTTTTATGTATGTTTTTCTAAAATTCCACTTCCAAATAAACCTGTTGATGACCAAGGATTCCCAAAACACTATGGATTATGCAAAGACAGCATGGCAGGTACGATGAGGTCCCTCATATAAACTTTAGGATGAATCCCTGCTCTGAATCGTTAAAACCTCAGTGTGAACTATGTTATGAGGTAGAAGTCACTGCTCTGACTCTGTATAATTTTATGAATTACCTGTATGTACATTTTGAGCTATTGAGCTCTGTAAACAGCCTTTTTACAGCAAAGCCATATATAGAGATGATGGGAAAACATGCAAAAGGAGTCCTAGGGCACGTGTTGATGGACTTTTGCTCACATCAGATGGGTTTTACATTCCCATAGTCTTTGGAAATGCAAAACTTGTTTTATGCAGGTCAGAAGGAGGTCAACAGCAGGTCAAATGCATCCCAATCTGATGCCAATCTGAGGGCCCTAGTAACCCACCTTCAAAAGGAGAATTCAAAATAATATGTCATATATTTTATATTTGCCTTGCTAAATATTATAGATTTAAAAGCCATAATACATTTTAGAGGAGCATTTATGCAAAGCAATCCTTTTCTTCTCTCCTTTGAGTTCATTTTTCCTGCATGAATTAGTATACGGTTAATCTGTACAGTAAGGTATGGAATACTTCCACTCCAGAGTCTGGGGAAGACTCCATTACTTGGAGATGGAGCTGTTGCCCCAACTGCAGCAGACCTAAAGTTGTAATGGAGCTGTGCTCCAGAGCTTGAAATTCTGCAGCTGGTCTTTTCACTGCTATTTAATGTGACTTCCAGAACTAGAAGACATCGAGCACTGCCAACCCTACTGTACAGTTGCAGCAATGGAGCTGTTGCAGTCAGTCATTGCAACAGTTCGAGTTATGGGAGAAGCAAGGGGTAGTTGAAAGATTTAGCACTCGTGTGGTCAAAAAAATCTAATAGTATATGAGTGTGCCCATCTAAAGGCATGATGTACTGTCACCCTGTCACATGTCTCTTGTGGAGACTTGAAGTGGCTGGGCTCACACATTGCGCACACATGGTCCGCGGTTGTCGCGATTAGGAAGCTGTTTCAGAGCATCCATGTGCCACTGATGCTGAAGAAAGTGGAAGTAGATGAAAATTGATTGAGGAGATCGGCAGCTACTAAGGCCTTGTGCACACTGGAGGTTTTATTTGAAGCTGCTATTAGGGGCGTCTAGCATATATTTTTTCTTTCTGCCTCTAAACACCCCTACATGTTAAATAAATTTAAAAAACTTGGTGAGTCCCGTGTAAAAAATAAGTGAAAAAGTGTGTGAACAGCAGCAGCATTGACATTGTACACAGCAATAAACCAGAAATAAAATTAAAAATGTGGTGCGCTGTTATAAACCTATGCACAAATTACTATGAATAACTTAATATGTGAAAACATCAATAATACGCTAAAATTATAATCTGAAAATAATTAGCAAGTGTCCATAAAGAAAGTCCATAAAGGTGATTCCCAATTAAGTGCAGCTGTCCTCCAGTTGTTAATTGGTGCAACACCAAGTGCTCCCCATAGGATATAAGGGCAAATATACTGTATCCTCTTACCAGATTCTTAGCCCTCTCGAGGTCTGTACTCGTATCCGTGAGTTTGACCCCTCACATCAGGTTTTTTACTCGCCTTGTGGATATCACTGATGGAAGTCCCCATATCAACAAATCCTTAGGGAACCTCAGATCAGCCGTGCGGTATATCAATGAGAAGAGAAAAAACTCATTGCACAGCGTCCAATATATTATAAAAGATTTAATCGAAAACTACTTACAAGAGCAATGTTAAAACAAGCAATAGGAAACAAAACTTCCGTCTTTCACCCTCCACGGGTGCCACAACGTCACCGCTGCTTCCTTGCCTAGCCTGACGTACATTTCATTCGAATGGACGTTTTCTGTGAGGCAGTAAGGGGGCATTTATTTTTTCTTTCTGCCTCTAAACACCCCTATATGTTAGCCTGTGTGTCCATGCACACATAGGTGCGAAGAAGCAGAAAAAAAACACTAAGAATAGTGCATGACTGGCGCCCTGAACTAGTAAATACACCGTCAACGACGTAGTCTGTCTAGCAGTGGGTAAATCATGGTGAAGCACATAGAAGGCACGGACTCTGCTACGGAGTGTATACCCTGTGTAAGACTTGGGGGGGGGGGGGGGCCGCAGATTTGACTACGGGCTTGTCTAAAGAATTAGTCCGGTAAGTGGGCACCCCAACGGGAGCGGGACACTCGAGGTGGCTTTGTGGACCTTGGTGGCTGGTACAACCG
Source organism: Glandirana rugosa (assembly GCA_018402905.1). Taxonomy (NCBI): domain Eukaryota; kingdom Metazoa; phylum Chordata; class Amphibia; order Anura; family Ranidae; genus Glandirana; species Glandirana rugosa. Next base: position 765,985 of record BLSH010102431.1, read on the forward strand.
GTGTGACAACTCTTCACTCTTCTATTTCACTGGGACCTTGGCCTATCCATGTGCTTTAGCATATTGGACTTTTGAACTTTTTTTAAAGCGCTGTTGTTCATGCACAAAGTTTTTTATGTTGAATTATTGTGTATGCCTTTTTAAGAAAAAAAACACTTCCAAAAGCAGTGGTCTTTTATACAATATTTTATTCATTTTAGAAAAAGGTTACAAATAAAATGCAACACAATAAAAACAAGACCGGCAAAGCAAAACATTCATAAAAGAAGCAAAAAAAAAAAACACGGAAAAAAAAAAAGCGCATGTAAATTTCATACACAACATAGATACTCTTACACATCAATAAGGTCCTAAGATGTACACCTTTTTAACCACCACATATATCATAGTTATACCCCAAAGAGGAGGCAAGCGGTAGCATGAGAGGTAGAGAATTCCCACATTTAAATGCAAATAATCCGACAGATCTTTCTCCCGAGTCAATCTAGGAATTACCAGGCCTCTCTTCTTAGACCCCACCTCCCATGCCCTCGCCTCCCCCACCCTCCCCAACAGCAGCGCTGTGGCAGAAAAATGCACTAGGTACGTTTTTTTAGTGCTTGAGCATTTTTTCATTTTATTGGCCAGAATAAATTACTATACTGACCAAGGAAATTAATTCACACTCAAGCGCTTGACATGCCTAAAGACACCTAAACGCGTTACATACGTTTACGTTTTTCCTGCCAGAACACTGCTGCCAGGAGGAAAGGCGCCCAGGAGAGAGGAAAAATGTCCAATGTGCATGAGGCCTAAGATGTGCACAAAGATTACATGGTATTTTATGGGAAATAATGGCAGTTGCTTGATACAGCATGTTTTAGCAATTCAGTTGGGGTTTAGATCTACTTTGCATAGAAAACTTTTTTTTTTTTAATGTTGGATAGTTAAAGAGGAAGTAAACCCTGATGGGGCTTCCTCTGTTACCCTTAATGTAAAAGCATAATGGGCTAGTATGCATCGCATATTAGCCCATTATTGCCACTTATCTGTATTGGAAGCCCGCAATGTCCAGCGCTGTCCCCGCTCCAGGCCGCGTCCGTCTTTTGCCCCTCTTAATTTCGGGGCCGCGATCTCCGGCTCTGTGACTGGCCGGAGTTGTGCGATGCCACCCTACGCATTCGCGCGGGAGCTGCCAGTCACGGCACGATCTCAGTGAAGGAATGGCACGGAGGCCGTTTCTTCACTGCGCATGTGCCGATGACGTGGGCACATGCAAGTACAATGGAAAAAGAGGAGGTGAGGGTGCCCTCACCTCCTCTTTTTCCACAGTATCTTCTACAAAGGCATCAGGACCTTGTTCACTCAGAGGAGCTGCCGCCACTCATACCATACAGTCTATAACCCCACTGCTCCTCGAACACAGTAGCGCCGTTTTTCCACATCATTTTACATGCAAGTACAATGCATATCTCCTAAACCGTGCTTGTTTGGGAGATATGCAGGGAACTTGTAAGTAAGCCTTATTATAGGTTTACCTGTCGGTTAAAGTGATTGTCACAGGTTGACAACCACTTTAAGTATAGTGGTAAAGAATCTCTGTAGGCAAAGGAGGACAACTCCCTTATAGACAATTGTCGCTGAAATGTGTTCCATTTGTTAGATTCTCTACTCTTCTTCTGGGGACAACTTAATTTTAAATTCTCCCATAGATAGGCAATTTTTTATTTTTTTATCAGCCAGTGAGCTGATTGGAAAAAAAAAGCACATCTTTCCCCATCCACATAAGAGAAGTGGGTGGAGGAATTCTTCCTGCTCTGTGCTATTGTATTCTGACAGCAGGGACTCCTCAACTGTCAGAAAACGCCAATCAGCACTGCAGCCGATGATCATATGGAAAATTTCCAACATGTCCCGTTCAACAGAAGTTGATTGTTGGATTGGCTTCTGAGGAGCAGGAACAGCCATAGATGGATTGAAATTTCGATCCATCTATGCCCAGCCTAAATCTCCCTAGCAGGGATGCAGCGATAGAAACCTGGATGGGGTTCTAACTCATCAACACTTATTCCAAATCTTAAAAAAAAAAAAAAATTATTTTAGATACGTTTTTAATACCACTTCAGCCCCGGAAGAATTTTGCACTTTAGGACCAGAGCACTTTTTGCGATTCAGCGCTGTGTCACTTTAACTGAAAATTGCGCGGGCGTGCGACGTTGTACCCAAACAAAATTTGCGTCCTTTTTTCCCCACAAATAGAGCTTTCTTTTGGTGGTATTTGATCGCCTCTGCGTCATTTCTTATTGCCGCTATAAACAAAAGAAGAGCGACCATTTTGCAAAAAAACCCAAATTTCTTACTTTTTGCTAAAATTCAAATCCAAAAAAAAAATATATAAAAAAAAAATTTTTTTAACGGTTTTGGCCGATTTATATAATTCCTCATATTTGCGATAAAAAAAATCGCAATTGGTGTTTATTGATTGGTTTGCGCAAAAGTGGCCGCGTTTACGGATGATGAGAATTCATTTCTGGGGGTTTTTTTTTTTTACTGCATTACCGCTAAAAATCTGCGATTTGCGATTTTTAGCGGTAATGCGATATTGGGGAGGACATGTCGGAACATTTTGACACTTTTTTGGGACCAATGACATTTATTCAGCGATCAGAAATTTAAATGTCCACTGATTACTGTATAAATGTCATTGGCAGTGAAGGGGTTAACCTGCAGGGGGAGAGCTAGGGGTTAAGTGTGTTCCCTGGGTGTGTTCTTACTGTGGGGGTGTTGGGCTAACATGGGCATGAGAGATCTAACTGATCCCAGTGACAGGGATCAGTAGATCTCTCATGTCCCACTGACAGGGTGGGGAACCGCCGTGTTTACATCGGCGGTTCCCCGTTCTTTTCCTTGTAGCCGCTCATCGCGGCTCGCCGGCAGACATCGGGTCCGCCCGAGCCGCGGGCACACTCCCCAGGAGTGCGGCGGGTGCGCGCGCCCCCTGGTGGCCAAATGTGAATCGCCGCTTATTTACGGCGATTCGCGCAGGGCTCCCCGACTGCCGCCGTGAAAAGACGGCGCGCGGTCAGGAAACTATTAAGTACATTGCTTATTTATATGAAATAAAATATATACACATTCAGAAATCCTTTGTGCTTAACCGCTTGCCGACCGCCGATCGGCATCTGACGGCGGCAAGGTGGCACTTTCCCGCAAATCGCCGTCATATGACGGCGGCTGCGGGATCGAGCCTAGTGAGTGCGCGCGCGCCGCCGGAGGCGCGCCCGCGCACTCACTGTGTTCGGGGAGGGGCAGGCAGTGGGTGCGGCGGAGTCCCTTCCCCAGCTAGGGCAGTCCCCCCACAGTAAGAACACGCCCAGGGAACACCGTTAACCCTTAGAGCGCCCCCTGCAGGTTAACCCCTTCACTGTCAATGGCATTTACACAGTAATCAGTGCATTTTTATAGCACTGATCGCTGTATAAATGCCAATGGTCCCAAAAAAGTGTCAAAATGGTCCGACATGTCCGCTGAAATATCGCAGTACCGCTAAAAATCGCAGATCGCCGCCATTACTAGTAAAAAAAATAAAATAAAATAAAAACCCCAAAAATGAATTCTCATCATCCGTAAACGCGACCACTTTTGCGCAAACCAATCAATAAACGCTGATTGCGATTTTTTTAATTATCACAAATATGAGGAAGAATATAAATCCGCCAAAACCGGTGAAAAAAAAAGTTTTTTTATATATTTTTTTTTTGGGATTTGTATTTTAGCAAAAAGTAAGACATTTTGGGGTTTTTTTGCAAAATTGTCGTTCTTCTTTTCTTTATAGCGGCGATCAGAAATGGCCGCACGACCGCGCAATTGTCAGTTAAAGCGACGCAGTGCCGAATCGCAAAAAGGGCTCCGGTCCTAAAGCTGGAAATCCTTCCGGGGCTGAAGTGGTTAAAGATTGTTAATCTTTACTGTAGAATGAAATACTGATAGTGCAGTGAAATCCTTATACTGCAGTGCCATCTAGTGGCAAAAATGTCAATGATATTTTACAATCGCAGGCAAAAATAATGGTCTGAAAGCTGATCTTCAAACCAATTAAAAGTCAGCAGCTACAAATACTGTAGCTGTTGACTTTTAATAAAAGGACACTTACCTGTGCAAGGATTCAGTGCTGTCCTCACCAGGGCTAGTTTTTCACCGGTCTTCAGATCTCCGGCGCCAGCATGTTTACTAAGGGAAGTTGGCTGTGGCTCCTTGTGGCTTGACAGCCCATGCGCGAGCCACACTGCGCTTTGTGAATGGTTCCGCTGCTTTCTGGGACATGTGACTTGCCCTAGAAGGCTGCAGGCAAAGGAAGGGGGAGCGGGGTTGGGGCATTCAAAAGTATTTCTAAATTTTTTTTTTTTGCTTTTAACATTTGAAATGAATGTAATTTCCAGAATGAAAACCACAAACACTATTAGAAATTTGTTGGAGAAAACTTTTTTACCCTGCTCCTTTACAATTACTTGTCACTATGGTCGAAAATTAGATTTGACCCCACTAATGATTCAAAAATCAAACCTTCTTTAAAAGAACTGTTTTTTTACCAAAGTTCTACTAGTGTATAGTAAGCTCTATTTACTATTGAAAAGTGAATGATTTGTGTGCCTATATGCCCAGGTATTGTAGATTTTAAAAGCCAATGCTAAAGTAAAATCTATATAATGTGACTACTATCCTTCCTGGAACAAAGTTATTGCATACTGTGTTATTTAATAGATAAGCTTACATCTTTTTAGTTCAAAATTTCTAATTTGTATATGTTTTCTATTTTACGTATAGGAACATTCCTACTCAACAAATATTCAGCATCCATGCTGGCCCCGAGGTTTTACCAAACCGGTAAAATTTGGAGATGTTTATGAGTCCCCATGCACATCTAGCGAGAAGCCGGAACCCTATGACCCCTCGGGGGAGATGAACATTTCCGGCAGTGGAGATGCTGACCAGTGCAGGCAGCAAGTGAACAAACTCTTCCAGTTCAGCGACTGTCCATACTCCTCCTGCTCCTTTGATAAAATCTTCCAGCCGAAAGTATCCGGAAAATTTATAGTACGTTTTACAAGCAATGTTCCATCTGCAGATAAGTTTACATCATTGGTTTGTTTCAATGTTCATCCTCACTTTCTGTGCTGGATATACAACCTGTCCCCTCTTAGATAGTTGAGATTTTTTCCTTGATTTTCTGTTTCAGTGACTTCTGTAAAATTCTAATTTATAATTAGTTTACAGTTGCCGTTCTGACCCGGTGCCTGGTCACCATGGTAGGAAGTGATCTTGTTTCTCCAGATGGGGTCAAAGAGAAACAGATGTTCTATCATTTTCCCAGTCTATCAAAAACTAGACCAAAATTCTAGTTGAGTTACACCATTAACCTGTTCCAAGTTGGACTGCTGCTTTGAATTGAACCAACAGATAAGTGTTCAGACTTGTATTACCAAGAATATGGTGCGGCATTGTATGTGTATTAACAACTTGTTTATTTATCTTTGTGGTTATGGCCATATACTTTATTAATTTTTGTTGCTTGTTATGGAAATATCAATAACCACCATTTGTAAGTTAGAAGATCACCTGTTCTGTTGGTTCTTATACCCCCCAGACTCCTCTTATACACATACAGACCGCAGTTATACCCTTTGCACTTCTGAGATGCACTCTTCTCCTGTACATACTTACTTTTCATACCGTTCACACTACTGCCCATGCACATACTGCCCACTGTCATACCCCCTATGCTCCCCTTTCATATAGCTCCCTCTGTCATACCTCCTGCATTCCTCTCCTACACATACTGCCTACTATCCTACCCTCTGCAGTCCTCTCCTACACATACTGCCCACTATCATACCTTCTGCGGTCCTCTCCTACACGGACTGCCCACTATCATACCTTCTGCAGTGCTCTCCTACACATACTGCCCACTATCCTACCTTTTGTTGTCCTCTCCTACACGGACTGCCTACTATCCTACCCTCTGCAGTCCTCTCCTACACATATTGCCCACTGTCATACCCTCTGCAGTCCTCTCCTACATGTATTGCCCACTGTCATACCTTCTGCAGTCCTCTCCTACATGTACTGCCCACTATCCTACCTTCTACAGTCCTCTCCTACATGTACTGCCCACTATCCTACCTTCTACAGTCCTCTCCTACACAGACTGCCCATTATCCTACCTTCTACAGTCCTCTCCTACATGTACTGCCCACTATCCTACCTTCTGCAGTCCTCTCTTACATGTACTGCCCACTATCCTACCTTCTACAGTCCTCTCCTACATGTAATGCCCACTATCCTACCTTCTGCAGTCCTCTCCTACACAGACTGCCCACTGTCATACTTTCTGCAGTCCTCTCCTACACGTACTGCCCACTATCCTACCTTCTGCAGTCCTCTCCTACACAGACTGCCCACTATCATACCTTCTGCATTCCTCTCCTACACATACTGCCTACTATCCTACCCTATGCAGTCCTCTCCTACAAATACTGCCCACTGTCATACCCTCTGCAGTCCTCTCCTATACATACTGCCCACTGTCATACCCTCTGCAGTCCTCTCCTACACGTACTGCCCACTATCATACCTTCTGCAGTCCTCTCCTACATGGACTACCCACTGTCATACCTTCTGCAGTCCTCTCTTACATGTACTGCCTACTGTCATACTCTCTGCACAGTTCCCTGGCACATGCCTACCTCTGTTTTACCCTTGCTTCTCTCCTGCACATACTGTCCACTGTCACATCCTCTATACTCTTCCACACATACTCAGTACCAAAATTCTAAATCATGGGGTCATGTATATCCTACCTGACAACATGCTGCTGAGGTCTCTTTACTTTCTCCAAACTGTTGGCTTACGGCACTGTGCCAAGTGATAGTGTGAAAAAATATGCTATTGTATCTGTAGAATGAGTATTTTGGCCATAAAGTGGAGTTAAACTTGCCTTTCCATCAACGGCCCCCTTCCTTCACCTGTGCTGGCATCTTCTGCTGGATTCCGGTCTTCATTGGCTGCGCATGTGCAGGAGTCAGTCACCTGGACACAGGGCTTGTGCCAGCGATGTAACCTGGGCTGTGTGTGCGCAGCTCAGTTTACAAGCCACAGAAGACAGTGAGCAGGCAGGTAGGTGCATTTTATTGCAGAAGTGACATTGCATGTCTCTTCTGCAATAAAGAGCCCATCTGCTCTTTGTTTTGGCTGCAGAACTTTAGTTCCACTTTTAAGTTCTATCTTATGCTTACTTGTCTGTTTCTGTGCCTGGGTAAATATTGAGAGCTGTTTAATCTACCGATTAGAGATTAGGAAAACTGTACATGAAAGAATCATTTCTTAAATTAGTTTTATGCAAATAGAATCCGCTCTATTCTCAAGCCAAAGTCTTGTTATCTTAGCAAACAGGTATGGTATACTCGTTCATTACTGAGGTATACACTGAGCAACACTGAAATGTCTTGTATGCCTCTATATGGCTGGCACAATCTCCCGTTAGTATGTACAAATAATAATCCTTCCCTCAGCAACTCCTCCCGTTCTCCACAGCGCTGGACCCATGTGTGAGCTCCTTGCTCCCTCCAGCCATGCCTACCACATGCTTATTGAATGGAGGCTCAATATGGGTAGCTCAGGTGCGCACTGCAAGCTCGCATTGGATGGATATGATGTAGGACTGACCGCTCCCTAACACTTCTTGGAGCAGGCATTCCTGCAGCCAGGCAAGCGACACTCCCTATACCTCCCCCTTCTTTTCCTTGCGGTGTCACCAGACAGGCTATGGCCTAAGCACTCCTGCTGACCTAATAGGGCCTGGGTCTGGTACTGGAGGGCTGACCCTTCCCATCAGTGGCCTGCAAATACTGCCTACTGTCATACCCTCGGCATTCCTTACCTGCACATACTGTTACTGTCATACCATCTGCACTCCTCTCCTGCATATACTGCTGTCATGCCCTCTGCACCCCTATCTTGCATATACTGCTGTCATACCCTCTGCACCCCTATCTTGCATATACTGCGGTCATATCCTCTGCACTCCTCTCCTGCACATACTACTGTCATACCCTCTGCACCCCTATCCTGCACATACTACAGTCTGACTTTCGCTTGCTACGCTCCACTGAAACTGCCCTACTGAAACTCACTAATGATCTACTAACTGCTAAAACCAATGGGCACTACTCCATACTCCTACTACTCCACCTCTGCAATACTATTGACCATCGCCTCCTCCTCAAAAAAACTCCACTCTCTTGGCCCTCAAGACTCTGCTCTCTCCTGGTTCTCCTCCTACCTGTCAGAGCGCTCCTACAGTGTGACCTATAACTCTGTTTCCTCCTCTCCACTTCCCCTTTCGGTTGGGGTACCTCAGGGTTCTGTTCTTGGACCCCTTCTCTTCTCCATTTACACCTCCTCTCATGGTCTGTTAATAGACTCCCATGGCTTCCAGTACCACCTCTATGCTGACGACACAAATCTATCTCTACTCCTCACCTCACTCCTTCAGTGTCCTCTCGCATTACTAACTTACTAACCGACATATCAGCATAGATGTCACACCACTTCCTCAAACCCAATCTTTGTAAAACTGAGCTCATAATTTTTCCTCCAGCCTGTGCCCCCCCCTCCACCGACTTCTCCATCAAGATCAATAATACAACTATCAGTCCCTCCCCTCATGCCAGGGTACTAGGTGTAATCCTAGACTCTGACCTGTCCTTTCAGTCCCAAATCCAATCCCTGTCCAAATCGTGCAGACTTCACCTCCGAAACATCTCCAAAATACGCCCCTTTCTAACCGTTGACAACACTAAGCAACTTATTCACTCCCTTGTTATCGCTTGCCTTGACTATTGTAACTGTAGCTATCCCCTCTTCAGTCTATCATGAATGCTGCTGCCAGACTCATCCACCTTACCAACCGTTCAGTGTCCTTCACTGCTCTCTGCCAATCCCTCCACTGGCTTCCCATTGCCCAAGGAATAAAATTCAAAACCCTAACCATGACATACAAAGCCATTTACAATTCTGCCCCAAAGCTACATCACCAATCTTCTCTCCAAATATCGCCCAAACCGTCCTCTCGCTCCTCCCAAGACCTTCTGCTCTCTAGCTCCCTTGTCTCCTCCTCCCATGCTCATCTCCAGGACTTCTCCAGAGCCTCTCCCATCCTCTGGAACGCTCTACCCCAATCTGTCCACCTATCTCCTACTCTGTCCACTTTTAGGTGATCCCTGAAAACTCATCTCTTCAGGGAGGCCTATCTTGCCTCCAGCTAACAACGGAATACTCCCCTCATCAGTTCATCCCTCACAGTCCCTACCTTTTGTTTCATCAGACCCCTCCCCCCTCTTAGATTGTAAGCTCACAGGAGCAGGGCCCCTCTAACCCTCTTGTTTTGAATTGTACTGTTGCTGTATTGTCTCTCTTTATATTTTAAAGCGCTACGCAAACTGTTGGCGGTATATAAATCCTGTATAATAATAATACCCTCGGTGCTCCTCTCCTGCACATACTGCTGTCATACCCTCTGCACCCCTATCCTGTACATCGGAGGCGGCCCGTATATTGTGGGCACAGGAGCGATGCCTCCCCTATCCCTTGCACTGCCTCCCCTATCCATGCACCCGACCCCTTTTCAGGACCCTGGGATGCATGAATTACAGCGGCGGTGGGTGGGAGTGTTTTTGTGAAGCATGCAATTGGAGCCAGAGGCTATAATAGGGATTTAAAATGGAGTGGGCTGTGAGCGCAGAGGGCCCGCTCTCGGCCCACTTAGGTGTGTTACAACAGCTGATAAATATTCTCTGTTGTAACACTCATCCTCCTCCTGGCCAATCAGGTAACGAATTTGGCACCCGTCACCCGACTGGCTAAAGGGACAGGTGATCCTATTGGACACATAGGAGGAGTAGGAGGAGCTGCATGCTGGAAGCTGCCTAGATGGGGTAAGCGCAAGCAAAAAATGGTGGGGGTGAGGTGCCCTTCTGTGGGGGAGGGGGGGTCGGAACAGGTGCCGGG
>BLSH010102431.1:776038-803131 GCA_018402905.1 Glandirana rugosa
CACGTCTCCCATACTTTCCCCCCCCCCCCCCAAAAAAAAACACCAGCTGTCACTCCTTCATATACTGCTTTCATGCCCTCTAAACCCCCATCCTGCATGCACTGCTGTCATACCATTTGCACTTCTCTCCTGCACACAATACTGTCTTACCCTCTGCACTCCTTTCCTGCACATACTGCTGTCATACCCTTTGCACTCCTCTCCTGCACACTAGTGTCAGACCCTCTGCACTCCTCTCCTTCAAATACTGCTTTCATACCCTCTGCACCCCTATCCTGCACACACTACTGCCATACCCTTTGCACTCCTTTCCTGCACATACTACTGTCATACCCCCTGAACCCCTATCCTGCACTCACTGCTGTCATACCCTCTGCACTCATCTCCTGCACATATTGCTGTCATACCCCCTGCACTCCTCTCCTGCACATACTGTTGTCCTACCCTCTGCACTCCTCTCCTGCACATACTGTTGTCTTACCCTCTGCACTCCTCTCCTCATACTGCTGTCATACCCTCTGCACTCCTCTCCTCATACTGCTGTCATACCCTCTTCACTCCTCTCCTGAACACATTGTTGTCATACCCTCTGCACTCCTCTCCTGCACATACTGCTGTCATACCCTTTGCTGCCTCTCCTGCATGTACTGCATGCCATGATGTCATTCACCTTATTTTCCAGCATATATTGCCTCTCAGAAACTTCTTTAGCATTGTTTGTTTTATTATATGCCCAACCTTTCTGGTTCTGAGACTGGCACACAAAGATAATAATATAGTATAGACCCACAGTATGTGTATGTATTACATTTTGTTGTCTGTCCTGCTGGGGATATTTCACTGGATTGTCATTGGAACAGTGAGAGAATACCCCTCACCTCCTATACTGGTAACCATTCAGATTCTCTATTGAGAACAGTCCTTTCATTTAAATCTTAAATAGCTGATTTGATTAAAAATTATCAGAAAATTGTACAATTGGCCCAGTATCTGTATAAATTGAAATGATCCTAAATCTATTAGACTTGATTGAAAAATTGGTTTTCATGACCTTGCTGGTATGACTTATTTGAAAGCAGATCAGATTTTGACATTACAGAACATAATCAACTACATATTTAGGTTAAGTGTTTGTGTTTAGATACACTTTAAAGCTGAAACTCCGGGAAGAGTAAAAATGATTACTTGCCGTGGGGCTGCCTCTGCTTTACAAGGGTTAAATGCCCATTTGGGTCAAGGGAATAAGAAACATTTTACTTATCTGATCCTCCACACTGCAAGACCTGTCCATCAGCCTCTTCTCTATGCTCCTACAGCCGTCTGTCCTCTAATGTCTTAAAAACCAATGCATAACGCATAGCCCTGCATTGGATGTAAGTTCCCTGAGGAATAGTCACCGCTGGAGCACCAGCTGCCGGAGCGGAGGATCAGGTAAGTAAAACTGCTTTTCTTGTCCCCTAGAACTAACTGAACATTAAGGGGGACCACTCACTGTTTCCGCCTACTTTCAGTTCACGTGTTCTTTATCGCCATAGAGAAACAAGAATGTACGCTAGAATAAAGTCTACACAAAATGTAGTCCAACTCTTAGACCTGGTGTATTAAAGTAAATGTAAAGGCAGAATTGCGAAGGCTGACTCTACTGACCCCTTTCTGAAAACCCTATTTGCTTGGCTGTCATGCTGGGGAACCATTAATGGGGGGGGGAACATTAGCAAAAGTCATTAGGTTCTGGGTAAGTATTGAAGAAACACACACAGAATAACAGCCAGGAAACTAGCATTTTCAGAAGGAGAGGTCATCAATAGCAGCCTATGTATCGAAGGACAGCTTGAAATTGCACCTGAAATTATCCTACTGTGGCCAACGTATAATAAAAATGAAGGTCTATCTGCTTGCTTTCATTTGTCGCTATGTATTTTTCCAAGGAGTTCCAGATGTATTTTAACTTTCCTTCAGCTGGTACATTTGGGAGCTGGCATTAACTGGAAACTGCGCTACTAGGCCAACATTTGCCATATGTTTATTACAAGTCCCACGTGCAACTTGTTACCAAGCAGTGCCAGCTCAGATGGCTGTTGTCATGGAAAAAAATCTAAGCCGGGCTTTGGGCCTTTACAGCCTATTGTCACATTAAAATAAAATGATAAAAGGCAAAGTATATGAAGCTGCGTACAAATGCATGCGGTGAAAGGGCTCAATAAATAATGTATTCTTTTATTAATTGTTTCAGGCATTTGCAGCATTTTATTACACCGTCGACTACATAAAATCTGTGATGAAGATGCCAGTCAGTTCTCTGGAGGACCTGGATACCGCCACCAATGCCATCTGCTCCTCCACTTATAGCGATGTGAGTCATGACAAACTGGAATACGCCAGTATTAGCTTTTAATAATCTCATATTCATCAGTCAGCTTTATCGTTACCGCGCATCATGGAATTTGCTCTACATCAATTAGTCATAGGTATCTCAAGCGGATTAATCCAAACAATCAATAGAGGGAAATGTCATTAAGTGCTGAGCATACACATGTTAATATTTTAATAGCAATATAAAGGTAATACTAGCCAAGTGCGTTTATATTTATTTTTTGAGTCTTTGTTGAATAACTTTTCAAATATCTATATGCTGCCTAGATCACATACATCAGCTATTTTTTGAAGAACAAGACTGCCAAGAAAAAAAATCTGTTTCTCAGTTGTGGGATGGTGTTTGCACAATTGCAGGATTCTCCTAGAAATGAGGCGCAAATGCAATGACCGCATGACTTTTCAGCCAAGCTATTCCTTTCACCAGCTTGTGCTTTCACCAGTTCTTTTTAGTATCCACTAGAGGGAGCATGATGCATTATTATTTTTTTCAAAGCTTCCTAGAACAGTGGTTCCCAACCTCAGCCCTTGAGTACTCTCAACAGGTCATGTTTTCTTTCACCTTGCACAAGTGCTTTAACCACTTCAGCCCCGGAAGGATTTGCCCCCTTCCTGACCAGAGCCCTTTTTGCGATTCGGCACTGCGTCGCTTTAACTGAAAATTGTGCGGTCATGCGACGTTGTACCCAAACGAAATTTGCGTCCTTTTTTTTCCCACAAATAGAGCTTTCTTTTGGTGGTATTTGATCACCGCTGTGTCATTTCTGATCGCCGCTATAAACAAAAGAAGAGCGACAATTTTGCAAAAAAAACCACCAAATTTCTTACTTTTTGCTAAAATGCAAATCCAAAAAAAAAAAAAAACATTTTTTTCATCGGTTTTGGCCGATTTATATTCTTCCTCATATTTGTGATAAAAAAAAATCGCAATCAGCGTTTATTGATTGGTTGGCGCAAAAGTTGCCGCGTTTACGGATGATGAGAATTAATTTGTGGGGTTTTATTTTTTACTAGTAATGGCAGCAATCTGCGATTTTTAGCGGTACTTCGATATTACAGCGGCCATGTCGGACCATTTTGACACTTTTTTGGGACCATTGGCATTTATACAGCGATCAGTGCTATAAAAATGCACTGATTACTGTGTAAATGCCATTGGCAGTGAAGGGGTTAACCTGCAGGGGGCGCTCTAAGGGTTAACTGTGTTCCCTGGGCGTGTTCTTACTGTGGGGGGACTGCCCTAGCAGGGGAAGGGAAGTGATCACAGCTTCCATGTAGAGGAAGGCTGTGATCACAGTCCTTCCCTCCTTACAGAACGGAGGTCCGTGTTTACTTACATGGACCTCTGTTCTTTCACTCCGGGGGGGGGGGCATCGCGGGTAGCTGGCGGAGATCGAATCCGCCTCACCCGCTCCCTGGCCCTCCCCGGACACAGTGAGCGTGCGGGCGCGCCTCCGGCGGCGCGCGCTCACTGTGCGCAATCTGGCAGCTGCCGTCAGATGACGGCGTTTTGCCCAGGAGAGCCACTCTGTCGCCGTCAGATGCCGATCATCGGTCGGCAAGTGGTTAAAGGAGACGTTCACCTTTTTTTAAAAAAAAAATGAAATGCACATCTTTGTGCATGTAAAAACAAAGGGGATTTTTTTTTTTTTTTTAACTAGGAGCCTGGAAAGCATTGCACCCGTGATCCACAGATTTAGCTAAGGGAAGATCCAAAAACATGACCCGGGGTGAGGGGGTACTTGAGGACCGAGGTAAAAAAAAAAACACTGTGCTAAATGAAGACCAAATTGGTACAAGGTCTTCGGTTTTATCACTATCAGGATAGATTGGAAAATTGTACATGTACAGACGTGAAAAAAAAGCAGGAGTTTGATTGAAACCTTTTATATGCATTAAGGTTTTGCATATGGTTCAAGAGGGAAGTATTTTTTAAAATAATACTAAGATGAAGAATACGGGGCATGACCTTGCATACTATTTATTTCCATATTCTGAAGGAGCATTAAAAACCCTTTAAAGCCCTCGTTCACCTCTGTATCTATAAGCATTGTGTAGAAATTGGTCTTTTTAAATCTTAGCTAGATTGCAAGCCCTCTAATGTAAACAGAATAAATAAAAATGGTGTTGCGCTCTCCCTTTAGGCAAATTCCATAAATCTGATGTATGTACAGTAACGTTTATATCAAAACAATTCACAATCAATGTGTTCCAAAACCATATAAATCTTCATGATCAACTAAACCTGACAAAAATGTGATTGCACAAAACATTCCACATTCCCGACATATCCAGTGAAAATCTGTAATGAAATTTCACTTAAAAAAATCTATGTCCACTTCAGTGCTCCACCACCAAAGTGCAAGCCAAATCCTTGCCAAATGAATATGACCTCCAATGAATGAAGGCCTTAGCACTTATAGGTAACGGAAATGCCACTGAACAGTCTGCAGCCTTAGTATCTACCACATACTTGCCCACTATGATCTCAGTCATGGATTATGTGCAGCAATAATCATGAAGAGGAAACAAACTGGGTACATAGTATAGTCTTCAAACGACCACCATATTTATTAAGTCAAAAAAGGGTACTCCCAAACAAATACAGAGACAAAACTTGTAAAAACGCTCTGCCTGGTGAGTGTGATGACATTAGAGCTCCGCTGATGGCCAGCGTGTTTCATCACGGTGATGTCCTCAGGGGGTCTTGATTGTGAATTGTTTTGATGTTTACATGTTACACACTTCAGTTTTTTGGAATTTGTTTAAAGGGATAGCGCAACACAATTTTTTATTTCCTTTTTATATCTTGTATTCAGAAAACCTCCTTTTTGATTCACATACCTTTTTTAAATTCAATTCTGGTTTTGCACTTCGCTCAGTTTTACATGTCTGAATTCTAATGTAAACCATTACTAAGCTAAAAAAAGTTTGAAATCAGGGTCTTTGAGAGTGAATAACCTAACATTTAAAGCAGCTAGATGTCAGGGGTGGCTTGTTTTAAGCATAGGTCCATAACCTGAGCACATATGCACTTTAAATCAGAACTTCAGCCCCAGACACCTATACAAATTCATAGAAGGGAAAAGATTTACCTCTTGTGAGACCTGTGTAAGGGCTGATTTATTCATTTGTACCGCCAGATAATACAGCCAGTGCTGTACTTCTAGTATTGCAACTATGATATGCGGCTCGCATACCGTGAAGGGATCTGGTCATGTAGCCACCCTTTCATCTACCCTTGTCCATTCACAAAATGCCTCTTATTTTGTGCAAAGGCCACGGGAAGAAGAGGGACAGGTAAACAAAGGATCGCCCTTGTCCATTACATGACTCATTAAAATCATACAGTGAACCTGTGCTCAAACTATGCGCCATAGCAATAACCCTTTCCGGTACACTGTCTTATGGCATAAAAAATAATTGTAGCAAAAATACTGTTTGTGTAGTTAATGGTAAAACAATATGAAAAAATGAACTCCACAAAGCTGCCATTTTTGTCATTTCAATTGTATTACAAGCAAGTAATTTAAAGTAAGAAAATGAGCAAACACAACACCATTGAAAGAGTGTTTTGTTGGCAGGCTTGTACATTATCAACCCTAAAAACAATTCTTTTAGAATGTTTTGAACAGCAGAATGCACCGTTGGTATACCTAGTTTTAGAGGTTGCTGCAAAACCAGGCACACCGAGGTGTATGTCAATAAGCCTTATTAGGGTTAGAATTCTCTTGTGTTGCACTGCATTTATATGTATGTATGTATGTATGTATGTATAGTATGTATATTTCTCTCCCCTCTCTTTTCTATAGCTGTCCAGCAAGAGTCCTACATTTCTACAGAAACATCTCAGTGGATACTGCACCACAGCTAATTTCATCTACCTGTTAACTAGTAAAGGCTACAAATTTGATAACCGCACTTTCCCCGACATCACTTTTCAGAAGAAGGTAAAAATCTCAACACTTACCTGACCTCCCCCCCAACCGTTTTCTTCACTTGTTATCATGATATAAACCTGCGTTCAGTAAAGCTGACACTTTTGTGTGCTTTGCACCTTTTTTACTGCTCTTTGTTGCGCCCTTTTTGCAAACTTGTGCTAGGAAAAATAATTAAGTAAACATAGGTGGTAAGTTAAGAAAAGGTGCCTGCAAATTTTTTTTCCCAAAAAGTTTATTTAGCATAACACGAAAATGCACATGCAAAATGACAGGCAAGTGAAACAACATGTATGAAGACACTATAGAATTCACCTAGATCCGGTAAACTAAGGCAACCAAACAGTTTCACCCCAATGATACCAACATGAGGAAGCTAGCAGAATGCCCCTCCCCGCCCACAGTGGCCTTAAAGTGTTACTAAACCCAGTAATATGAAAATCGTTCATCTACCCCCCACAGTGCCCACAGCTTATAAATCTTCTTTTTACATTAAAATACTGCCACTATATACCTTTTGGAATGATCTGTATACCATGGTTTCCTGATAACCTGCACAGTTTGTCCATAGCTGTGTGTTCAAGTAGGAAGAGATTTCCACTACAGCTTCTATACACGCCCACATGTGTGATGTCAATATCATGTGACCTGAACAGTTCAACTGAAACAGGAAATGTTCTATCCAGCATAAGAAACCAGACTGAGTATGTGCAGCTTTACTACCCTGCTGTGTGACCAAACTCCAAAATAGAGAACCCGAAGGAATAATTTTGTATACACAACTCTTCTTGATCAAAAATTCCCAGGAGGCATCTCAAGGGTGAACATATATTAGGGAGGTCAAATGTATCCGCTATAAAGTCAGTCACGATAGACCACAGAAGTCGTACCTTGGCACACTCCCACACCGTGTGAATAAAAGTCCCTTCCACCCCAGACATTTGTGACATACTGCAGAATCTTTTTTATACATACGAAATAATATGATCGGTGTATAGTACATCTAATGGTGATACCTAAGCTTGATCATCCTATTCATTGAAGAAATGAGAGCTGAGGTAAGTGTCCTGAACTTCCTGGCAACTCTGGTACAAAAGCCACCCAATGAGACCTAACCCTAACTGTCAACCCAGGATCCCCAGGCCCCATCCCCATATAATATCTGGAAATTCGTTTGGCTGGATCAAGATCCAAAAGGACCCTTTCCATGAAAGTATTTTGAACCCGAACCTCCTCACCACCAAAGGGTGCCTGCAAATTTACTATAGTTTAAGACTGAATATTCAGATTTCTGCTAGAAACTGTTGAAGTTATTCAGTAGGGTGATGCAGAACATAGAGCGCAAAATGCAGTAATCTAGAGTAACCAATCAGATAATAGTTTACTTATTTTTCCGCAATGGCTGTATCTCCTACAGACCCTCCCTATTACTATTCTTTGGGTCTCCCTCAGGTCAGGTCAGTAAAAGCTGAATTTATTATCTTTTGGTGGGTGTATAAATCTAAAAGCATACGATTATAGAGTCTTTGCCTTGCCAAAGGAAGAAGGGGGCTTGGAGCAAGACCTGGTTGAATCTACAATCCTTACCCTGACAACAGTTCACGCTCCCACCCACCAGCGATTAAATTCCATCCACTTATAGGGACCACATTATCCATTACTTCCAAATCTGGGTGAACCTCAAGCTGACAGCTACACGCTTCTGCTATGACCCCAGTGGTTCCCTGACATTCCCTCTTGGGGATTTAAACCATTAACTAGTTTAGGCTAAGTAATTTATTTCCAGAAGCGAATGGAAGTCCATCCCTCAAATGAAGACATTGTTTGACCACCCTTACCCATTGAAATATTGGCAGGCCTTACAAATTAGACACTTCCTATGTACTATTCTGTTTGTAATTGTGCTTTGGAAACTTGTCTTTTCATGGTGCAGAAGTGTAATGTGTTAATTGTGAAAAGACTAAAAATAATAAATAGCTTATGGTTGCAAAACATGATTAAAACATGTGCTCCTTAAATCTATTACAGTATTAAACAATACCATGATAAAGGCCATTTCACAAAGACCCAGAGTTACGAGATCCTAGGTTGTCAATAAATGGAATTCACAGTGGATATGTTTGAAGAAAACATTCCAGAACCTTTCCTTTGTGCATCAACCTTGTACAATGTGCTTCATTTTGAAGTTCTTCTGTTTATTACAAAATATCTTGCTACCTTGGTTACAGAGTAAGAATCATCACCATTCTTTTCAATGTTCTTTCCAGGCTGGTGACACTTCCATCGGCTGGGCCCTCGGGTATATGCTGAACCTTACCAACATGATCCCAGCTGAGGAGACCTCTGTTCTCAAAGCCACGGACTTCAGCTCATGGGCCGCTCTCATGTTCCTCTTTGTAGTCGTCATTTTAATTGCTCTCATCGTCCTATTCAGCACATGCAGGTCAAATAAACAACAGCAAACAATCTGATGGGAGGACGAAAATTCCAGTTCTTGTTATCGGTCCTCTGCAAGACCAAGATTTTTCTTGGGTGTCATCAAACAGTCTCCACTGCTGAGGCCTTACCAACTCACCTGATGAAGATCTGAAAAACCTAGATCATTCTCTAGACAATGGAAATCCTGAAGGTTACAGAACCTGATTTTTAGGTCTTTTACTTGTGTTTTCAGTTGACTTGCTGTTCATGTAAAATACACAGTAAGCTGTTGGGTTTTTAACTAGTCGGGAAAATGAGAACATACTTCAGAATAATACCTTTCGTGTATATAGATCTATTTACTGCTCAGCTATGAATATTGGTTAGACTTTTAAAGACTTGAACCATATGGCTGCCACTGGGTAATGAACCACTGTTTGTATCATGTTAACGATATAGCTGTACATGCTAGTTAGGTATGCTTATTGCACACTTTTTGTTTTTAATTGTGTAAATATCAAGAGGTAAATCTATAAAATGGATAGGCCTTATTTTAGCTCATATAAATTACCCAACCTAGACTTCAGCTTTTTGGTATCTATCTAGTATGGCCTTGTTCAAATTCTGTTTACCTCTTATCTGTTAACATGCCTTCTGTTAAAAAGTCAAGGACTTTTTAATCTGGTCACACATGTTACATTCCTTTTAGATATGCCAACAACTACGGGCAGCATGGACTTGCCTCAATCATCTATTCAATTTGCAGTATATAGAATCCTATTTATTAAGTTCTTGCTAAACCTAAAGGAGATTGTACAGTCGGATAAAAGTTAAAGTAATTTGCTGCAAAAATAAAAAATGGCCACAGACTATCTCTAAAATCTTTTTTTCCTTCCATCTAAAGATTGTCTGTGGTTATGTCCACCCACCTTTGCAATATTGATTCTTTGTTCCAAAACTTTGAACAGTTTTTTTTTAGGCCCCTTTCACACTTGTCCTGCAACTTGGGGCTGCAAAGTCGCATGATTTTCAATGAGTACCATTCATATCCGCAACTTCAAAGTAGTCCCTGCACTACTTTGGTCCGAGTTTGATGCGACTTGAGGTCCATAGACCTCAGGATTACACAGGCATTGCTTCAAGGCGCATCAAAATTGCGCGACTTTCAAGTCACACAAGTGTGAAAGGAGCCTTAAATGTACACCAATGTAAGCTGTCCTTACTAAACTTTTTTATTTTTATTTTAAAGGACACATTTTACATTGACCTACAAATCAAAGTAACCCTCCTCAAAGTGGGAGCATTCCATCCAATGTTGAAAGTTTCTTTCTAATATACCGCTGCAGCCAACTAAGCATCCTATGCAAATTCAGACTTTCTATATGGCTAGTCATGCATACAATTTGAGCGATGGGTGTTTTGGGGTTACAGCGCCTTTTTCGTGGAATGGGGCACAAAGTGCATACAAGTGATTACATTTATCCAGAAGTTCTATTTTTTTCTAGGACACAACAGTGGCAGATGGGGTATATGGTAAGCTTTGGAAACCGAGTGTGACTGTTTTGAAGCCTGCAGAAGGAGGGAGTATTTTACTATGATCATTGTCAATGTTACGGGTGTACTTTTAAACTGTAGATTTCAGGGCTGTCATCCTTCTCCTTGGTTTTCTATTTCATGATTCACTGATCTGCAACAACTTAGCATTTTAGGAGTTCAGACTTTACTAGCTGCATGCTTGTTAGTTGTTCTGGCCTGTAGCAGCCAATCAGACTCCAGCTGCCATGTTTCTGTTGGAGATTAGAAATTTAAATCTAAAACCTGATTCGTTTATACTGGCAACACTGGTTTTTTTTTTTTGGTTTTTTTTGCCCTATTGTTAGGCATAGCTCACAGAATAGAAAAATCTTATACTCCTAAAGACCTGTGAAGTCTGTGGGTCCAACCACTGTTGAATATCAATCACTGCAGCTGGAAAATGTAGAGATGCGAGGCAGATCTTGTAGTGGATTATGTTATTCCTCATTAAATGCTTTTGTGCTTTATTTAAAGTGTGGCCCCTGGCAAATGAAACAATCTGTGCATAAATTCAGTGTGCACTTTTTTTTTTTTTTTTACTTAATATTGCCATTGTAATTGCCTGAATGTCTTCTGTTTGTGTTCTGTAATCCCACCCAACATCAGGCCGATAGTAGGAATGCTGGAACTCTGAACCATTTGGACTCTAGTGTCTTGGAAAGAGCTGTCTTCCTTTGATGTTGCCTATGCAGGCTAGGAAAAGCATTTTGCTACTCGCCAAACTGATTTACTCATCGCAAATCACAAGAGTGGCTGAAAACCGTTATCAGCTATTTTGACAGGAGAACTCTCCAAAAAATGACAACTCTGACATTTGATAGCTCAATAAAGGTTTTTTGTTTTTTTTAGCTTGTGTGGTTGGTGTTTTTTTTTTTTTTTTTTTTTTAATAAAAGTCTAAAAAAAAAAATCCTTGAGAGGATGGAATTCTAGAAGGTAGCAGCCCTCTCTGACAAGAACATGTTCACAACTTGAATGTTTTTACAAATTCTGAAAAGAATAGATATGTATTTCTAGTTAGGCCTGCCTTTCCCAACCAATTTACCCTTGAAAAAATTTTCAGGTTTCAGGGAACCCCTGCTAAAAAGATCTACATCTTATGGTATTTTCAATATCCGTACAGTATAGATATAATCTCTAAAAAGAATAGGAACCATACGGAGAGTATTTGCAGAAAGTGGAAAATGGCACTGGACCCGTAGGGCTAGCTCACTGATATTGCTATCTTAAAGTTGATGTAAGTGATCTGGTTCCTGGACAAGCAGCTTCTACACCCCAGAGGATTCCCATGGCCTCCTTGGCTTGTAGTGTATTGTAATTAAAATTGAAGTGCAGCACCGCCACTCAGAGGTCCAGATACAGCTTTATTCCAATAAAAGTCAGGAGGACAATCCAAAAAAGTAGCTAACTTGTTTCGAGGGTCCAAGAGCGCCCCTTCATCAGGGCTTGATTGACAACAATGTGAATGGACTAGAGGTGACCTGGACCATTTCAGTGTTCTTTTTTTTCCAGAGTAACCTCAAGCATAGGTCTTGTCAACAGCTGATTTGGCAGCCTAGAGTATTGGACACTCATGGTGGATCATATGCTTTAGAATTACAAAATAATTCTAAGTAATAATAACTAAAATAAAATGAAACGTAGTTAAGGCCAACAAAGATGCATAGACCGACCCCCTTGCATTAGTGAACAAGTGCCTCCTCCACATTGTTGGTCAGTGAGTAGCATTCCACCGATAGACCGATTTAGCAGGAGCCAGCCAAGATTCAAACCATGTATGAGCAGGCTGAATGTGCCCAATTGATTGATCAACTTGGGGACAACCAGCCTGTCGGATTTTATGTGCAATTTATACCTGCTACAACAGCCGCTAACAATAATCACTGTGTGACCGCTTCTAGCCCCCCATACACCATAGCTCTGTCTATGACCAGCCTTACAGACAATTATGAGGATCAGTGGTGGCATGCTGTCAACTCTTCCAAATGATGTTGGTCTCTGACCTGTGCAGACACCAGCGTCAGTCTGCAACTGCTCAAGGCATCCCTAGCAACTACTGGGAGAACTTTGGTTAAGAATAGCTGCTCTGGATATAGCAGCATGAAGGTCCCCTTTTTCTGCAGTGGCAGCAGAGCCAGTAGCAAACCTACCTAGATTTTCTTTGTCCTGACTGCAACCCTTTCCACTCTCTCAGGCAGTTCAATTCCAGCAAAAATTTGGGATTTTCCTTCAGTGATAATGGCCACCAGGCCAAATGGAGAGGGCAAACTTCCAAACGGGGACACAAACCACACTAAAAACCTGACCGAATATCTCTCCACACTATCCAAAACAAAAATATGATTTGGCATCAGTCAGTGTGCTCCATATTCTCTTCTTCCAGGCACTCCCTTGTCATATGTCCAGCGCCATTCTTGCAATTTTTATTTGCCACTGCCTGAGTAGGAGGGAAAAAGGGAGCAGGGCACAATATCCGAATCCTTCCCCCTCCTTTCCAGTGACAGACAGGCTGTATGACATCACTTCTAAACAAAGCCAGCAAGCTGGAGAATACACCCTGAAAACCGCAGATCAGGTAAACATACTGAAAAGAGGACATCTTGAGGTTAAAGATTGTATGGAAATAAGAGTTAATGAACCTGCATATTTATACAAGTTTAAGGCTGAAAAAATACTTTTAATAGGAACAGAAAAGCAGTGCTTACTAAGTGCAGCATTAATGCAAAATTGCACTAATGCTGCACTTAGTAGGCGCTGCTTTTCTGTTCCTATTTGCTGTTCCTAGCTCCTCCCAAGCCTACAGCCACTAAGGACGGCTGTTTTCATCCCCTGCTATTCCTCATTCATATGGTTATCATATGGACTTTTATTGGACTTTCTCACATTATGTGAGCTGTCTGCTATGGCCCTTATATTTTAGCTATAGCCTTACATAGAGAGCGCAGTGTGCACTGTTTGTTTGAAAAAATATTTTTACTTACCGATCTTCCGCTCTGTTGGCAGAGAGTACTCCCCTACGGAAACCAGAGGATCAGCATGGAAGCTAGCATTTGCAGACTAAATCATTCTTTTAAAAGGAATATATAGTGTTTCTTGATACATTTTCCTAATTTATTATGGCTGGGACTATAACAATAAAATTTCAAAGTATTTAATTCAGGGAAATATTTTATTTTTAAAAAAATATTTATTTGCCCCTAGCTGGTGGCAAACCCACAATTCACTCATTAGTAAGCAGTAACTGCTACTAAAAGATGTTGCTGTGCTATGGTGCTCTAGGAATCCTTTATCATGTATTACATGTTTATTTTAAAAAAAATGGTGTAAATATAAACAATTCAAAGGTAATAAGACTTAATAGTCTGAAAACCAAGTGATTCAGTGCCTCCATCATTAGTCAAATTGCAACTCTTTACTTCACGTGATGCACTCTGGCCTTCGAAAATGCATTGCCTTTGAAGCCTATCATTTTCAAAATATTTTTATAACCCTGTACAGTTAAAGTAGAACAAAAGGAAAGCGTCATAAAGAAATTGGGGTTAACCAAACCCTTTTGGTTCAAGATTCATTGTCCTGGCAATTTTTATGTACATTTTATTTATTTTTTTTACCAATAACGCACTTGAATTTGAACCATTGCCACCAGGTTTATAAGGGTCAATAGAGGGGCTTTCGAATAAGCCAACCACCTCACTATAAATAGGGACTCAGAGCAGCCATTGGGTTTGATTCACTAAAACTGGAAAATGCAAAATCTGGTGCAGCTGTACATGGTAGCCAATCAGCTTCTAACTTCAGCTTGTTCAATTAAAGTGGTTCTAAAGGCAAAAGGTTTTTTCTTATCTTCACGCATTCGATACATTAAGATAAAAAAAAAAAACTTCTATGTGCAGCAGCCCCCCTCAGCTCCCTAATACTTATCTGATCTCCATCCTCATCCAGCGATGTTGCACGCGAGCCTCGGCTGTCCGAGATTCTCCCTCCTGACTGGGACACAGCAGTGGGTGCCATTGGTTCCTGCTGCTGTCAATCAAATTCACTGAGCCAATGAGGAAAGAGAGAGGGCAGGGCCAAGCCGTGGCCCCATGTCTGAATGGCCATACAGAGCAGAGACTCGGCTCGGTGCCCCCATTGCTTGCTGTAGGGGCAATTGACAGGAGGAAGGGGTCAGGAGCGCCAGCGGGGGACCTGAGAAGATCTGGGCTGCTCTGTACAAATCCACTACACAGAGCAGTTAACTATGATGTGTCAGTTATTTTTATAACAAAAAAACAAGACTTTAGTATCACTTTGAGCTTTGACAAAAAACTGGAAGCTGATTAGGTTCTATGCAGAGCTGCACTTTCCAGTTTTAGTAAATCCGCCCCATTGTGTCAGTGTATTGGAAGCCGCTTTAGGGAAAGCTGGCAAACTGCATATTGGTGAGCAAATGGTGGTGGGTATTACATACCTCCCAACTTTTTGAAATGAGAACGAGGGACACCTATTAGCAAAAGTATGTAGGCATAAGACACACCCTCTGCCATGCCCCCTTAAAGGAGGGTTATACAAAAAAAAATTTGTTAAAGCCACAAGTGCTTTTTTCTTTAGCACTATTAATCCTTAATATTGGCTTTTGACGTTTACAAATGCAGCAATTTAGAAATTGGATGACAGGTTTTTCACTGTGAAACACTTTTTGAAAGATAAGCAGTGCATTTTAGATACAACTATATAGATCAGAGCAAAATTAGGAGGACAGAGGGACTTTGTTCCAAATCAGGGACAATCCCTTCAAATCCGGGACAGTTGGGAGCTTTGATTTTATAGTCAGTTAGGAAAATATCATTAAACTCAGATTGTTATCTCTTTAGCCAGTCATTCCATTTGCTGCTCTGTAATTTATTAATATAATTATTATAGGTGGCTTTTTTATCTTAAATTTTAGTTTGTGGTTGATTTGATAGCATTGATGAGTTTAGCTGCTGTCCTGTTCATAACAAACTGCATTTTATTTCGACGGCTGCAGGGCTTCTCTTACTAAAACAAACTGACTTTTTGTTTCAGAGGGATGGTATTTTGGGGGGTTTCTATTGAAAGTATATTTGACTTTATTTTATGCTGGAGGTGCTCAAAGTGCAGCATTTGCTTGCTGCTGACCAAAAAAAGGATCACAGCTCACCCGCTCTCTGATTCTCCTACAAGGTACATAGAAAATTATGATAATTGCCCATCAAACTATGCATCGTAGAGACCAGCACTCCAGGTCAAAAAGCACAGGTGAGCTGCGATCTATTATTTTGTGAAAGGTGTGCTTCAGCATCATTTGGAAGAAAAAATATATGCCAAATGCCAAAAGAGTGTGTACCCAAATCACTTCACAATCACCACGCCTCACATTCTCAGAGTAATGTTAGGTATACACAGGTTAGGCCTCCTATCCATGATTATACATGCCACTGAACAAGTTTATATTACTTTATCATGTGCAGTCTCCTAATTCTTCAATGAAAATACATTGCTGTGCTCTGTGTCTCTATAACATTTGGGCATGGCCTTGCTCATTAGAACTATTCCTTAAATTTAATTTTTTGCCTTAGTACATGTTCCCCATGGCAGTTCTAAGAAATAGATTGCCTATTCGCCTTAAAAATGGCTTAAATTTTAAAAACCGGATTCCCCATCCCTCCTCCCCCAACAGATTTCACTGGGATTTACTGCTAAATTTGGGTTTGCCAAATTTCAAGCGAGTTTGATGGGCTGTTAGAGAATTGAACCTGGGAAGATTTACTAATTCCTTAAAACATTTTAATGGAGACTGTAAAGCTTTTTACATGTGCACCATAGTTCCTTAGCAATATCCACAAATTTATCTATTGATCCTGCCCTAAAAAGGGTTTACCTGCTTTAATAGTGGCATGAAACGCTGTGCTACTGCTACTCAGTTTAGGTCTGCATTGTCAACCTTGCATCTCTTGTACCTGCTTAGACTATGGCACCACTATGTGGTGACTATAAGGGGCATAACGATCAGGCTCTAGTTTGTCAATCAGTGGCTGGTCATACTTAGCGCTAACCACTGATATTGATTGGCAGCTCTTGGTCTACACATTGGTCAGCGTGTCATGATGAGCAAGTGCTATGGGAAACCTAGTAACCTTACCTAGTAACCTTACCTGTATTCTCTGGGAGTGGAAGTAAGGCTGGCCATACACATAGTGAATTATATACAGTTCCCAAATTTAATCTGTAGGTGGCCCTGTTAGCACCCTCCAGCCCACTATCCTTTGAGCTGAATATTGAAAAAGCTAGGTGAAAAATTGTTAGATGAACAACGGCTGCATCCAAACTGATGGAGGCACTGTTTGGGTATTTAGGCAGGTATAGATGCCAGCTGCCAGAATACATTAGCTGGCAGGGAAGATTCCTTTATCCACTGTGTTTAGTGTGGATGGAGGGGGGTCAATAGAGTTCTTTCCTTCAGCTTGGGGTCGACCAGGAATAATCTTACAGTTCATGGACCGCTTTAGCAAAGATGGTTTAAAAAAAAAAATAGCTAAAATGACAGCTTATATTTCCAAACAGCCAATTTCCAATATTATGAATACAATTTAAGAGCCTTTAGATGTAGTTTAAAATAAATAAAAAAAAAAAAACGGAGTATTATCTTTTTCTTAAGTCACACTGTGACTGCCCTTTTTAAATCAGAATGACATATTAAAAAAATAAGAAGCTCATAGCTTGCGAGAGGCCATGCAGCTGAAGCCACCCTGTTCTAAACAGGGACTACCAGTTAAACTTAGCGTTGCTGGGTTGTAGGTAACCTGGTTAATTTGTAGTCTGTTTTGTCAGCTGGGTTTACCCTAAGTTCAGTGTAGCTGTAATTCCTCCCTTTTGCCATAATAAGGTGTCACTGGTAACTTTGGCATTAGTTTGAGCTGCAGTGGAACCGGGTTATGAATATGCGTTCTAGCCAACCAGTGGGAGTTTCCTGGCCACTGGTCCATTCTGGGAGAGAGTATAAATATTCAGGGAGGTCAAATGATCAGAGTCCTCCTACACAGACCTTGGTCTGGTGTGGGCATGGGAGGAACTGCTGTCCTGGGTGGGCCTAAAGCCGAAGGCCTAGCCACGTGCTCCAGCCTCTGCAATTGAGGGCTTGTCTAAGTGCATGCAGGAACTGATGGGGACCTGAAATGGAGTACCAGAAACTACCCTGCCAGAGATGGGGAACTGTGGAAGAGACTGGAAAAGCATCAAAAACTGACTCATCCAGCCAAGTCCTGCACTTTACTGTGAGACGTGGTTTCTATTGGGGGCAGCTGGTGGTAAGAAAATACAGTATGCTGGGTACAGCCTAAAGGCTCTTTTCTGTACTGCTGACTACCTTGCTATTTTTTTTTAGGAGTCTGTTAGTCTACTTGTCCTAGGGTGTCCTTCTAAATCTACTTTTGTTCTACATTAAAAGTGACTGGTGGCCATTTTCTACCGTTGTCCACAACCCACAGTGCCTACCAACCTACAGCCTGGGATGAAATGTCAGCCCACCCTGAGACCGGGGATCAAGGGAGTTCTACACACACACTGCATATATTAGATGGGGTTCCAGCTCTGGGGAAACAGGGTTAACAAAAGAAACTTGTAGGGTGAGATTGCGTAGTTTTATTTGTGCTTGTTCCAAGAAACATGCATTGAGATCATTTTCATTCCTAGGAGGCAGATGAAAGAAAAGCAATTATTTTTTCTGTAATAATTAAACATCATGGAAGAGTACATCACTAAGTTGAAATGATAATGTGGGTCAAATTTCAAAGCTAGATGAGGACAGGCTGGGGAATGGAGAATTGTACAATCAAGCCAGGTAGCATGAACCAGATAATGAGGATAATCAAGTGTAATAATTAGAATATCTTCCCTCTTTAGAGACCCTTTGGTGTGCGTTTATGAAGCTGTGAACAGCGGTGATCCCAAGGATCGCCGTTGATCACAGTTAATTTTCGGTTTATGAAACAGAGATGATCGGGGGAGAACCTGTTCTCTGTCCACCATCTCCGCACACGCATGTGCCTACGTCATCAGGAACATGTGCAGTGAAGAAACGGCCGCCGTGCCGCTTCTTCACTGAGATCGTGCCGCGATTGGCGGCTTGTGACATCACGCGGCTCTGGCAAATCACAGAGCCGGAGTCCGCGGCCCCAGAAGGAAGAGGGGTGAAGATGGATGCTTCCTGGAGCGGGGACAGTGCGGGCTTCCAATGCAGGTGTCACATAAAAGGCTAGTATGCCTATATGTGCTAGTATGCCTATAATTCCTCTTCGTTATGCCTAACGAAGAGGAAGTAAAACCCATCAGGGGGTCAATATTTTGTGTGGCCACCATTATTTTCCAGCACTGCCTTAACCCTATCGGGCATGGAATTCACCAGAGCTTCACAGGTTGCCGCTGAAGTCCTCTTCCACTCCTCCATGACGACATCACGGAGATGGTGGATGTTAGAGACCTTGTGCTCCTCCATCTTCTGTTTGAGAATGCCCCACAGATGCTCAACAGGGTTTAGGTGTGGAGACATGCTTGTCCAGTCCATCCCCTTTACCCTCAGCTTTTTTAGCAAGGCAGTGGTCATCTTGGAGGTGTGTTTGGGGTTGTTATGTTGGAATACTGCCCTATGGCCCAGTCTCTGAAGGGAGGGGATCATGCTCTACATCAATATGTCACAGTACATGTTGGCATTCATGGTTCCCTCAATGAACTGTAGCTCCGCAGTGCCGGTAGCACTCATACACCCCCAGACCATGACACTCCCACCACCATGCTTGACTGTAGGCAGGAGACACTTGTCTTTGTACTCCTCACCTGGTTGCCGCCACACACACTTGACACCATCTGAACCAGATAAGATTATCTTGGTCTCATCAAACCAATGGACATGGTTGCAGTAAACTGTTTGCAAGCTCTCTTGTGCATCATCTTTAGAGAAGGCTTCCTTCTGGGACGACAGCCATGCAGTCCAATTTGATGTAGTGTGCAGCGTATGGTCTGAGCACTGACAGGGTGACCCCCCCTCCTGCAACCTCCGCAGCAATCATTTGTCTATTTCCCAAAGACAACCTCTGGATATGATGCTGAGCACGTGCACTCAACTTCTTTGGTGGACCATGGCGAGGCCTGTTCTGAGGGGAACCTGTCTTGTTAAACCGCTGTATGGTCTTGGCCACCATGCTGGCAATCTTCTTATAGCCTAGGCCTATGTAGAGCGACAATTCTTTTTTTCAGATCCTCAGAAAGTTGTTTGCCTTGTAGTGCCATGTTGAACTTCCAGTGAGAGAGATAACACCAAATTTAACACACCTGCTGCCCATTCACACCTTTAACACTAACGAGTCACATGACACCAGGGAGGAAAAATGGCTTATTGGGCCCAATTTGGACATTTTAACTTAGGGGGTGTACTCACTTTTGTTGCCAGCGGTTTAGACATTAATGGCTGTGTGTTGAGTTATTTTGAGGGGACAGCAAATTTACACTGTTATACAAGCTATACACTCACTACTTTACATTGTAGCAAAGTGTAATTTCTTCAGTGTTGTCACATGAAAAGATATAATAAAATATTTACAAAAATGTGAGGGTGTACTCACTTTTGAGATACTGTATATAATGTGTGTGTTTATATATACATATATAGTGTAGGGAGACTAATAATTTTATCAAAGAGGAGGGCGGTCTCCTCTGAGAATGTCCGTTACTGAGCAGTGATAATTTATCACTGCTTAATAAACCGACATCCCCGTGTTTCAATGAATTTGTGGTACTGTAATCTCGTCATGTCTCACGAGATTACAGAACCAGGCGGCGTTCTCCACTGTTGGAAGCTTTTCTAGATCACTTCACTTCACAAAAGGTGAAGCGATCTACTCCACTTCATACACTGGCACCCAGAGGAGAATGATCTCCTCTGTGAATGCCGGAGAATGGAGCATTGGATTTTTTCCACTGCTTCATAAACAGATACCTTTGTGATAAGAAAAAAAAAAGTTTGGACTTTCACATCTCTTGTGCGGCTTGCTTCTTGAGGTTCCGTTTTATAAATTTACCTTTTGTTTTATTTCAGTCTGGAAGCCTATAAAGCTTTTATTTTTAGATGTAAAGGTGAATTTGGTCTGATCCTTATAAATGTATCTATGTGTGTTAAATCTATAGATACATTATCATTTGTAAAAAAAAAAAAAATCTATAGATACATTAAACAACACTTGTCAAGAGTGAAACTGGTTTCCCATTGCTGATCTACATTTGAAAGTGCTTTTTACCTGGCTGCAGTGCTGATCCCCAAGCCAATGCATTCCTTGGCTGCCGTGGCAGGTAAACCATCTGTGTAGGCTATTAAGCTGCACAAGAGCCCTCTAAGACTTAGGGGCACATTTATAGTAGATGTGGGTGCTGGGATCTCTCTAGGTGTCACATAGACCGGTACCCTGATCAGGGAACAGGTAAAATGGAGAAGACCGCATTTGTTATGTTTATTCTCTTGGTTTGCAACAGTTTGTCTATCCTTGTGAATATCTGCTTGTGCCCCTGCCCGGGGGTTCCCCCTTGCAAGCTACCCCCCCCCCCCCCAAGTTGAGGACATGTGGCCTAGTATAGCTCAGGAGGGAGGTGCATGCTCATTCCCCCATTCTCTCCCAACCAGCCAAGCTACATGCATGGATAAGCATTTTGTTTGGATTTTATTTCCAATCTTTTTATTATGTTTTTATACATTCAGCAGAACAAAACAGACAGACACTTGGATACAGATTCCCTTCATGAGATAACCAGTATAGCGAAGACAGAGCATTCATTTAGGGTTACATAGTTACCAGTGGTGGCTGGTGCTCAATATTTTTTTGGGGGGTGGAAAACCAACCTCAATGTCTAGTTTCTGAAGAAGGTCAATTACAGGTTTTCTGGAGATGTTCACCTCCATTACTGAGTGTATTAGAGTAAAGATCCTTATCCAACATCTAATGATTTTGGGGCATTGCCACCAAATGTGGAACATGGTTCCCAGTTGTCCATATCCAAATCCCTTAAAGCAAGAAGAGGGGACTTGTGGGCAGGGGCGTTGCTAGGTCTACAAAAGATCTGGGGCTAGAGCCCATAGCAGCGAAATAAAGAAAGACCTACGCTTGAGCGGGCATACATGTAATAAAATAAATAATAATAGTAATAAATATACATGTGTATGTATGTATGTGTGTGTGTACATATATATATATATATATATATATATTTATATATATATATATACAGTCTGCATTCCAGACCGGGACATACCTGCCAATTGCAGAACTGCACCCACCCTGTAAGAGACCCGGGGCTATGGGCCCAATAGCCACCCCCTAGCAACGCCTCTGCTTGTAGGTATATTTTAGCAACTCTGGTATGGACCATGTACCACCTCAGCAGCATTTTATAATTGGATTTTACCAGCGTTGTGTTAAGAGATACTTTGGCCAGATTATTTGCTACTCCTTGCCATTCGTCTAGCTCTAGGGTAATGTCCAAATTGCATTCCCATTGGGTCATGTAGGGAAGTTTGTGCGTTGGAGTAACTAAAAGCTCATATAAGGTGGACACATTGGGGTGGATTTACTAAAGCTTGAAAGTGCAAAATTTGGTGCAGTTCCACACAGAAACCAATCAGCTTCAAGGTGTTATTGTCAAAGCTTGATTGAACAAGCTGAGGTTAGAAGCTGATTGGCTAGCATGCACAGCTGCACCATTTTTTGCACTGGCCAGCTTTAGTAAATCAACCTCATTGTCCCTCAGGAGTGTGGCAGCCTTTCAAGAGAATTCAAAGGATGAGTGAGTTTAGGGTGGAGGAACTTGACTGGCCTGCACAGAATCCTGACCTCAACCCGATAGAACACCTTGAGAGAGGAGATTGCGAGCCAAACCTTCTCATAGACCAGTCTTTCTCAACCTTTTCAACACAAAGGAACCCTTGAAATAATTCTCCGGTCTCGGGGAGCCCCTGCTAAAAATGAAAAATCTACAACTCATGATACATTAGTGTGATGGTCAATGGGAAGAATGATCCTTACACTTGTGGTCATTGGGGAGAATTACTCCCTTAATATAGCTAAAAAGATCAATGATGTCATTGGGAATTTATCTGAGAGGTAGAAATTGACCATTGCTCAAGGAAACCCTAGCAACCTCATGGAACCCTGGTTGAGAAACCCTGCCATAGACACTCCTAAACCTTGTGGACAGCCTTACCGGAAGAGTTGAAGCTGTTATAGCTGAAAAGGGTGGGCCAACCCAATATTGAACCCTACAGACCAAGACTGGGATGCCATTAAAGTTCATGTGCGTGTAAAGGCAGGTGTCCCAATACTTTTGGTAATATAGTGTATGTTTCACAACGTGTTTACCGACGTTTAGGTGAATTCAGTTTAGCTGCATTTAGAGAAAATAGAATTATGTGCGTTCCAAATGCAGGTTAGATAGTCTGAACACGTGTATACATGTCTAAACACACAAAGGCAAGTACTGTATATCTAAGCGAAGGAGAACCTGACCCTGAAAATATATTGTTTGTTTAAACACAAGAGAATATACCTGGGAAATATAAACATTCTAAACGCAGGAGTGCTAGTGTGTGCAACCGCTCTGCCTCAAGGGCAACATCAAGAAGTTGTACAGAGACTGTTGTGCCACCAGGTGGCAGTCACAGCCAAGTGAAGGACCTGTGACTTTCTGTACTGTTTGCAGCATGATTCTCTATTAAAATGAATGCATCTATATTTTGGGCCAATTCACAACAAAATGTGTGCGTTCCTCGCATGTTTCCACACAGTCCATTTTGACAGCAGGAACCCACTGCTAAGGGACAATGTGTCTAGCACAGGGAAAGGTTTCGGTGGAGGAGGGATAGAGTAAGGACCTCAAGACTGGCTCCGCTGCCCAGCAAAGCCTGTGGGTCAGGGCTTGGAGCCCTTTCAGCCTCTCGAGTGTCCTCACCACCCAAACCACCTATTGACCACCTCCTTCGTCCGATGCTGCCGTGCAGGGCTGCTGTTAGGCTGTACGGGCTCTGTGATTTCTATCTGACCGCCCCCCGCCAAAAAAATATTAAAATTACATTTTAATTAAAAAAACACTAAAATCATTATTAGTGGGCAGCAGGGGGAATTGAATTCTGGTCAGGGAAGGGGATCGATGAGGGGTAGGGGGACGGGCAATTACAGGAAGCGATCCCCTGTGTGTCAATCCCTGCTGCAGCTGAAAGCCGGTGGGAGGAAGAGGAAAAGCCAGCTTTTAGCTGCTGCAGGGAGAGACACCCACCCAGGGGATCAGTTCCTCTAATTGCCCCCCTCCCCTGCGCGCGTGCTTTACCGATCACCCTCTGTACTGCCTATTTCCCTTTTGCCTGGGTCCCATCATGGAGGACTGGTGCTACCCCCTTTCAACAGCCCTGTTGCTGCGTATCGTAAGCTTACTTCTCAGTTTTCTACAGCATAGAAGCTGTGTTCTTTAAATCTTGCTGTAAGAAACTGTTATACTTGGTTTGGATATTCAGGCCCTGCTGCCACCTTGTTGGATCCTGTTATTATAAAGCATGCTGCATTCCTTGGTCTCCGTGTGCATTTACTCCATGGTGGGGTACTTAACATCTGACACCACCTTCAACTGTACCCATTCATATAATAGTGTTGATTCATAAAAAAATAAAATTCTGCTTATGATAAAAGAAAAGTATATAGGTAAAAGGAAATTTGGGAAAACTTCAAAACTTTCATTGCTGACCTTCATTCTGACAATGCTGAAAAAAATTATGCTGATCCGATTGTTTTGGTAATTTATTGACCTGGAATTTATGTAGATGAAGAGGTCTGACTACACTCTAGGTCCTGATCCGGTGTACTAGCATTTTCATGAAATGCAACTTGCTACTCAACTTGGGATTTTATGTGATAGACCAACACAAAGTGGCACATAATTGTGAAGTGGAAGGAAAATGATAAATGTTTTTTCTCTGCAATTACAGCTGCAAGTCTTTTTGGGGATGTCTCTACCAGCTTTGCACATCTAGAGAGGATATTTATTTCCCATTCTTTGCAAAATAGCTCAAGCTCTGTCAGATTGGATGGAGCGCATCTGTGAATGGCAATTTTCAAGTCTTACCACAGATTCTCAATTGGATTTAGCTCTGGACTTTGACTGGGCCATTCTAACACATGAATATGCTTTGATCTAAGTTCATTCCATTGTAGCTCTGGCTGTATGTTTAGGGTTGTTGTCCTGCTGGAAGATGAACCTCCGCCCCAGTCTCAAGTCATTTGCAGACTCTAACGGGTTTTCTTCTAAGATTGCCCTGTATTTGGCTCTATCCATCTTCCCATCAACTCTGACCAGCTTCCCTGTCCCTGCTGAAGAAAAGCATCCCCACACATGATGCTGCCACCACCATGTTTCACGGTGGGGATGGTGTGTTCAGGGTGATGTGCAGTGTTAGTTTTCCACCACACATAGCGTTTTGCTTTTATTCCAAAAAGTTCCGTTTTGGTCTCATCTGACCAGAGCACCTTCTTCCACATGTTTGCTGTGTCCCCCACATGGCTTCTCACAAACTGCAAACAGGACTTCTTATGGCTTTCTTTCAACAATGGCTTTCTTCTTGCCACTCTTCCATAAAGGCCAGATTTGTGGAGAGCACGACTAATAGTTGTCCTGTGGAAAGATTCTCCCACCTGAGCTGTGGATCTCTGCAGCTCCTTCAGAGTTACCATGGGCCTCTTGGCTGCTTCTCTGATGTATGCTCTCCTTGCCTGGCCTATTAGTTTAGATGGATGGCCATGTCTTGGTAGGCTTGCAGTTGTGCCAAACTCTTTCCATTTTCAGATGATGGATTGAACAGTGCTCTGTGAGATGTTCACAGCTTGGGAGATTTTTTATAACCTAACCCTGCTTTAAACTTCTACACAACTTTATTCCTGACCTGTCTGGTGTGTTCCTTTGCCTTCATGATGCTGTTTGTTCACTAAGGTTCTCTAACAAACCTCTGAGGGTTTCACAGAACAGCTGTATTAATACTGAGATGAAATTAGGTGACCTCCTGAAGGAAATTGTTTGCACTAGATTTTAGTTAGGGGTATCAGAGTAAAGGGGGCTGAATACAAATGCACGCCACACTTTAGATATTTATTTGTAAAAAAAATGTTGAAAACCATTTATCATTTTCCTTCCACTTCATAATTTATCTGCCACTTTGTGTTGGTTTATCACATAAAATACATTTACGTTTTTGGTTGTAACATGACAAAATGTGAAAATTTTCAAGGAGTATGAATACTTTTTGAAGGCACTGTACATAGGCTCTGTACACAGTGAAATGTGAAATCCCCTGCGCTACTATGAGGTGGACGAATATAACAAAATGAGTGAATGACAAAATAGCTGCAAAATCAAGCCTGTGGGAAAGTAAGATGATCTTGTATCAGCCGCAGCAATACCTGATATGTGACACAATTCATACCAAAATGACTATATAAAAAATTGGATATTGCGCAATCTGTATGTGCAAACAACAAAATGCTACCTACGTACAGTGGTTACACAGTATAAAACACTCCGTGGTATAAAGTGACATTGGTGCATCAAAACATCCAAATAAAAATAAAGTGCAAAAGTGACTCAGTGTCCTAAACATATCCCATATAATCACTTATATGCAAATGGCAAATGAATACTCAAATAGTCAAATATAAAGTGCAAAAGTGACTCCCATAAATGTGTCCTATATAGTTGCTTTGTAGTGAGCATTAGATGGCAGATAAATTTTCAATGAACCAGTGGATAGATATAATCTAATCCACGCAAATACAGTCAATCAATCATTAGTGGATCTCAACGAGCACATTAGACGAATGTCCATATGCTCCTTATAACAATATTGATAGTCCAGTCCTGTTAGTTTCAATGGAAAAGTGACATGGTGCTTCTACAGTGCTTGAAAAGACGTCAATAGGTGCTGAAATCATGCAGTTGGATAAGGTCTGGTAGGTCCTATCATACACCGCCAAAAGGGCTTCCGTAGGGGCGTGTCCAAGATGGCCGACAGAGTGGATGTGTAGCTGAGGAGCTCCTGCATAACCCTCGGTTTTTTATGTCTTTCCCTGCTGTTGTGGCCCTCAATCTTGGATCCTGAGGTGGTGGATGGATACCTTCAGGGAGCGAGGTATGTCCAGAGGAAGGTTCGGGGTTTCTCACGGCACCCGCTCCTCGCAGAAAAAGAAAAAGCCAGCACAGGCATCCCCGGCACCCCTCCGGGCGGGAACACTTTCTACTGCACAGGCATCCCCGGCACTTTCTACTGCAGGCCACAACATGGCTTCTCAGACTCAGGAGGGCGGCCTGGGTGAACAATCTCAGTTTGATGCACTAATGCTAGCCATCAACACCTGCCAGACTGCCCTCACTAGCAGGCTTGAATCGGTGCAGATGGATGTCGGCCTCATCCGAAGGGATATGGATGGGTTCCGCGCTCGCCTTACAGAGGCAGAACGCCGCATGGGAGATGCAGAGGACACTCTCCAGGAACACACTGCCTCTATTAACTTACTCCGCACTAAAGTGAGGGCCCTGGAGGGACGTGCGGAGGATGCAGAAAATCGCAATAGGAGGAACAACCTCCGTATTGTGGGCCTCCCTGAAGGAATAGAAGGGACTGATCCCCTAATGTTTACAGAGCGATTGCTGCGCTCCCTCTTGCCCCAGGCCCGGTTCTCTGATTTTTTTGTGGTGGAGAGGGCACACAGGATGCCT
>BLSH010102431.1:808390-835896 GCA_018402905.1 Glandirana rugosa
TTAACCTATAACTCGTTAGACATACACGTTTATTGTTGTCACAGGTGTGGCTGATTAAGGTGGTAATTAAACTCACTTGGTGTCTTATCTGCATTAAATTGGCCTCAGAACCTGTGTAATTCATATGTGTCCTGGATTAAAGGGATGATGTGGCAAACTAAACTAACGGGACTGGACTATCAATATTGTTATAAGGAGCATATGGTGCTCGTTGAGATCCACTAATGATTGATTGACTGTATTTGCGTGGATTAGATTATATCTATCCACTGGTTCATTGAGAATTTATCTGCCATCTAATGCTCACTACAAAGCAACTATATAAGACACATTTATGGGAGTCACTTTTGCACTTTATATTTGACTATTTGAGTATTAATTTGCCATTTACGCTCACTATAAGTGAGTATATGGGATATGTTTAGGACACTGAGTCACTTTTGCACTTTATTTGGATGTTTTGATGCACTAATGTCACTTTATACCACTGAGTGTCTTTATACTGTGTAACCACTGTACGTAGGTAGCATTTTGTTATTTGCACATACAGATTGCTCAATATCCAATTTTTTATACTGTACATAGGCTGCTATTGTTGTCATGCAGGCTCCATGGCTTCAATTTTGTCTGAGATGCTGACCTTGAACAGGCATGCAGCAAACGTTTCTGTTTATTCCATCATGGCCAGCAGGGACAAACACTGCCATATTTCTCGATAAGAAAAAATGCTTTTCTTTTCTGAATAAAAGGAAATTCTTTACATCCAGTGTGCATTGTTTTCCTTCAACTGTAAGTCAATCCAATATTCTGGCAGATGTGTGTTGGCACCAGCACCTGGAGTTCTGCAATGGAGTCTAGAATGTGAATTCACTTGGAGCAGCACAGCACATAGATGCAGCTAATGAAGTCAGATCCTACTTGCTCTATCATGGTAGGCCCCTTTGAACTAGCCGTTGTACCCCCTGAACCTGTCTCAGGTAAGGCTTGCTTAGATCCAGTGCTGAGTAAGGCCCATTAGAATTATACTGGCATCTGCAAGCTCAGTCTTGTTGTAGTGAGCGAATTCCTCTCTCTGCAGTGAAGGTGGTATCGCGGCAAACCATCACATTGCAGTGTGTGTTGGGTTACACCTTGGGGACAGCCAACTGTACAAACCAAGGGAGAGGTGAAGGTTGTGCTGAGCACCAAAAGCAAAAAATAGGTAAAACAGAAGAAAAAATGTAAAAAGTGTTCACTGTACAAGCCAGATTTTGAGTAAAGAAAGCAAGGCAGAAGCTGGGGTATAAGACATACAGTATATCTTCTACTTTTTTCTCCAATGGTTAATTCTTTTTTTTATTATTTTTGCTTTAACTTGGCAGTTCCTGGGTCTCTCTCTCCTCATTGGATCACACAGCAGCGGAAGCCATTGGCTCCTGATGCTGTCAATCATAGCTAGTGAGCCAATGATGATAGAGCGGGGCGGGGCTGAGCCACGCAATGTGTGCGTGAACAACGTCCATTTACAGGAGCACTGCTCAGGAGCGCTACCATAGTAAGGGATTTGGTACTGGGGGCACTCAACAGGGGGTAGGGAACAGGACTGCCAGTGGGGGACCCAAAAAGATGATCAGGGTTGCTCTGTGCAATCATTGCACAGAGCAGGTAAGTATAACATGTTTATTATGAGGATTTTTCATTAAAAAAAACAACAAAAATCTCTATACTTACCTGCTCACCCTGTCCAGTGCCCCCGTGGGAAGCGGCTTTCCATGGGGGCACTGGTGTGTGTGCGCTCCCGAGCCCCGCTGCTACGTCCTTTGACACAGATAGTGGGACTCCACCGCCCCCCCAGCTCCCTCATCACTGGCTTTGATTGACAGCAGCAGGAGCCAATGGGCCCCAGTGCCCCAGCAAAGCTCAGCAGAGGCATGGAAGTGAGGGGAGAGAAAAGCTGCAAATGTGCACAGACCTGGATCGAATGAGGGCTCAGGTGAGTAAAAGGGGGGGAAGGGCCAAAACTGTTGCCTAAACATTCTTTACCTTAATGCAAGGAATGGGTTGTTGATTCCATATCCAACCATGACACTACCTGCCTGGAGTTTGCATGTTCTCCTTGTGCCTGCATGGGTTTTCTCCAGGTACTCTGGTTTCCTCCCACACGCCAAAGACATGCTGGTGGATTAACTGGCACCTGTCTAAATTGGCCCTAATATGTGTATTTATGGATGTGAGTCAGGGACCCTAGATTGTAAGCTCCTTGAGCGCAGGGTCTAATGTGAATGTATAATAGATATGTAAATTGATGGTGCTATATAAATACCTTTAATAAATAGGACAGACCTGGGAACAGGACTTTGTGGTGTTTTTTTATCCCTTACAGCTTCCCATTTTTTACCACTTCAACTCCAAAAGGTTTTACCCCCTTAATGATCATGCCATTTTTTGATATTTAGCACTGCACTATTTTAACCGGTAATTGTGCGGTCATGCAACGTTGTGTGCAAATGAAATTTATATAATTGTTTTCACACAAATATAACTTTCTTTTAGTGGTATTTGATCACCACTGGGTTTTTTATCTTTTATTATAAAAACAAAAAAATCTAAATTCTTGAATATTTTTTGCTTTCTGCTATATACATAAAAAAAAAAAAATCTAATTTCTTCATGAATTTAGATCAAATGTATTCTGCTACACGTCTTTGGCAAAAAAAAAGTGTAAATTGATTGGTTTGTTTGAAATTTATAGCATTTATATATTGGAATTTGTATTTATTTATTTTTATACTAGTAATGGCAGTGATCATTGACTGTGATACTGTGGCAGGCAGTCTGACACTGCGTGGGAACTGACATCACCAATGACACTAATACAGTGATTAGTAATAATTAGAGTTGAGCGAACCCGAACTGTAAAGTTCGGGTCCGTACCGAACTTTTGGGTGTCCGGGACCCGGACCCGAACTTTTCAAAAAAGGTATTTTATTCCACGTGTTGAAAAGCTGCCAAGGGCAGCCAATCAACAATTGTTTCACTGGTTTTCCCTAGAAGCCATGACAGCCATGCCTACTAATGGCATGGCTGTGATTGGCCAGTGCACCATGTGACCCAGCCTCTATGTGGGTCTGGAGTCACCGTGCTGCATGTCATATGCTCTCAGGAGAGTTTAGGGAGAGAATGCTGCTGGCTCTGTGAGGGACAGATTGCAGATATTATAGAACATCTCATCCTGCATTACTGAACGATCTGATTGTGGACTAGGGAGAGATACTAGTACTGGTGCTTTGAGGGAGGGAGAGATACTAGTACTGCTGCTTTGAGAGACAGATTGCACACCTCATCCTGTTGCACAGAACGATCTGATTGTGGACTAGGGAGAGATACTAGTACTGCTGCTTTGAGGGAGGGAGAGATACTAGTACTGGTGCTTTGAGAGACAGATTGCACACCTCATCCTGCTGCACAGAACGATCTGACTGGACTAGGTAGAGTCTGTTGCTTTAAGGGAAAGATTATTGTTCTAAAATCATCTCCAACTTGTACAGGGAAAGGTTCCAGCTGTTGCTTTAAGGGAAAGATTATTGTTCTAAAATCATCTGCAAGCTCCATTCACTAAGTGTATTGTAGCCGCATAAAGCCATATTAGTGTTATAAAATCATGTCCAAGCTCCATTCAATAAGTGTATTGTAGCCGCATAAAGCCATATTAGTGTTATAAAATCATGTCCAAGCTACATTCACTAAGTGTATTGTAGCCGGATAAAGCCATATTAGTGTTATAAAATCATGTCCAAGCTACATTCACTAAATGTATTGTAGCCGGATAAAGCCGTATTAGTGTTATAAAATCATGTCCAAGCTACATTCAATAAGTGTATTGTAGCCGCATAAAGCCATATTAGTGTTATAAAATCATGTCCAAGCTACATTCACTAAGTGTATTGTAGCCGGATAAAGCCATATTAGTGTTATAAAATCATGTCCAAGCTACATTCACTAAGTGTATTGTAGCCGGATAAAGCCGTATTAGTGTTATAAAATCATGTCCAAGCTACAGTCAATAAGTGTATTGTAGCCAGAGAAAGCTATATTAGTGTTATACA
This sequence comes from Glandirana rugosa, assembly GCA_018402905.1. Lineage (NCBI taxonomy): Eukaryota > Metazoa > Chordata > Amphibia > Anura > Ranidae > Glandirana > Glandirana rugosa. The sequence continues at coordinate 812,476 of BLSH010102431.1, forward strand.
ATCAATGATCAATTCAATACACTTATTGAATGTAGCTTGAACATGATTTTACAACACTAATATGGCTTTATCCGGCTACAATACACTTATTGAATGTAGCTTGAACATGATTTTATAACACTAATATGGCTTTATGCGGCTACAATACACTTATTGAATGGAGCTTGGACATGATTTTATAACACTAATATGGCTTTATCCGGCTACAATACACTTATTGAATGTAGCTTGAACATGATTTTATAACACTAATATGGCTTTATCCGGCTACAATACACTTATTGAATGTAGCTTGGACATGATTTTATAACACTAATATGGCTTTATCCGGCTACAATACACTTAGTGAATGTAGCTTGGATATGATTTTATAACACTAATATGGCTTTATCCGGCTACAATACACTTAGTGAATGGAGCTTGGACATGATTTTATAACACTAATATGGCTTTATCCGGCTACAATACACTTAGTGAATGGAGCTTGGACATGATTTTATAACACTAATATGGCTTTATCCGGCTACAATACACTTAGTAAATGTAGCTTGGACATGATTTTATAACACTAATATGGCTTTATGCGGCTACAATACACTTATTGAATGGAGCTTGGACATGATTTTATAACACTAATATGGCTTTATCTGGCTACAGCTACAATACACTTATTGAATGGAGCTTGCAGATGATTTTATAACAATAATCTTGCCCTTAAAGCAACAGCTGGAACCTTTCCCTGTACAAGTTGGAGATGATTTTATAACAATAATCTTTCCCTTAAAGCAACAGCTGGAAACTTTCCCTGTACAACTTGGAGATGATTTCTTGCACAAAAATAAAAAAACAGTGTTGGCTACCTCCTCCTCCTCCACTGCCACTTTCACCGCCTCCTCAACCTCCAACTCCACATCCATCTCCATTTTTGATTTTTTTATGTGATTTTAGTTTAAAAAATATTTTAAGTTATTTCCCTATCCCCATTTCTTTGTAGGGCACTTGTCCAACTCTTACCCCCATTTTCCTTTCTTTTGCAGACCTCTAGGACTTGCCAAGACTCTGTTACAGCCATTTTTGTGCCTAAAACTTTGGGTCCCCATTGATTTCAATGGGATCCGGTTCAAAATTTGGGTCAAGTCCGGACCCGAACCCGGACTTTGTCCCAAAGTTCGGCCGAACCTGCAGAACCCGAACTTCCAGAGGTTCGCTCAACTCTAGTGATAATACTATACACTGTCACTGTACTAATCACACTTTCTGGGAAGGGGTTAATATCTCAGGGTAATCAAGGGGTTAAGTGTGTGCCTAACCAGTGTTAATATGTGTATTATGTGGATCCCAAACCTTCAGAAATTGTCTCTGGAACAGACTCCTTGTTTGGAGTACCTGGGTATAGTCCTGGACACAGTTCATTCTTCCACAGAAGAAATGTCAGACTTTACAAACTCAAATTCGAGCTCTCTAGCACTGGTGTGATGTTAGTCTCTGCTTTTGCATGAGAGTCTTGGTTCTGATGATAACCTCCATTCTGAGGCAGTCCCGTTACCCAGTTTCACTGCAGACCTTCACAATGCAATATTATGTCATTGCGGCACAAGTCAGTCCAGACTCTGGGCAGACTGAATTGTTTATCACCAAGGACTGGGTTGTCCCTGACTTTGTGGTTCAGGAATCCAGGTCTGTATTTGGGTAAGTCCTTCCTTCCCATCTTTTGAAAGATCCTTGAGTCGTAATGCAGCCTAATGGGGAGGAGTCCTGGTCAATGGCACCCTTTGATGCAGGGGGCTTAGTCGTTGGAGGAATCTCATCTTCTATCAACATTCTGTCTTTGCAGCAATGGAACTTCCAGCTGGCAAGTGGCATGCTGCGCTGCATCTGATGACAGGCTACAGGTAGCAAGTAGCTCTCTGCATCTGGTGGCAAGCAACGGTGGCAAGTGAAATGCTGAATCTGGTGGCAGGCAATGGTGGCACATGCTGCATCTGGTGGCAAGTGGCGAGCTGCATCTGGTGGCAGGAGATGGTGGCAAGCTGCATTTGGTGGCAGGCACGGTGGCAAGTGACAAGCTGCATCTGGTGGCAAGTGGCATGCTGCATCTGGTGGCAGGCTACAGGTGGCAAGTGGCCTGCTGCATCTGGTGGCAGGCAAGGATGGCAAGTGACACGCTCCATCTGATGGCAGGCAATGGTGGCAAGTAACAAGCTGCATCTGGTGGTAGGCAATGGTGGCAAGTGACACATTCCATCTGGTGGCAGGCAATGTTGGTAAGTGACACATTACATCTGGTGGCAGGTAACGGTGGCAAGTGACAAGCTGCATCTGGTGGCAGGCGATGGTGGCAAGTGGCATGCTGCATCTGGTGGCAGGCGATGGTGGCAAGTGACACGCTGCATCTAGTGGCAGATGATGATGGCAAGTGGCATGCTCCATTTGGTGGCAGGCAATGGTGGCAAATTACAAGCTACATCTGGTGGAAAGTGACACTGCATTTGGTGCCGGATGATGGTGGTAAGTGACACACCCTGACTACTGATTCAGCATTATGCTGAGTTGAAGTATTTCATTATATCTTACAATGTAGTAAGAGAAATAATGTGGTTCAATCATCCTGACACCATATCAAGCATGGTTTCAGGATGATTAAATAGTGCTAACATCAGCCATTCACCGACAAAGCACCCGCCGCCAAATTCCCTGTCAACCACTCCTCCCCCTACCACCAACCCCCCAAAATTATCAGCAGATTTGAATTTTCTGTGAAGAATAGCAGGTTGTTAAGAAGTGGGCCGGGAAGCCAGCTGCCGCATCCTTAACAACCGATGACTCATCAGCTGTTAGTGGGCTTCCCCACTAACAGCTGAAATGTAAACAAAAGAATGCCAGCAATGAAGGATGTAGGAAAAAAACAGCATTGCCCCCCCCCCCCCAATCCACAATCCATTCCATATCAGGCCCTTTGCACATGTCTATTAGGGATGGGAAAACAGTTCGGCCCAAGCATGAGTTCAGGCCAAACACTGTCTGTTCATCCGTTCGCGGAACACATGAATTATCGTGGCATTTGACCATTTGTTCAGCCCACTGAACGACCACAATGCACTGCGCCGCCGCAAAGTGCATTGAAAGCCCCGATTGGCTGAAGCAATGAAAGCTTTGCCCAATCAGGGCACAGAGCACTTTCAGAGCCATGATTGAACGCCGATGACTCTATCCAATCATGGCTCATTGCTCTTAGTCCCGCCCCACACTATAAAAGTATTCTTTCATTAGCGGCCATTTTTAGTGTGATATCGACGTGGAGAGAGATAGAACAGGGCTCTGTTCAGTGCTGCTAGACAGTTGGTGTGCTATAGTGTGCTACTGTGATTCTAGTTATTAGTGTAGAATATCAGTTTAGTGTGAATCATAGGGTACAGTTCAGTCAGTGTGAGTGTAGTGAGTCGTTACCACCATTCATCTTTACATTAGTATGAATCTAGGGATCGATCAGTAAGTGTGACCACCAGCTATCTTTACATTAGTGTGAACATAGCGATCATTCAGTCAGTGTGAGTGTAGTGTGATCACCATTCATCTTTATATTAGTGTGAATCTAGGGATAGTTCAGTTAGTGTGAGTGTAGTGACCACTATTCATCTTTACATTAGTGTGAATCTAGGGATCATTCAGCCAGTGTGAGGGTAGTGAGTGACCACCATTCATCTTTACATTAGTGTGAATCTAGGAATCGTTCAGTGTGAGTGTAGTGAGTGACCACCATTCATCTTTATATTAGTGTGAATCTAGGGATAGTTCAGTCAGTGTGAGTGTAGTGACCACCATTCATCCTTATATTAGTGTGAATCTAGGGACAATTCAGTCAGTGTGAGTGTAGTGACCACCATTCATATGTCCGTTAGTGTGAATCTAGGGACAGTTCAGTCAGTGTAGGTGTGGTGACCGTTTAACACAGTATATTTCATTGCGTTACTGCAAGTTTAACGCCATATATTTCAGAGCGTTACCTTCCGTTTAACGTAGTATAGTTCAGTGCATTACTGCAAGTTTAATGCCGCATATTTCAGTGCGCTATATGCCGTTAAGCGCAGTATATTTCTGTGTGTGTTAGTGTGCGTTTAACGCAGTATATTTCAGTGTGTTACTGCGAGTTTCATATATTTAATTGTGTTACCTTCTTTTTAACGCTGTATATTTCAGTGCCTTGCCTTCCGTTTAACGCCGTATATTTCAGTGCGTTACTGCAAGTTAAGCGCTGCATATTTCAGTGCGTTTCTGCAAGTGTAACGCCGCATATTTCAGTGTGTTACCTTCCGTTTAATGCAGTATAGTTCAGGGCCACCCAAGCTGAATCAGAGCTCCGTGTATCCATTCAGACATGGAGCCCCGCCCCGGCCCCGCCCCCTCTCTCTCTCGATCGGCTGACTGACTTTGTTGGCCACGGGAGCCAGTGGCACTGCTGCTGTGTCTCAGCCAATGACTTAGACATTCGTGGACATCGGTGGAGAGAGAAGGGGCTCAGGTAAGTAATTAGGTGGTGCTGGGGAGGCTGCCACACACAAAAGGTTTTTTATTTTAATGCATAGAATGTATTAAGATAAAAAACTTCTACCTTTACAACTCCTTTCAGTGAGTTACTGCAAGTTTAACGCCGTATATTTCATTGCATTTCTGCAAGTTTAAAGCTGTATATTTCAGTGTATTTCTGCAAGTTTAACGCTGTACATTTCAGTGCCTTACCTTCTGTTTAACGCAGTATAGTTCAATACATTACTGCAAGTTTAATGCTGTATATTTCAGTGCGTTACCACAAGTTTAACGCTGTATATTTCACTGGGTTACTGCAAGTTTAAAGCCATATATTTCAGTGCGTCAGTGCACATTTAACACAGTATATTTCTGTGCGTTATTGCAATTTGAGGCAGTATATTGCAGTGCGGCAGTGCAATTTTACTGCAGTATATTATAGTGTATCAGTGGAGTGTGTCTGTGTAGTGAGTACTCAAGTTAAAGTGCACCAAACACCACTTTCCATTGATTAAAGTGCATCCACATACACATTTCCACATCTTTATGACATTTTGTTAATAAGCACCCCTCCCATCATGTCTGGGAGAACAACAAGGAGAGGCAGGCATTCCCATGGCACTGTGAGGGGGCCAGCAGCATATGTGTCCACCGGCAAAGGTGGATGTGGTCAGTCCATAGGCAGAGCATCATTTCCTCTGTTTAGTGATGTTGCCTGTGCTATCCAGCCACAGCATGCAGAGGAGGTGGTGGGCTGGCTTACTAAACCATCCTCATCCTCCTCCTCATCCTCCGTCACCCAAGCAGAGACTAGTGCACAGTCCACTGCAGCTGCCAGAGTGGCTAAACCTGCCTCCTTGTCCCCAGCATCAGGTATGGAGTCAGCTGAGTTATTTGAACACAGCGTCAGCTACTAGCTCCTTGACGAAGCACATCCATTACTTGATTGAGATGTTGGTTCTGAGGTTGAGGAAGGCAGGTACATGAGCCTACAGAGAGGGGAGAACACTGGTACACAAATTGGCAGTCATGTTCCCCCAGCCGCAGCGTATTGCCAAGTTGTCTCCAGTGGTAATGAGGATGGAGGAGATGATGATGAGGTCACTGATGCAACTTGGGTGCCAGATAGAGCAGAGGAGGAAAGTGGAAGAGTAGAGAGCAGCCATCCTATTCCATCACATCGTGGAGCTGTTATCTCCTGGCCCACTTCCCACAGCTCAGCTGTCTGGGCCTTTTTTTAGCACATGTGCAGCTGATTGCACTGTTGCAATTTGCAAATTTTTTCTCAAGCACATCAAGTGTGGCAAAAACACCAGCCATTTGGTTATTACATGCTTGACAAGGCATTTACCCTCCCACCACTCAGCCCGCTGTCAAGAGCACCTGATAGCCACACAAAATCGCAAAGGCGCAAATCTGTTCCTCCTCTTTACTCACCTCAGTCTGCCCCTCTATACCTCATGACCTCCCAGCAGCCTCCTCTGACAAGGATGATGGTATAGCGCAGGGTGTCCCAGGTTCTTGCGGCACACCTGGCAGCAGCATACCACCAGCTGTAGACTATAGCTAGCAAATTTCTCTGCCCCATCTGCTGCAGCGGTAAAAAAAAAAATACAGTCACTGCCACCCACATGCCCAGAATCTAAATGCAAGCTTGCCAAAGCTGCTGGCTCTACAATTTCTGCCTTTCGGTCTGGTGCATTCTATCCCCTTCCATGAATTTGCAGAATGTGCTGTACCATAATGGCAGGTTCCCAGTCACTATTTATGTTCACGTAAGGCTATTTCAGCTCTCTACCATCACGTAGAAGGCAATGTTGTGGCATCATTGGGCAAGGCAGTCAGCCGCAAAGTCCACGTTACTGCTGACACGTGGTCCAGCAAGCATGGTCAGGGACGATATTTCATTCACAGCACACTGGGTAACTCTGCTTGCAACTGGATGCAGGACAGGGCTCAGTGCTGGAGCTTGTTGTGCCCCCACGTCTCCATATAGCCAGTGGTGATGATGCAAGATTTGTCAGCTCTACACCCTCCTGCTCCTCCTCCATGCCCTCTGCTGAATTGTCCTATGAACCACAAACACCCCCTAAGCGTTCAAGGGGCTATTCAATGAGTCAGGCTAAAAGGTGCCATTCAGTGCTTCAGCTGGTTTGTCTAGGGGACAGGAACCACACCGGAGCAGAGATTTTTGCAGTTCTGCAGGGGCAGGCCACACCAGCTGCAGCCAGGAATGGTAGTGTGCGATAATGTCACAAACCTCCTGCCACCCTTAGACAGGGAGAGTTGGCACATGTGCCATGACTGGCACATGTCCTCAATTTGGTGGTGCAGCCTTTCCTAAATGAGTATCCAGGGTTGGAAGATCTGCTAAAGCAGGCCAGAAGAGTCTGTAGCCATTTCAGGCAGTCATACACAGCCAGTGCTTGGTTGGCTGAAATTCAGCAAGAATTCCACCTGCCCATAAACAGCCTGATTTGTGACATGCCCACCAGGTTGAACTCGACTTTGGCAATGCTGCAGAGGCTGCACATGCAGCAGAGGGCCATCAAGTGCCTATGTGAGTATGGCACAACTACTTTTTTTCCCCACACCAATGGATGCATGCACTTTATTGTCACCATTTGAGGAGGCCACAAGGATGGTGAGCCATGACAATACATACATCAGTGATGTTGTGTTCCTGCTGGAGCAGACTCTGCGTGACATTATTAACAGGGCACTTGAGGCGGAGCAACGGGAGGAAGAGGAGGACTTCCTTTCCCTCTCAAGGCCCACTTTATGCAGACACCATTGTTCCTACCCCACAGAACACAAAAGGGAGAAGGAGGAGGAATCTGGCAGTTTTGGAGGCATTGATGCAGAGGAAGACATACGTCAAACAGTAAGAGAAGGTTTTCCATCCTCAGAACCTGTCATGTACCAGACTGGAGGCTGAGGTGATGAGCGGGCTCCTCTTGCGGCTGAGTGTAGAGTACCCCTGAGGTTGGTGACAGAGTGTACTATGGCCAGAGATGCACGGGTTGCCTGCAGATGAAGCTGACCAATGGTTCCGGATGTGGCGACACCCGGGAGCAGAGAAGGTGGTCACAGCAAGTGATTCTCTGGAGGTGCTGGCGGATCTTGATAGATGGATGAAGCAGGATGCAACGTTAGAAGCCAGGGTCAAACACTGGAAATCAGTCAGGAGCAAGGCAGGAGGCATAGTCGGGATCAAGCTAAGGTCAAACACAGGAAGGCAAACGGGAACAGGTAGGAACAGGTCAGTGAAGCAAGCTGGGTTCTGAGCCAGGAGAGAAGCCAGAGCAGGTCAGGGAAAGCCGGGTCGGTAACAGGTAATCACACAGACGAGGCACAGGAACACAGGATGCAAGGCTGACGATAATCCAGCAATTTGTGAGAGCCACTGGTGTCCTTATATAGGCCAGTAAACACTGGCAATTAGGATGTTCTGTCTACGCACGTTTACCGTCGCAAACGTACATTCGCCATTACATGCCGATCTCTAATGCGCCTGCTCGAATTAGCGTGGCCATATTGGATATTGGCATATTTGCCAGTTCTTCTCCGAATACTTCCCTGACAGAACCCTTGGGAGTAGTACGTGGCTGGGAGGAGGCTGTTCCAGATACTGTAATCTGCATAAAATTTGCAGTGCCTGGGCTCCGTCATGCTTCAAAGCCTGCAAAAGGATCCAAGAATACGTGGCATAAAGGATAAGGATCACTATTGGTTGGCAACCCTCCTTGACCACCATTACAAAGGGAAAGTTTCAGAACTCATACCGTCCACAAAGAGAGTGCAGAAGATGAGTTTATTGAATGCTTTTCCTGACTCTGGTAGGTTACAGTGTCATGGAAACGTTAGTTTTGAGGCTTCTGTTGGTCAAGGGAGGAGCAAAGGAGAACGCATTTCACAATTTTTTTAGTCCTCGCCTCACAGGGCTGTCAGCTTCCACATCCAATTGGCAGTGTCTGCATCACATGGTGGATGATGATCTAGGGGCGAAAACAGAGATGGAGAGCTTTCCAGTCCACGATCCACTGTTTTACTGGGGCATGAACTTGCCCAGTATGCAATTGAGCTCCTGGGCTATCCTGCATCCAGCGTGTTTTCCGAATGGGCATTCAGTGCTGCTGGAGATTTTGTTACTGATAATAGAACACGTCTGTCCACAGACTTCGTGGACCGTCTGACATTTATCAAAATTAATCGGTCCCAGATACCAGCAGATACCAGCAGCTATGAAGCCCCTGATGCCGATGTTGCTGAGTTTTAGGATGTGGAATCTCTGCAGGATTTCAAGGCTGCTTAATGATGTGGGTGTTGATTTCATCTGGAAGAATGTTTTTGGTGTAGGTTTCATGGGCACAATTAACACCCAAAGACTAATTTTTCTTCACCTGTTTGACAGGTGCATATCATTGCAATTTTTGACAGCAAGGCCAAATGTCAGGAAAGACGAAGAACTCGTATTTCCATAGGAAGAAACACGGTGCGCAGGCGCATGCACGAACGGAGAGCACTATCGACCGGGAGGCACGCATTCCCATTTGTAACCGTTCTTGGCGCCAAATGGGCTATTTAAACCGGACAGTGACATGAGATCAGTGCCGTTTGGTCTACAACGTTCCTGAGATCCCTGTTACCTGTCTATCTGCTGAACCTGTTCTTCTGATCTACCGGCTTGACCCTGACACCGCTGCCATCCGCCTGCCCTGACCTTTGGCTTTCCTTTACGATCCTCTTGCCTGCTCCTTGGTACCTCACTGCCAGTCTGTTGCTGACCCAGCCTGTGCCTGACCATCCTTCTGCCTGCTCCTCGGTTCCTGATCCGCCTGCCTGCTGTCTGATCCAGTCTGTCCCTGGCTTTCTCATCCAGCATCATCTGCTTGGTTCAGCCATACAAGGCTATCATCAGCTGTTCCCCGGAGTTCCTCTTCTGCTCCAGCTAGCTGCATCTCTAGCCCTGCCTGTGATCACGGTACCTGTGTTCCAGTCAAGCACTCATGCCATTCTGCACTCTTGAGCCTCCTGTTCACCATATCAGGGGTTCCTGAGTTAGGATTGTAAGAGAGGCTGTCCTTGGCAGTTGCAGACTCCACCACCAGGTACGTGACAGTACCAAATGGCCATGTCCGAGTCTGCGCCTGGACCCTCTCCCATGGATGATCTTTGCCGACATCTCGCTGGTCTTACACAGGCTGTTAAGGATCTTCAAGACGGCTACCACCGCTTGGAAGAACGTGTCCAGAGACTTTCTGCACCATCTTCAGTCAACACCAGTCAGCCAGTTGCATCTGCCAGCCTAGCGGCTTCACATACTGTGGTCATGCTGCCTCCAGAGCCCAGAGTTCTGCCACCTGACAAGTTTGCCGGTGAACGCAGCAAATTTCACTCCTTCCGCAATGCATGTGAACTGTACTATGCATTGCAACCCCGCACTTTCTCACTGGAAGCAACTAAGGTGGGATTTGTAATTTCTTTGTTGCAAGGAGAACCACAGTCCTGGGCTCATCGGCTCCTCAAACAAAAGGCAGCATCTCTGGGGGATCTGACATCCTTTTTTCAAGCCATGTCACAGCTATACGAAGACCCACCGCACCAGTCTGCAACAGCTGAAGCAGCGTTGCATGCACTACAGCAAGGGCGCAGAGCGGCAGAGGACTATGTATCTGATTTCAGACGTTGGAGTTCCGATACCAACTGGAACGACGCCGCTCTGTGTTACCAATTTCGCCTGGGAATCTCCGAGCCCCTTAAAGATGAACTGGCACGAGTCGGAGTTCCTCAGACCTTAGACGTTCTGATTAAGTTATCAATTCAGATCGATCGACGTCTGAAGGAACGAAGGTCTGAATGTCAGGCGGGCCCATCTCGCCCCACTTGGATGTTGCCTCGGGGGCCTGCCTTCTCCACTCCAGCTGTGTCACTTCCGGCTGCTTCCCCACCTGACACCTCTGAACCCATGCAACTGGGCCTGCTCCGCCCTTACAGCTGAGGAACGCCAGTGACGTTGGTTGAGCAGCCTCTGCATGTACTGCGGTGCCCTGGGACATTATGTAAGAACATGCCCAGCAAAGCTGTATACGTGTCTGACCGTGAAATCTGATCCTGTGCCTGCTTGTTCCGACAACCCTGCTCAGATTTCTGTTCTTGTCTCATTCCAGCTTCCAGACAGGAGCATCCAGGTCCTCGCCATTATTGATTCCGGGGCCTGCAGCTGTTTCATAGACTTGTCTTTTGCCACCAAGCACCAGATTCCGCTCCAACCTAAAGCCCGAGGCATGACTGTTCATCTAGCGGATGGGTCAACTATCAAATCTGGATTGGTCACCCATGAAACAGTGCCACTGCCTGCCACCATCACCAGCACCCACCATGAACTCCTACGCCTTGACGCCATAGCCTCCCCGTTGTTTCCAGTCATTCTGGGTATGCCCTGGCTACAGGCGCACAATCCACTCATCAATTGGGCCAAGGGGGAAATTCAGTTCCAGTCGGCCTACTGTTCCCAGCACTGTTTGCAAGAAAATTCCAGCTCCCCTCCTGCCTTACTCTGCTTGGACTCTGATGTTGATTTAGAAACCCGCCAATCTGTGCCAGTAGTGTACCATGCTTTTCTGGACGTTTTTCAGCAAGAAAGGAGCAGAGACTCTTCCGCTTCATCGGCCTTATGATTGCCCCATTGAGCTCCTCCCAGGAACTGAAGTCCCATTCGGGAGAATTTTTCCCCTATCTGAACTTGAATTGGGTGCTCTCAAAACCTATTTGGATAAGAATTTGAAGAGGGGGTTCATTCGTCCTTCTACGTCACCGGCAGGCACAGGCATTTTCTTTGTGGAAAAGAAAGATCATTCCTTACGGCCCTGTGTTGACTACAGAGAACTGAACAAGATCACAGTTAAAAACCTCATACCCATAAAGGGCACCCCTTGTGCCCCTGAAACTGCCAAAGCTTTCGTTAAAGAAATGGTCAGGCTCCATGGGATACCAGCCAACATTGTCTCCGATAGGGGAGTGCAATTTACCTCCAGATTCTAGAAAGCTTTATGTGAGGCTTTAAGGATTGAACTTTCATTTTTTTCAGCCTACCACCCGCAGTCCAACGGGCAAACTGAAAGGACTAACCAAACTTTAGAACAATACCTGAGATGTTTCTCATCCTTTTCCCAAGATGACTGGGTGTCCTTACTACCTATGGCTGAATTTGCTTATAACAACTCCACTCACTTCTCCATCAAACAGTGCCCGTTTTTTGCAAACTACGGATTTCACCCATCCTTCCTGTCCAGCTCCATCCCTGAAAGTACAGTCCTAGCCGTGCAAGAGACTATGGATTTCTTCAGCACCAACAACAAGCTACTGCAGGAGATCATGTCTAAAGCCCAGGAATGCTACAAGAAAGCGTTCAACAGGAAAAGACGAGGTGAACTAAACTTGGAACCAGGGGAACAAGTTTGGTTGTCAACTGCAAACTTGAAACTGGCTTGCCCGTCTAAGAAACTGGGACCGAGAACTACGAATTCACCCAGTTTTTCATGTGGCCCTGTTAAAGCCAGCAACCTCTAATCCCTTTCCGGGATGAAGCACCGAACCACTCGAACCTGTGATTGTTGATGGGGAGGAAGAATTTGAAGTCAAAACCATCTTGGATTGCAGGAAAAGGGGTAACCAGGTGCAATATCTCATTAAATGGAAAGGGTATGGGAAGAAAGTTCTTGGGAACCCGAAGCCAATGTTCACGCTCCAAGACTGATACAGGCTTTCTGAAGATCTCACCCCGAAAGACTTGCCCGATTAGGCATCCGGAGGCTGCCCATTGAGGGGGTGCAATGTCAGGAAAGACGAAGAACTCGTGTTTCCATAAGAAGAAACACAGTGCGCAGGCGCATGCACGAATGAATGGACGGCACGAAAGGAGAGGTGGAGCTGCCTGGAGTGTTCTGAGGAGCCCTGACCAAACCCCAACTTGGATTGGCCGGGGGCAGGCCTCCTCAAATACCCAGGGCCAGCCCAGCCAGGGAGGAGTTGTCAGGTGGAAATGAGAGAGTGCGGAGGCTGTCGGGGCCTACAGGGAGTTCCCAGTCTGGGGGGGTGATCTTGGGCCTGGGCTCGGGTGCATCCAGGAGGAGAGAAGAGATACTGGAACAGAGGCACATGAGAGAGCAAAGAGAGGACAGTGGGAGAGATCACTGCTGAGAGACTCCAGGGAGGAAAACTGGTCGCAGCCAGGAAGGCTGGGGAGTAAGGCACAATCAGGAGGACTGGGGAGGCACGCCTGGGAGGACTGGGAGTTGGCAGTCAAAGATGGGTGCAGAACTAGAAGAGCATACTGTGGTTAAAGGGGCAGTGGAAAGAGGCAGCTGCAGCCATGGGGGCTGGCAGGGCCTGAAGAGGGCTTACTGGGATTCAGTAGACGAGTGGAGGACAGTTAGCATCGGAACTATTTCTACACCATAGGGGCCCAGGGGCCCCTGCCAGAAAAAGGCAATTCACTGAGGCCTGGCTGAGTTAGTGTCAGGCATAACCACGTGGTGCTAGCTGGTCCGGGAATCTGCAGCAAGTGAAGTGCTGGAGGAGTAATGGTTTTCAGCAAGTGAAGTGCTGGAGGAGTAATGGTTTTCAGCAAGTGAAGTGCTGGAAGAGTGAAGGAAAAGAGGTCTTAAGCAAGTGTTGTGCTGGAGAGAAGACTGGAGTGTATACACAGGAGTGTATATAGTGGTCCCAAACACATTATACCAAATCTTTCTGGGCATCCCAAAATTCCCCTTTCCCATCCAAGTTCAATCCCCTCAATAAAACAACAAAAAAAACAAAGCTTATGGGCTGTTCTATGTCTCTGAGTGCGAGAGAGATGGATGTCCGGCTGGGCAGGGTGACGGGTGAACCACAATATTCAGCAACCCCTACAGGGGCATGACTACATATAATATACTAATTACCAATAATCTAGCTATTATACACATACTGTATATGCATACATACATTCACATACACACCCAAATCAAACTAAAGATAATATATTGAGGGGTATAAAGACGATCGGGCAGTGTTTTGAGATCTCAGATGATTTGCTCCTATAAACCTAATATTAAGGCTTCGAGCAATATGCAAAACTTGAAATGTAGGATTGTTAACTTGCCTAACCGAAGATCCCTTTTTCCATCACAACATGGAACTTCTATGGACCTTGAGCTCCTGATCCTAAAATGCATGCTGAATGCTGGGAGATGTAGTCTAGGCTATGAGCATGCCATTGCCATTGCTGATAAAGAAACTAGGCAGAGTGGAAAGGACAGCAGGAGAGATCACTATACGGGAGGGATTTCCAGTGTGGAACTACAAGTGTCAGGATGTTGGTGAGCAACATACCCTGGGAAAATGTTAGAGGCATGCCGTAGCGGATTGGGGTGAGAGGCAATCTGAGCAGGATGCAGAAGCCAGTATGGGAACCCTATGTTGCTGTGGTAGTAGAGAAGGCCATGGAAGCTGGATTGGCCCGGAAGAGGATGGGCTGGGAGTAGTAGTCCATCAGGCTAGCTAGCACACAGTACTTTGCTACAGAAGGGAGGCTATCTGCCTCTACATATAATGGGTGGGCCGGAGGCCCTGCTCCAACTATAGCAGGCCTCACCATGTGCTAGCTAGGCCCGGGAGAAGATGTAATGGAGGCCTGATAAATATCCTTTCAGGTCTCACCTGTAGAAGCAAGTGTTGTGCAGGAGAGAGAGGAACAAGGAAAAGCAAGTGTTGTGCTGGAGAGAAGTACAAGGAGTGTAACAGTCAGCAAGCTATGTGCTGGAGGAAGATGGAGAGATGTCTATACTGGCGAGTGTATATAGTTGGTCCAGAACTGTTCAATTTCTGGACATCCCATAATCATCCCTACCCCATTCAAGTTCAATTCCCCTAATAAACAAACAAACAAAACAAAGTATCAGCCTGTTTTGTGTCTCTGGATGTGCGGAAAAGTGTGATTGAGGGCAGTGTGATCAGGTGAACCACAACAACCAGCCACTCTTAAGGGGTCCATTGGCTACATATGTGTCGGACAAATGGAACCTGCCTTGAAGGAACATAAAGAATGTTTTGAAACAGGATAAAAAAATTGTCAAACTTTGCCTTTGATCCTGAGCTTTGCGTAGTTGGGGTAGGTGAGTACTCTTACCCCCAGTAGGCCTCCAATGATTTCACCCTATGCAGAGAAGAAAAAATGATGTCCCACAACATGACATTCTTACCCTGAAGTAATTAACTAAAATAGTGAAGCACTATTTTATTTAATTACTTTCTCAGTATTTGGGTTTACTTTGTGTGTTAAGCTGCAGCCTGCATTTATTTATTATAAAGCATGTTTAATAGTATTTATCTATTTATAATTTATAACACGTGGTAGATGTGGTGTATCTGGATTTTGCAAAAGCATTTGATACAGTTCCCCATAAACGTTTACTGTACAAACTAAGGTCCCTTAACATGGATCAAAGGGTGAGCACCTAGATTGAAAATTGGCTACAGGCGCGAGTCCAGAGGGTGGTGATAAATGGGGAGTACTCAGAATGGTCTGGTGTAGAAAGTGGTGTTCCCCAAGATTCTGTCCTGGGACCAACCCTATTAAATGTATTCAAAAACGACTTGGAGGACGGGTGAACAGCTCAATCTCAATATTTGCAGATGATACCAAGCTAAGCAGAGCAATAAATTCTCCACGGGATGTGGAAACCCTGCAAGAAGATCTGAATAAATTAATGGGGTGGGCAGACAAGTGGCAAATGAGATTTAACATAGAAAAATGTAAGATAATACATTTGGGTACCAAGAACAAGAAAGCAAATTACTCACTAGGGTGAAAACCTCTGGGGGAATCTAGGATGGAAAAAGACCTAGGGGTCCTAGTAAAGAACAGGCTCAGCAGTGGCATGCAATGCCAAGCTGCTGCATGTAAAGCTAAAAGCTAACAAAGTGTTGGCATGCATCACGAAAGGGATCAACTCCAGGGATAAATCTACTGTATAATTCTCCCACTATACAAGTCTCTGGTGAGGCCACACCTGGAGTATGCCATCCAGTTCTGGGCACCCATCCTCAGGAAGGATGTCCTGGTATTGGAAAGGGTATAGAGAAGGGCCACAAAGCTTATTAAGGGATTGGAGGACCTTTGTTATGAGGAAAGATTACAAGCACTGAACTTATTCTCTCTGGAGAAGAGACGCTTGAGAGGGGATATGATTTCAATGTACAAATACTGTACTGGTGACCCCACAATAGGTACAAAACTATTCCGCGCAAGGGAGCACACAAAGACATGCGGCCATTCTGTCACGATCCTGGTGGTGGAGTCTGTCTTGTGCAGGGAACAACCGCTCTTGCGCACCCGATTCACGGACCCCTGGTAGAGCAGACAGGGAGCCCGAGAGTGCGGGATGGCACGAGGGCTGGATGGTCACTGGTGGTAGTGTGATGCTCCAGGTGGTCATGTGGATCAGAGGGTGGTCATGCAGGCTGGGTCAGCGACGGGCAGGCTGAGCAGTACGGATGGGTCAGGCAAAGGATAGTCAAAGTCCAAGCAAGGTCCGTTATCAGGCGGGCGGCAGAGGTACAAAAGGATCAAGCAATCGGATGGTCGTGGGGAGCCGGGATCGGTGCAGGCAGAGTTCAGCAGGTCAGGTCAGGCTGGGTCAACAGGAAAACAGGTAGCAGCAAGGAACAAGAACAGAGCTGAGGCTAACAGGTAAACAACACGCTGTAGAACGAACAGCAGTAGCTGCTGGGCGTTGCTTGCTCAAATAGGCTTGTTTGTCGCCGCTAGCGCGCACGTGCGTGAACACATGCGGGCGCGCGCGGACGAGGGCGAACCCGGAAATCCAGCAGGTATCCTAACATTGCCCCCCCCCAAGGGGCAGCCTCCGGATGCCTTGCCGGGTGCCAATGTCCAGATAGTTTCTTCTGAAAGCTTGGACTAATTCTGGTTCGTGGAGGTTTTCTTCTGGTTCCCAAGAATTTTCTTCGGGTCCATACCCTTTCCACTTAACTAAGTACTGGGTAACCCAGCCCTTCTCCGGGTGTCCAGAATAGCTTCCACCTCAATCTCCTCCTCTCCGTCCACCAGAATTGGGTCTGGAGGACCTGTTCTCCATCCTGAGAAGGAGTCTGTGACAGCAGGCTTCAGCAGTGAAACGTGGAAGACCGGGTGGATCCGTAAAGAAGGGGGAAGATCCAGTTCAAATGCCACCCTATTAATCTTCCTTTTGATAGGGAATGGTCCCAGAAATCTCGGGCCCAGCTTCTTGGAAGGGCAAGCAAGTTTAATGTTCTTTGCGGACAACCAGACACGATTGCCCGGCTGGAGCTCTAACTCCCCCCGTCTCCTTTTGTCAAAGGCTTCCTTGTTCTGCTCCTGGGTTTTTGACAGGGTATCCTGCAGGAGTTTGTTGTTGGTTTGCAAGAAGCTGGTGATATCCTGTGCTGCGGGAACTGGGCTTTCGATGTTCAGCTCAGGCAGGAAGCTGGGGTGGAACCCATAATTGGCCCAGCATGGGGACTGCTTGGTGGCCAAGTGGAGGGTATTATTGTAAGCAAACTCGGCCAGTGGTAACAGTGCAACCCAGTCGTTTTGAGAGAACGAGGTAAAGCAACACAGGTATTGTTCTAGGGTCTGGTTCGTTCTCTCTGTCTGGCCGTTAGTTTGGGGGTGATAAGCAGATGAGTAAGACAGTTCGATCACCAATGCTACAGACAGAGCCTTGCAGAATTTAGATGTAAATTGGACCCCCCGATCGGGCACAATGTTGCTGGGTATCCCATGGAGCCGGACTACTTCCTTGACGAAGATGTTGGCCGTTTCGGCCGCTGTGGGGGTCCCTTTCATGGGTAGGAAGTGTGCCATCTTCGTCATGCGGTCGACTACCACAAATATGGTAGAAAATCCCTCCGACTGAGGCAGTTCCACAATAAAATCCATGGCTAGTTGTGACCATGGTTGCTCAGGTACTGGGAGTCGGTTCAGGAGGCCCTAGGCTTTGGCCTTGTCTGTCTTACTCCTAGCGCAGATGGGGCAAGCGCTGGTGTACTTCTTGCAGTCCTCCATGGCATTTGGCCACCAGAAGGATCGGGCGAGTAGTTTGGCCGTTTTCCGAGCTCCAAAGTGTCCGGCCAATTTGTGGTCATGACAGAGGCCCAGGATCTTAAGGGGCAGACTGGCAGGAACTAACACCTTGCGACCCATCCACCACAGTCCATTCTTGACCGACAGTCTGGTATCACAGGGAGTAGTAGAATCTGCTAAGCCCCGTCGTATTTGTGAGAGCACGCCCTCACTGGTTAGTAGGAAATTCCTGGCCGGAAGTATGGTATCGGGTGGAGTGGTGTCTCCCGACTCCGAGAACATGCGGGAGAGGGCGTCGGACTTGACATTTTTTGACCCCGGGCGGTAGGTCAGATGGAACTGGAACCTGGAGAAAAAGAGTGCCCAATGGGCCTGCCGGGGTTTCAGTCTCTTGGCCATTCTGAGGTACTCCAGGTTCTTGTGGTCCGTATAGATGAGGATGGGATGTATGGCTCCCTCGAGTAGGTACCGCCATTCCTCTAAGGCAGACTTGATGGCCAGTAGCTCCCTGTCCCCTACATCGTAATTCTTCTCCGGTGCCGACAACTTGCGGGAGAGGGAGGCTACTGGGTGGAGCGGGGCCTTGGTGCCTTGGCGCTGGGATGGCCCCTACTGCGGTTTCAGAAGCGTCCACCTCTAGGACATAGGTTAAGGCTGGGCCCAGGTGCTCCAAGATAGGTGCGGAGGTGAAGAGGGACTTGAGCCTTTGAAAGGCGACTTGGGCTTTGGGAGACCAGCGAAATCGGACGTTTTGTTTAGTCAGCTGAGTAAATGGCTGAAAAGTTCTTAATGAATTTCCTATAGAAATTTGTGAAGCCCACAAACCTTTGGACTCCTTTCCTGTCTGATGGTGCGGGCCAATCCAGGATGGTGGATACCTTCTGAGGATCCATATGGATGCCCATGACGGAAATGATCAATCCAAGGAAGTGAATGCGTGGCTGCTCAAAAGAACACTTCTCTGCCTTGGCATACAGGCCATGTTGCCGGAGCCGACCCAGGACCTTGGTGACATGTGTACGGTGCTCCTCAAGGGAAGAAGAAAAGATCAGGATGTCCTCCAAGTAAATTATAACAAAAAGATCAAGGAAGTCCCGGAACACATCATTTACGAAGTGCTGGAAGGTCGCAGGAGCATTACATAGGCCAAACGGCATAACTAAACATTCATAATGGCCAAAATGGGTGCGGAATGCTGTCTCCCACTCCAGCTTGGTGAAAATGGTTGCTGCCCCTAACCTCTGGAACAACTCGGGAACCAAGGGCAGTGGGTACCGGTTTTTAATGGTAATCCGGTAATCTATACACAGCCGTAGAGAATGATCCTTCTTCTCTACGAAGAAGACGCCTGCCCCTGTGGGGGACATAGAAGGTTGAACCCTTTCTCCAGATTGCCATCTATGTAGGCCTTGAGGGCCGCCAGTTCAGGTTCTGAGAGAGGGTAGATTCTGCCAAAAGGCACCTTAGCCCCAGGCAGAAGTTCGATGGGGCAATCATAGCGTCTATGAGGAAGGTAGTTTGTCGGCCCCTTTTTTACTAAAAACATCCAGGAATGAATGGTAGGCAGGTGGGAGGAGTGAACGGACGTCGGGTTCAGCATCAGAGTCCAGGCAAAGTAGTGGGGGAACAGTCTCTCCTTCGAAGGGTAGGCAATGCTGCCGGCAGTAGGGTGATTTGAACTTAACGATCCCTGTGGACCAATTGATGCTGGGGCTATGTGCCCGAAGCCATGGCAGTCCCAAAATGATGGGACAGAGTGGAGAAGCAATGGCGTCTAGCCGCAGGAGTTCATGATGGCCATCCAGTGTGGTGGCAGGAAGGGGAACAGTCTCATGGGTGACCACTCTGGACTTGATCTGAGACCCGTCT
This sequence comes from Glandirana rugosa, assembly GCA_018402905.1. NCBI lineage: Eukaryota > Metazoa > Chordata > Amphibia > Anura > Ranidae > Glandirana > Glandirana rugosa. The sequence continues at coordinate 831,977 of BLSH010102431.1, forward strand.
GCCAGCCGGATGATCATCTTGTGGGCCTTGAGTTGCAGTGGGATGTGATGCAGCGCTGTGAAGTCCTGGTCAACAAAGCAACGGCACGCCCTGGAATCGATGATGGCTGGAGCATGGATATTCCCTCTGGGAAGCTGCAAGGAGAGGAGAAGGGTGAAGTGAGCAGTATGGTTAGGTTGAGTAGGTGGGCTACTTGAGGTAGTTGTGGAACCCTTCCCGCGCTTGGCGGGGCATACTCTGACCATGTGGCCAGGTTCGCCACAGTACTGGCAGAGGTTCAGACGGACATAGCAGTCCAATTTGTATGGGTTCCGGAGCATCCTGGGGAGAGGAGGAGGAGGTTGCTGGACTGGGCGGAGCTGGATTAGAGGAATTAGGGACCCGTGGAAGCATCCAGATGGGGCATGACTGCCCGGATGACCTTTCGGCACAGCGCTCTCTGAGGTACCCCTACTCGTGCCAGCTCAACCTTTAGAGATTCAGACAGTCCCATTCGAAACTGGAAACACAGAGCGGCACTATCCCAGGCTGTATCTGCACTCCAGCGCCTGAATTCCGAGACATAGTCCTCCACTGGGTGGTGCCCCTGCTGGAGGGTGTGCAGAGCGACCTCCGCAGTGGCAGCCTGGTGGGGGTCCTCATAAAGTTGTGCCATGGCTTGAAAGAATGAGGGCAAGGTGGTGACCTCTGGAGCATTCTGCTCCCATAGTCTATGGGCCCATGACTGAGGTTCATTCTGCAGTAAGGATATAACAAGCCCCACCTTAGTGGCTTCCAGGGAAAAGATGCGTGGTTGGAGTGCAAAATAAAGTTGACATGTATTACTAAAAGCCAAGAACTTGCGTCAGTCCCCAGAGAACCTGTCGGGTAGCGGGATCTTGGGCTCTGAAGGTAGGGCTATGATAGTACAGGCTGAGGTTGAAGCGGCTCCAGAAGCTGTGGGGGTTGAGAGTCCTTGTACCCGCTCCTCCAACCGGGTATAGCCCTCCTGCATGTTCTTAACGGCTTGTGTGAGGCCCGCAAGGTGCACACACAGATCGTCCATGACGGAGCGGGTTCCCTGTGCAGACTCGGTTATGGCTGTCCGTTACTGTCACGATCCTGGTGGTGGAGTCTGTCTTGTGTAGGGAACAACTGCTCTTGTGCACCCGATTCACGAACCCCCGGTAGAGCAGACAGGGAGCCCGAGAGTGCGGGATGGCATGAGGGCTGGATGGTCACTGGTGGTAGTGTGATGCTCCAGGTGGTTGCGCGGATCAGAGGGCGGTCGTGCAGGCTGGGTCAGCAACGGGAAGGCTGAGCAGTACAGATGGGTCAGGCAAAGGGTAGTCAAAGTGCAAGCAAGGTTCGTTATCAGGCGGACGGCAGAGGTACAAAAGGATCAGGCAATCAGATGGTCGTGGGGAGCCGGGATCGGTGCAGCCAGAGTTCAGCAGGTCAGGTCAGGCTGGGTCAACAGGAAAACAGGTAGCAGCAAGGAACAGGAACAGAGCTGAGGCTCACAGGTAAACAACACACTGTAGAACGGACAGCACTAGCTGCTGGGCGTTGCTTGCGCAAATAGGCTTGTTTGGCGCCGCTAGCGCGCACGCGAACGTGCGCGAACCCGGAAATCCAGCAGGTATCCTAACACATTCACTAAAAATAGAAGAAAGGGGGTTTAACCTTAAAAAGCGCAGAGGGTTCTTTATGGTAAGAGCAGTGAGGATGTGGAATTCTCTTCCACAAGCAGTAGTCTCTGCTGGGAGTATAGATAATTTCAAAAACTATTAGATGCACACCTAAGGGACCACAACATTGAGGGATATACAATGTAATACTGACATTAAAAACACACACATAGGTTGGACTTGATGGGCTTCAACCTCATTGACTATGTAACACATAGTAGCACAGAAGTTCAGATTTTTGACATTCTTACCCTGTTCCACCGACCAATAATGCTCAAGCGAGGGCACCCTGTGAATCTAAAAAGAAAAAAGGGGTTCTCCGAGACTTAAACTGGCTGGCATGCAGTTACATATTGCACATGAAGTTTAATGCGATGGTCATCTGTTCAGTGGAACCAAGATCCCTGCTTAGCTATTTAGTCAAGTCAGCCAAAGTCTGGGAATTAGTTGTGGAAGCAGCATGGGTTGAATGGCAAATCCCAATAGATACAAATTGCTTCAAACGTCTAGTCAGTAAGGTGTTAAAGGCCAGTGTGTCTTCTGTAGGACTGGTTAGTGCTTGGTTAAGGCGAGACATAGGTAGGTTGACTACGGGAGGTGTATACCATCTAGTGACAAATTCCTCTACAAAGTGATAGAGCACCAGGAATGGTATAGAGGCAAGGAATTGTTTGTCTGGGTGTTCCCAATCTTTGTAGATAAAATCATTGAATAGGGAATGAGGAGGAAACACCTTGGTGAAACGTTTAGGTCTTCGAGAACCGTATACAGACACAGTCTTATGGGAAGAACATTGGACTTTTAAAGTGGTATGTACACCCTCAATCAGAAAAGATACAGTTTCCTTCTGTTTTGGTGAAACTGCTGACTGAAATTCAGCTGGAGGGTCTCTTCCTCTAAGGAAGGCAGTGTCAAACAGTGGGTCAACTGGAGGATCTCTGTCAGAATCAGAACTATTAGGTACATCTGCATTGTATTCCTCTGGGGAAGGTAACAGTGGGCATTTTACACCTTTGTGAAGGGGAGTATTATGTTTCATTGGAGCTCCAGCAGAAACCGCTGTAAAATATTTCAGAGAATGAGTTTGCGTGGGTGCATGCACCCTGCTCCCAAATGCTGTGTCAGCAAACTTCTATGAAAAAGAAAATGAGGGAAGCGGGAGATTCAAAATGGCGGTTCAGGAATAAAGAATGCCTGGCAGTTGGAGCAAAACAGCATGCACACACTTCCCCTGACAGCCCGAAACTAAATAGAGGAGACTTCCTGTTGGGGTACCAGTGAGGCCTGCTGTTCTGACTGGCTTGGATCGACCCTGTGTCTTTTAAGGATCCAGTTTGAGAATAATCTTAGCGTTATAAGAAAAACACACACAGACAGACAGTTTGGATGCCAAGATTATTCTGAATTGTATTGTTTGGGTTAAACCTTTTACAGTCATTATGAAGGGCGTTACAAAGTTAATGATATTCTGCAACACATCACCTTATAGGTTAACAATTATACAAAGTTAATAATATTCCAAATAATATGAGACTATAGGTTTAGTAATTATCATAGATAAGAAAAACAATTATGAAACTCCTCCTTAAGAAAGGAGGGGGTCTTTATCCAGAGCCATGAAGCTATGGGGTTGTGCTAAAGTAATCCTAACTATTGTGGTTGGTAGTACCAGGTACATGGAATTTAGTAATTGGGATGGTAGATGAGATCATCTCTGTACGTGTAAACTGTGAATTCTGAAATGGAAGAAGGGGGGTGGGGAACATCAAGAGACAGAGGAGAAAAGGATATTTTAAAATGGCGTTTCAGTGTTTGCTCTGCAGCCCCCCCCCCCCCCCCATACTTCCCATTCACAAGTGTTACCTCAGCAAACTCCCAATATAGCCATTTACAAAGAGACAAGACCTAAATAGCAGGTTCCTGTGCTAACTGGAACACAGAATTGCTATCACTACTGACTAACTGGTTCCCGACAGGCTCGTGTACATTTACTGCTGCAGAGTGGCTGGATAGCGCGAATTGCTGTCTATAAACGGCGGCTCGCGCGTGTGCGGCTAGCGGGCGGGAGCGCGCTGCCAGCAGTGCGCTCTCGTGCCCGCCACACTCTCCAGCAGTATGGCGGCGGGTCAGGCAGACCCAATGTCCGCTGGAGACCCGTGATCGCCTGGCACAGAAGAAAGACGGGAACCGCCAATGTAAACACGGCGGTTCCCCACTCTGTCAGGCGGCATGTGAGAGATCTACTGATCC
>BLSH010102431.1:846150-860211 GCA_018402905.1 Glandirana rugosa
GGAATTCCCGAATAAGTCTTCTCGCTAGTCTGGGCAGACGTGGGTGCAGATACCCGACAGATATACGTCGAGGTTCCACCTGGGTGTGTGTCGCAGAGTCTAGCCTTCTAGTGGGTAGACTGACTTCTTACTCGAACCCAAACTAACCTAGGGACCTCCTTCGACAGTATGACCCGGTTAGTCGACGACCACTCCCTACGGGGAGGGTGTCGACATTTATTTGTTTTCCCACCCCTAATCCCAACGGTGTAGTAGGGAAATTAGGTCCTGTGTAATTGGTGAAGTCGGGGCCTTCCAAAACGTCGAAATCCTGGTCTCGTGAAAAACGCTAAGCCGCGCAACGTCGCACGACCGCGCAATTGTCAGTCAAAGCGACGCAGCGCCGAATCGCAAAAAGTGCTCTGGTCCTAAAGCTGCAAAACCTTCCGGGGCTGAAGTGGTTAATGTGTCCTGGATTAAAGGGATGATGTGGCAACCCTAATCCCCACCCTTTTGTTTATTTACAGCTGTGGGAGGGGCATCCCTCACCAGCAGCTGATTGGCCCAGTATGACAGCTTCCTCCAGGGATCCAATCAAACCCAAGCTCATTCTTCAGTCAGATGGGTGATCTTCCGATCTGAGACGCTGTGTGTGGGTCCACCTTGGAGCTGCATATAGACAGCCCATAGACGTGGGTGCAGACGGGTCTGATCGCTCTTCTGAATAAGCCCTTAAGGCCCATACACACGGTACAATAATTGGCCAATAGCGGTTGTCCAACAGCCTGCTGTCCAATAATCCGACTGTTAGTACGCACGATCCCACAGCCAATTTGCAATTGTTGGCCAACAGAAGTTGGCTGACAAGACTAGAAAACTTTTGTTGGCCAACAAGGCGTTGTATGACTGTTGACTCGTGTGTACAGAAGTTGGCCCAACAAAAAGTTGGAAGTACAAACACATGTTCTGATCCAGGAAGTGCTCGGTTGTGTAACCTGTGTTTGTAATTCACATATCACAGTCACCTGAACTTCCTCGTTATACGCTCAGAACACGTCACTACGTTCAGCTTTGTTGGACAACTACTTGACTACCGTTAGTACGCTAGACACAACCACCAACAGCCAATTTGGACAAAAGTTGGACGTTTGGTTGGCCAACAATCTGCGCGTGTGTACAAGGCTTTAGTGGTCACCCAAGGACAGTAAGTGTGTTACTGGCAGGATCACCAGGTGAAAATAAAACGAATGCAACCACTGGCCGCAATATATTATATTTTTGTTCTGGGTTTTGGATACAGTAGAAGTATATAAAATATCTGGGGATCATATACTAGTGAAGTGAGATATCAGGGGTGGTATAAGACATTCTAGATGTATCTTGTTAGGTACTGTGTCCCCTGTGAATCCTTTTCTTTATTTCCATTTCTATAAAGTAGTATGGGGCAGCAGAAAAACAGATTTGCCCACCCAGAAAATACAGCATTGCCCTGAAGCAATCTACTGTCACGGGCCAGGTCCCACATTGCCACCTTTCCTTCCTGTGTTATCAGGAGCCAGCTGACACGGACATTTACAGTTCATGCACCTGCCCTCCCCTCCCCTCAGTATGCTGTGTTGCCAGGTGCGCCCTCTGGCCACTGTGTGTCCCTGCTCCTAAAGCCTCCTGGGATATGTAACAGGAGTAAATATGGAGGCAGGGGTGGGCATTGGAGAGAAAAAAATGAGTGAAGTTGCTCTTTAATAATTATTAGATAAAGAGACTCGGACTGTGAAAATTGTAGTGTCCCCTTACACTGTATACGGGTAGAGAAATTCCCACTTACATTGGTGGTCCATTGAAAGATGCCCTCTTACTTTGGTGTTCCATTGAAAGATGCCCTCTTACTTTGGTGTTCCATTGAAAGATGCCCTCTTACTTTGGTGGTCCATTGAAAGATACCCTCTTACGTTGGTGGTCCATTGAAAGATGCCCTCTTACGTTGGTGGTCCATTGAAAGATGCCCTCTTACGTTGGTGGTCCATTGAAAGATGCCCTCTTACGTTGGTTGTCCATTGAAAGATGCCCTCTTACGTTGGTTGTCCTTTGAAAGATGCCCTCTTACGTTGGTTGTCCTTTGAAAGATGCCCTCTTACGTTGGTTGTCCTTTGAAAGATGCCCTCTTACGTTGGTTGTCCTTTGAAAGATGCCCTCTTACGTTGGTGGTCCTTTGAAAGATGTCCTCTTACGTTGGTGGTCCATTGAAAGATGCCCTCTTATGTTGGTGGTCCTTTGAAAGATGCCCTCTTACGTTGGTGGTCCTTTGAAAGATGCCCTCTTATGTTGGTGGTCCACTGAAAGATGCCCGCTTACGTTGGTGATCCATTAAAAGGTGCCCCTTATCTTGGTGGTCCATTGAATGGGCGCCTTCTTAAATTGATGGTCCATTGAAAGATGCCCTCTTACGTCGTTGGTCCATTGAAAGATGCCCTCTTACGTTGGTGGTCCTTTGAAAGATGCCCTCTTACGTTGGTGGTCCTTTGAAAGATGCCTTCTTACGTTGGTGGTCCACTGAAAGATGCCCGCTTACGTTGGTGATCCATTAAAAGGTGCCCCTTATCTTGGTGGTCCATTGAATGGGCGCCTTCTTAAATTGATGGTTCATTGAAAGGTGCCCTCTTACATCGGTTGTTCATTGATAGGTGCCCAAGAGTACCCTCTTACATTGGTGGTCTATTAAAGAGTATACTCTTTAAAAGGTCAGCCCCTGAAGTATTTACCCCCTTAATGACCAGGTCATTTTTTGTGATATGGCACTGCTTTATTTTAACTGACAATTGCGCGGTCGTGCTACGTTGCATCCAAACAAAACTGACAGCCTTTTCTCCCCACAAATAGAGCTTTCTTTTGGTGGTATTTGATCACCTCTGCGGGCTTTCTTTTTTGCGCTATAAACCAAGACCAACAATTTTGAAAAAAAAAAATATTTTTTACTTTCTGCTATAATACTTAAACAAAAATATATATAAAAAACAAATTTCTTCCTCAGTTTAGGCTGATTTTATTTATTCTTCTACATATTTTTGGTAAAAAAGCCCCAATAAGCGTATATTGATTGGTTTGCGCAAAAGTTATAGCATCTACAAAATAGGGGATAGATTTATGGAATTTTTATTTTATTATTTTTTTTTTTTTTTACTAGTAATGGAGGCAATCAGTGATTTTTAGCGGAATTGCGGCGGACAGATCGGACACTTAACTGACATTTTTGACACTTTTTTGGGAACCAGTGACATTATTACAGTGATCAGTACTAAAAATATGCACTGCTATTATACTAATGACACTGGCAGAGAAGACGTTAACACCAGGGGTGATCAAGGGGATAAATGTGTTCCCAGTTTGCGATTACTAACTGTATGGGGGGATTGTGTGACTGGGGAAATACACAGATCCGTCTGACAGATCTCAGTGTCATCCCCTGACAGAACAGATATCTGCCTTGTTTACTTCGGCAGATCCCTGTTCTGTCTTTGCGGGGAACGATCGCAGTCTGCCGGACCCGCTGATTGGCTAACCCGCTGGGGAGTGCCCAAGACTGCTGGTGCAAGAATCGCCATACCGATATGGTGATTTGCGCAGCCAAGCCACCTTGCCACAGTACATCTGCGGCGGGTGATCGGCAAGTAGTTAAAGTGGATGTAAGCCCGATTCATGAAATTTGAGCTGGGGATATATCTGCAGTGTTTTCTTATCTCTCTCCAAAGCACCAAGTCTTGTGCCTTTCTCCTGCTCCTTTCCTCTGTTATCAGCCTGATAACTTCTGGCAAGTTCTCCATCAACTGAGATAAAACGAGCCTGAAATTTGTGTCGGTTGCTATAAATAGATTAGCAGAGAGCTAAACTATTCACAGAACAGCTCTGAGAGTCTCTGCCTATGAGGGGAGGGGGTGTGTGCCTTTCCTCCAATCAGCTTTCTTGGCTGCCCAGACTTCACTCCCAGTGCTGAACAGGAAGAGAAAATCTCACACACAATCTGACCTTTCTAAAGGATATATAAAGCTGAAGACAGCAGATATACATGTAACACTTATGTAGGGACATTTGTTTCATCTCTGTGTATCACCTGAGGCTGTTCACTTCACTGGGTATATGTGAGGGTTTACATCCACTTTAAATTTTCTCGTAACCGCAATCAAAAACAAATATCGATTTGACTCAAATAATGATTAGAAAATTGAACAAATGTTGTTTTTTTAAATATTTTTTTTTTAACAAAATTCAACCAGCTTTAGACCAGAGATGTCTGTGGGCTCTCATGAGGTTGTAATGTGCAATGTTGCAGAATTGTATTAAGTGTGTGTGTGTGTGCATTCATTTTACAGCCTTTTGTATAGTGATGCCAGATTATATAGTCATTGGCTTACTGTTTGAAAAACATTTTAAAGTTAGTATGTAAGATTTAACCAAGTGATTGTACTGTATATGACCAGCTTTATATTATTGAGTATGATCAATGTATATGAAAATTCAGCGTCACCCCCATGAATGTGCAATCTATGGCTCAGCCTTATAAGTTGGTGTTTATAACACTCATAAAGTTGGAGGACTGGACCACTTCGGTGAAGTTTTATAGATGTATAGTAATATATAACACAACGGTTGGCTATTTGTTTCAGCATGTTTAGAAAAAGTAAGAGGGCAATGCCAACTTCTACATTGATTTTCCAGCATGCTGAGAGATAGTTAGGATTGCAATTGAAATTGGTTGGTCTGTGTTATGATTGCTTCTTGTGAGTCTGGGTTTGGTTGTATTGGCAAAAAGATTCCCATTGACTAGCCAGTCTAAGAACAGATGTTTACATGACTAGTATAGGTTTCTTTTATCTCATTTCCCAATCTGATGGATTTTCCCATCCACACACATTGGACATTATTAACGTGGCTCTTAGAAGCGTTGGCTTTTTTTTTTTTTTTTCTACTGCCCCTAAACGCTCCTGTATGTACTGCCAGCGTGTCCAGAAGCAGCGGAGATTTTGCAGAAAAAAAAAACGAAAAAGCTTGGCGTATGTTAATGCTAGGCACATTTAGCGTTTGAGCGTTAATTCATTTCAGTGGCCAGAATAAATTATTATTGTGGCCAATGAAATAACGCTCAAGCGCATGCGGTGCCTAAACACGTTTACAAGCGTCAAATGTTATTTTCTGCGAAAACGCTGCTGCCTGGAGGAAAGGTGTCTATGAGAGATGGCCAAACATCAGTATGTATGAGGTCCTAATAGCGTGCAAGGAGAAATCTCTCACTGCCAGCTATTGCATGTACACAGCATGGCTGCAGCTGATTGGATGCAGTCACTCAATTCTCCAATCAGCTCCTTTTGATTTTTCAATCAATGTTTGCTGAGCTTGTTAGTCCGTACAAAATGCGTGTGAGCCCTGGTTCACATTGGTTGGATTCCGCATGCGATTTGACATGTCAAATCGCATGCTAAATCGGCAGCGATTGCCGGCAATAGCACCGTCCGAATTGGTGCAACCGCTGCATTTGTGACGCCGCACCAATTCCCAAAAGTAGTTTCTGTACTACTTTTGGCTATTTCAGGTGTGATTTCCATAGACCTCTATGCAGCAGCCGCACCAATGTCTCTGAAATCGCACCTGAAGTCGGGACTGACATGCGGGAATGAAGTGGTGCGAGTTAAGCTGATCTCGCACAATTTCATTCCTGGGCTCAATGTTGCCTTTCCCGCACCAATGTGAACCTAGGTTAAGACTGGCTTCTTTCAGGTCTCAGCACAGCAGACCGATCTTGTGGTCAGATGACACCTGTCAGTCAGTGGATTGATGGCAACAGCCACACTCATTACAATCTGATGCCTAAACAGTGGTGTCACTAGGTGGGTGTGGGCTGCACCCTGGTGACACCCGCCAGAGGGGTGACACCTGTGGGCAGCTGCACACCCCCTACACTGATATGCGACTCCTGGCACTGGCGTTCTGTCAAATTAGCCAACCTGTCAAAAACTCTAACTGCGTCCTTTCCGGATGGAGATTTTGATGAGTTGGCTAATTTGACAGAACACCGGCTGTGTCCTTCAGTGGAGCGGAGCGAAGCCACCTCCCCCTCCTCTCTGTTAACACCTACACAGGAGGAGGGGGGATGAGGTCTGTACAGATTATATTAATTTAAATAGACTTGTGAAGGGGGGGCTATAGGAGGGTATACACACTGGGGTGGTTTCTATATTGATTGGGGGGGTCCGCACTGAGGGGGGGGTTTGCACTGAGGAGGGTCCACACTGAGGGGATGTCTATATTGATAGAGGGGGTCTTCACTGAAGGGGTGTCTGTACTGAGCGGGGAAGTCTATACTGAGGGAGAGGGGTCTGTACTTAGTGGGGGGGGGTCTATACTGTGGGAGGGAGTCTGTAATTAGTGGGGGCCCTATACTGAGAGAGGGGGGTTTGCAGTTAGTGGAGGGAGGTCTGTAATGAGGACTGTAGTTGGTGGAGGGGGGTGACACCAATTTTTTTCCGCACCGGGTGACACCAACCCTAGGGACGGCACTGTGCCTAAACATTCTCTACCTTTAATGCAAGGGATGCATTAAGACAATGGTCCCCAACCTTTTTGGTGCCAGGGACCGGTATTGTGCGGCCAATTTTGACGGGGGGGGGGGTGATATTGTTGCCACTCACTGATGGGGTTTTAACAGGAATCTCTGTGCAGTTAATCCTCTTTACTAGCGATCTGTATGTACAGTATTTACAGATCATTAGTAGAGAGGTTTGAGTGCACAGAGACTTCTATGGAAACGCTATCAGTGGGTGGATCACTGCACAAAGCTGACCGGGCTCCTCAGATCACCAGGCTCCTGCATCCATTCATCTCTCCTCACCTTGCACCTGGGAGAAGGGGGCTTTTTCCAAGTCCTTCATGTGTTTGTTGGTTGGCGGCAATTTGACCATTATTGGCACTTGTATTGCCGCCCGGGGTCAGCCTCTTGTTGGTCGGCAGTGGGGAACCTGTATGTGTTTGGTGTGCCCCGGGGCATCAGAAGGAGAAGAGCAGCGGCAACTTATTGACTTCATTTTCTCGCCCCGCCACTCACCCCCTGCTGTGTGGCTACAATGCAGGGCTATTCTATTCAATTGTTTCACCCCCTACTGTGCGGCTACAATGCAGGGCTATTATATTCAATTGTTTCACCCCCTGCTGTGCAGCTACAATGCGGGGCTATTCTATTCAATTGTTTCACCCCCTACTGTGCAGCTACAATGCAGGGCTGTTCTATTCAATTGTTTCACCCCCTACTGTGCGGCTACAATGCAGGGCTATTATATTCAATTGTTTCACCCCCTGCTGTGCGGCTACAATGCAGGGCTATTCTATTCAATTGTTTCACCCCCTGCTGTGCGGCTACAATGCAGGGCTATTCTATTCAATTGTTTCACTCCCTGCTGTGCAGCTACAATGCAGGGCTATTCTATTCAATTGTTTCACCCCCTGCTGTGCGGCTACAATGCAGGGCTATTATATTCAATTGTTTCACCCCCTGCTGTGCGGCTACAATGCAGGGCTATTATATTCAATTGTTTCACCCCCTGCTGCACGGCTACAATACAAGGTTATTATATTTAATATCCGCACAGCAGGGGGTGAGCAGTGGGTGTACTGGTGAAGCTCCACCCCCTGTGACGGCTGCTCTCCTCCTGACGCCCTGGGACACAACAAACACATACAGGTCCCCTGCTGCCGACCAACAAGAGGTCCAATACAAGTGTCCGCCAATAAAGGTCCAACTGCCGCCAGCCACCCCCTGCACAGCGCGGCCCCGAACAGGTCACAGACTGGCACTGATCCATGGCCCGGGGGTTGGGGACCCCTGCATTAAGGTAAAAAATGTTTAGGCTTTAGAACAACTTTAATCTTGCTACACGTGTTCCAGTTGGACTGTAGACTCCTGTAAACCAATAATTTCTGTAGATCCTGCTTGGATGCAGGAGTACTCTGGGTGCAGGGGCATACTGCTTCTATGAGAGGAAATGGGTTGACTGTTTCAGGTGGGGCACTAAGGCTAAAGTGTCCATACCATACACTCTGTCCTCACTGCAGCCCAGTGACACCACCCTGTATAAACAGGACATAGTTACTAAGCTGGTTGCTAGGATTCTGGCGGGCAGGCAACAGTGTTATTGGCTTTTATGCACCCACCTGCCTTGTAACAAAAAAATAAGGATGTCCTAGCAACCAATGACACACTGCTTTATTGGTTGCTAGGATGCTGGCGGGCAGGCAACAGTGTCATTGATTGTTTTTCCAGCATCCTAGCATCCAAAGAGAGGAGTGGTGGCATCTGGGGGAGATTGGCCACCTGAGGTGACAATTAACCCAGGCATGATCCTGTTCGGGTGGCATTGCACTCGGCTGTGAAATACTCTGTCAGCAGTGGGCACTGGCAGTGTAAATCAATACGCCTCCAGTGAAGGCCAGATATAGTAGAGAACGTTAGGTGCTGTGCTGAGCCTGGGAAGAGCAGAGGAGACTTTCACCTGTGAAGTCAGAGGATACATGGGAATGTGTTACAAGCACACTCTTCACAATGAGCTGCTCTTATGGCCTCCATATTCAGTTATATCGATTTGAAATGTGCAAAAAAGTATACGTTCTGACACCCGATCATGGCAGAAATCTAGAACCAGCAACATAAAAGACCAGCACGCCAGGAGATGGTGGTCCTCAAAGATTTACTGAGGTCATCATTGCAGAAATAAAATCTTACAAACATAAAAACCTCTGATGTTGCCGAGACACATAGGTCCTCTTTCTCAAGGTGACCGATGACCAGCGCTGCCCGCCTTGGCGCTGTATCCTGGTTGGCTGTGCAGACCCTGAAATGTGTGACACGGTAATAATGCCTACTCACAGGACATAGTGAATACGTGCCACAGCATTCAAGGAAGCAAATGTGTGGGATTCTTCACAAGGTTTACAAACGTCAAGATTTTTCTGATAATAGGAACAGGCTAAAAGTTATTTAAATAAAATATATGATTTTAAATATTGACCATAGATACTTTATATTCAATCAGAAAATTGTTGGTTAACCATTTGCCTACTGGACAATTTCACCCCCTTCCTGCCCAGGCCAGTTTTCAACTGTCAGCGCTGTCACACTTTGAATGACAATTGCGCAATCATGTAACGCTGTACTCCTATATCATTTTTTTTCACACAAATAGAGCGTTCTTTTGGTAGTATTTGATTACCACTGGGGTTTTTTTTTATTTTTTTGCTAAATAAACAAAAAAAAGCACAAATAATTTGAAAAAATCCTTTTTTTATTGTTTGCTACAATTTTGCATACAGTTAATTTTTGTCCTTCACTGGTGTGTGCTAATAAGACGGCGCTGATGGGGCTGCACTGATGGGGCTGCACTGATGGGGCTGCACTGATGGGGCTGCACTGATGGGGCGGCACTCATGGGCACTAATAGGCGGCACTGATGAGGAGGCACTGATTGGCAGCACTGGTGGGCACTGATAGGTGAAACTGATGAGGGGGCACTGATTGGCCGCACTGGTGGGCACTGATAGATGACACTGATGAGGAGGCACTGATTGGCAGCACTGGTGGGCACTTATAGGTGAAACTGATGAGGAGGCACTGGTGGGCACTGATAGGTGACACTGATGAGGAGGCACTAAATGGCAGCACTGGTGGGCACTGCTAGGTGGCACTGATTTGCAGCACTGATGGGCACTGATAGGTGACACTGATGAGGAAGCACTGATTGGCAGCACCAATGGGCACTGATAGGTGACACTGATGAGGAGGCACTGATTGGCAGCACTGGTAGGCACTGATAGGTGAAACTGATGAGGAGGCACTGATTGGCAGCACTGGTGGGCACTGATAGGTGACATTGATGAGGAGGCACTGATTGGCAGCACTGGTGGGCACTGCTAGGTGACACTGAGGAGGCACTGATTGGCAGCACTGATGGGCACTGATAGGTGACACTGATGAGGAAGCACTGATTGGCAGCACTGATGGGCACTGATAGGTGACACTGATGAGGAGGCACTGGTGGGCACTGATTGGTGACACTGATGAGGAGGCACTGATTGGCAGCACTGGTGGGCACTAATTGGTGACACTGATGAGGAGGCACTGATTGGCAGCACTGGTGGGCACTGATAGGTGACACTGATGAGGAGGCACTGATTGACAGCACTGGTGGGCACTGATTAGCAGCACTGGGGCTGCACTGATAATCAGGATACTGATAATCAATGCCCTGATTATCAGTGAAGATGTCCAGTGACAGCTGATCACATGGTAAAGAGCCGCTGATTGGAGCAGATTGGATTGTCTGGAGGACACTGTAATCGCACCCATGCGACGGGCGCGACCATGGGAGGATGTCATATGACGCCATCCCAGAACTGGCCAGCCACGCTGTAGCCTTCATTCCGCTATGGTGCGGTCTGCAAGTGGTTAATCTATAGCCCGCCATGGGTGGTTTGAATCTCGGCCAGTTTAGCAGGCTCCCTCTGAAATCCTCCCCCCGGGGAAATAACAATGTCTCAGCAGAAGGGATTGCCCTATCAACACTGATGGGGGAATTGAGTGATTTTCGAGCGTGGTTGCAGGAAAGAAAATTGTATCATCCGTGGCCGGCTTAAAAGAGATTGTGCATCTAAATGGCAATGTGTTTCACTAGCTTTGCACATCAATAATATGATTTATTACCATAAGATTGTATCTATTTGTGTTTGTAATCGAATAACTAACAAATATGGATTCCCTTTCCAATAATCCCTTTGTTGATTTCTAGTTCTAGTTGTTTGTATGTGTATGTATGTATGTGTACTGTAAAATATATATATATATATAGCAAGCCATCTAACATCAGATATACTGTAGGCGTACACCTGTCACTTATTGAGGAAACCTGACTGTTGTCAGATCTAAAAATCAAAGGATTCCTCTAAATGACTGATATCTGATCTGCCGGAAACATTTCCTTGTGATGATTTCCCTCTCCTGCAGAGTGTTTTGGATGCTCTGATAGTCACAGCCACCAGGCTGTCCTTAGCCATAGCCATTTATTCCCCTCTGGGACTGCAAATATCTTAATACGTAGAAAGTCGGTCCTTGCTAAGCGCGCTCTTGCGTTTCTTGGGTAGATTTCCTATATTATTTTAATTTCTTATTTGCAGGACATCAGATACATAACACATAGCTGCACGATTCTGGCTAAAATGAGAATCACTATTTTTTTTGCTTAGAATAAAGATCACGAGTCTCTCACAATTCTCACGGCGTAACATCATCTTTCACATTCTACAAAAAAATTGGGCTAACTTTACTGTTTTTTTAGTTTTTTTTTTTTTTTTTTAATTCATTAAAGTGTATTTTTTCCAAAAAAAAAAATTGCATTTGCAAATAGAGTGTGATATAAAATATTGCAACAACCGCCATTTTATTCTCTAAGGTCTATGTTAAATATTTATATAAAATGTTTGGCGGTTCCTAGTAATTTTCTAGTAAAAAATACTGATTTTAAAGTGGAGTTCCACCCAAAAGTGGAACTTTCCGCTGGTTGGATTCCTCCCCCCTCAGGTGTCACATTTGGCATCGTTCGGGGGGGGGGGGGAGGGGGAAGAGCATAGCTGTCTTTAGACAGGTGTCCTTTTCCACACATCCGGGAGCTCTGGCCGCTGACGTCAGCAGCCCGGCTCCCTCCTCCCTGCTCGCTCTGCTACTGACCGCCTGGCCAATAGCAGAGGGCAGCGGAGCCATGCGCAGTAAGGTGCCCGGCGTGAAGCTGGAATGCTACACGTCCAGGTTCCCTTACCCGCGAAGACATCGCTGGACTCCAGGACAGGTAAGTGTCCTATTATTAAAAGTCAGCAGTTACTGTATGTGTAGCTGCTGACTTTTTAAATTTTTTTTTTCCCTGGCAGACCTCCGCTTTAACTTGTAAGCAACAAGTGTCAGAAAAAGGTTTAGTCTTTAAAGCGTTTCTTAACTCAAAAAAAAAAAAACAGGTCCTGTTCCCGTAAAGCATGTTATAGAGTACAGTGCTTGTGCTGTCATTTGGCCTCCCCGTATCACCTGATATACCTGATTGTGCCTGGCTATACCCTCCCTCCTATACTTTGACCACGATATATCAGGGCTGCTGAGCCCTGACACCGTGGTCAGCGTACGTGCCTCCGTCATCCGCAGCCCTGCTATCTGTCTCCTCCATCCTCTTCCCCCCTCCCTCCCTGCCTGTCTGCTCGTGTCAGCGCCTTCCCCCTCCGCTCCTGCTGCTTTCATATTTAATATTAAATGCTCCTATCCCCTCTGTATTCTAACAATAAGTTCCCCTGTGTCTGTGTTATATAATAAATATGCTTATCTGTGCTGGTAACACAGCGGCTCCTTGCGATCATGTGACTCCTCGGCTCAAGAGCGGCACAAAGTGTATCCTCATTTTTTTGGGATTTTTAAGGCAATTCAAACATTGTTTTGTATAAAAAAATATATTTTATTTGGTCATTTAATAACAAAATGTAAAGGGCGTAAGCAATTTTTCAAAGATTACTGGATTTTTACTAACATTAAGGCCCCTTTCTCATGGTATTCCCCAGCTACTTGCTTATGGATTCCACCATGAATGGTGAATTGGTAGATGGTTTCCAGTAGGTAGGGGTATCCAATGCGTTTCGAAATATGTATGTAAACTATTTTTTCCTCAGGGATTTTTACCACTTCTGCAACATAAAGTAGCATTCCTTTAAAAATGAATGCATCATAAACTTGTACAATATATCTGTTATAATACATTTAGAAACACTCACATCACATACTATCCTTGGCTAGAACACCGTGGCCCAAAAAGGACTACCGTTTGTCTACTGTGTCACTGTTCATGTTGTAGAGAGACCGCTGGTACATGTCCGAAATATTTTGACACCTTTGCTTAAAAAGGGAAGAATAATTGTACTAAGTATCTAAGAGCATTTGCACTTGATCTTAGATTGATATAATATCCCCTTCCCATTTAAATGGCTCTAAGGGCATTATCTAAAGAGACCATCCAAGGGTATTTACAAGTAAGTAGTGCCGTAATGTGCAATGCACAGTCCAAGTCTGTCCTACAAGGAAAGTCACGTTCTCCTCCCTGTGTTATCTCCTAGTTGTATAAACAGATCACTGGCAAATTCCTGTCTATATCCACGGATGTGGAAAGGGGAAATGGCGTCTAATGCGGTCCCCGGCGTCCCAATATACTGTGCATGCGCGCCGTGATGACGCCACACTTCAAATCCAGAGACCAGTGTGCAGCCATATTGGAGACAAAATGCCATTGATATAAGGTATCTCTAGTGCCTGAGAGTCTGAGAATAACCCATTGCTCTCAGTGCGTTCTAGAGAGTTTATAAGGCCCCAAACAATATTGCAGGGGCCCTCCTGTGCCGGGTACAAGGACAGGCTAAGGAGCGGGCCGGGAAGCTGGCCGTCTTGTCCTTAACAACCAATGACTCATCAGCTGTCACCAGGTCTGGTATGGAATTTAAGGGGAACCACAAAAAAAAAGTGTGTACCCCCCCCCCCCCCCAAGATTCATACCAGACCCTTATCCGGGCATGCAGCCTGGCAGGTCAGCAAAGGGGGGGGGGGGGTCGAGTGATCACCCCCCTCCTCCTGAACCATACAGGCTACATGCCTTCCACATGGGGGGGGCTTTGGGGGATACAGGCTTTGGAGTCCAAAGTCACATGACAAGTTGCACAAGCTTGGGACACTGTGCGTCAGTCTTCTCTTAGATACGTGTAAGCTCTTCCCTATACAGGTCCCGATCCATATTGTCCATGGATTGCTGATCAAATCCCTTCGGCTGGGTTTGCACCATTATGAATTGGATGTGAGTACCCCGCATCCAATTCGCAATAGTAGGAGATTTTGACGATCTCTCTATGGAGCCGGTTCACATGTCTCCTTTGCGGCTCCGGTGTGAATTTGCACAGGAGCCCTGAGCGTTCGGGGCTGAAATCGGACCTGAAACGGTGAACCAGGACGCACCAGACCCCTGCTGGGAGCCACAT
>BLSH010102431.1:860221-876137 GCA_018402905.1 Glandirana rugosa
CCCCCCCCCCCCCCCCAAGATTCATACCAGACCCTTATCCGGGCATGCAGCCTGGCAGGTCAGCAAAGGGGGGGGGGGGGTCGAGTGATCACCCCCCTCCTCCTGAACCATACAGGCTACATGCCTTCCACATGGGGGGGGCTTTGGGGGATACAGGCTTTGGAGTCCAAAGTCACATGACAAGTTGCACAAGCTTGGGACACTGTGCGTCAGTCTTCTCTTAGATACGTGTAAGCTCTTCCCTATACAGGTCCCGATCCATATTGTCCATGGATTGCTGATCAAATCCCTTCGGCTGGGTTTGCACCATTATGAATTGGATGTGAGTACCCCGCATCCAATTCGCAATAGTAGGAGATTTTGACGATCTCTCTATGGAGCCGGTTCACATGTCTCCTTTGCGGCTCCGGTGTGAATTTGCACAGGAGCCCTGAGCGTTCGGGGCTGAAATCGGACCTGAAACGGTGAACCAGGACGCACCAGACCCCTGCTGGGAGCCACATCGGGATTGGGTGTGTGTCTTCCATTACTCAGACCATTCTTATTTTAAAGGACCTGACTGAGGACTGTGCCAAGTTGCTGAGCGTTCGTTTCCAAGAAAAAAATTGGCGTTTGCCAAAAAAACCCCCAGGGATTCTTGGTAGCTGCTGCTCTATTGCCCTATGAAAAGTGATCCGCTGCAGATCATGGTGAACCTTTCTTTAAAGTGGCTTTGACAACTCTCCAGCCACTGTCACATATGGCAGCCTGTCTGTTATGGGAGGCAAGTATTGGCGCTGAGTACGGGTGAGTCAGATGGGAAAGGTGTAGAACTTGTTCTCGGCGTGTTTTCTTAAACCATGTGTATCTGCGTCTGTTTGTTTAACTTGTACTGCAATACCGTGTTGGCCTTTCCTCTCCCCGGCTCAGCTCGCTCCATCAGGAAAGGGTTTTTTTCCCCATCTCGTTTCCTGCTATTCAGCCATCATTGTTCTTTCCTTTCTGTTTATAATCAGAGGATAATGAACAGGACTGCCAATGTTAGGGATACACTCAGGGACAATGGAAGGATGAATAGATGTGTTTTCCACAACCAATCTGCACTAGAAATATGGCTGCTAAAATCTGAACTGCCATTGTAAAACACGGGTGGATTGGGATTTTACATAAAGCGCAACTAAGAAAATAGAAAATCAAAGCATGTTTATTGGTTCCTCACAGATATAAAAGTCTATAAAAATAGTAGCACAATTGTGTAAACACTTTGAACAATGGTATACATAATAACAACATGATTGATAATACAAGGGTGATACACACATCAATATAAAATTGTTCCAATTCGTGGTGAACATCAGTTGTCTGATATTTACAATGATATAATTCCATGCATGGTACTAAGGGCCCTTTCACACAGGCTTTCCATGTGAAGGGTCCATTTTTGCTCAGCAGGGATCAATCCGTTGATCCCTGCTGAGCTGACGGATGGCAGCTCCGTCTCAACTCACTGAGCGGAGATGGAGCAGTCAGAGCCCTGCTCTGCTCTATGGGGATCAGATGACAACGGACCGCCTTTCTGTTTTTCATCCGCTCCGATCAGATTCTACAGACGGATCTCCACCCATCTGCATTTCACGGACAGGATCGGAGAGCGGCGGGTGTCAGCGGGCATGTCTCCGCTGACATCTGCTGCTCCATATGACTG
The DNA here is from genome assembly GCA_018402905.1 of Glandirana rugosa. Taxonomy (NCBI): domain Eukaryota; kingdom Metazoa; phylum Chordata; class Amphibia; order Anura; family Ranidae; genus Glandirana; species Glandirana rugosa. The sequence goes on from BLSH010102431.1 coordinate 861,906, forward strand.
CATTGAGTGTTGGGGGGGGGGGGGGCGACCTGAATGGAAAGCCTGTGTGAAAGGGCCCTAAATGTCTCAAATACATGATTTGCAATGGTGTAGCATAAGGCTGGGGCTCTATGCGTTTCATGGAGCTATCCACTCATCAGGAGCAACTTATGAACTGGATATATCTAAAATAAAGCAAATTATGCAACATAATCTAATGGTTGATACATGGGGAAAAAAGATAAGGAAGGAGGGGGACATAATAATTCCCAAACATTCTTACCAAGATGTAAATAAAAGTAGATGGTCATGCTGACAGCTGGGGGCACCATGGGAACAGCACTCACGGGAGCTGAAGCGGCAATGTCCACGGCCACACTGTGGCACCAAGAGAGAGAATCCCCAGTGGGTGAAAGGAAGGTGACACAGGCAAATTCCCAGAGTCTTCTGTGAAATACGTGTATAAATGTATGGAGGACTGCACATAGGTAGAGGACGAAACTGCAACCTGAGGGAAAGGAATAGTGTGGGAGATGCCAATAAGGAGAGAGACACCACGTGGTGGGAGGCACATACCTGGACCAAGACAGGTATGTGGGTAGAGATGTAGCCAAAAGAAAGCCCAGTGTGTGAACAGGGAGTGCGCATAGAGTACCTGGTGCTAGAGTTTCTCTCCTAGACTTCCATTGTGCCTAAAAATCTACATTGGATGCCAATTTTGTTTGGACCGTGGCTAAAAAAAACAAATTTCGTACTTGGTTTCTTCTCCAGCCCAACCCCCATCCACCCAAAAGTAAGACTTAGTAGGTACAAATACTGCAGCTGCTGACTTTTACTATTAGGGCACCTACTTGTCCATGGATCCTGCAATGTCCTCACCCAAGCCAATTCTTGAATTGGCTCATGCTTGCTGGCGCTGCCATCTTGGGTAAGGGAGACTGGCAGTGAAGCCTTGCGGCTTCATAGCCAGTTTTCTTTCTGTACATGCACAAATCGCGCTGCACTTTCTCTGGGGAGAGGACTGAACTTCCAGTTGCGCTTGCTGCAGTGAACTCAGCAGGAAGTGTGAGCGGGTACCTGTCAAACCCCCCCCCCCCTCCACAAGGTGCCAAACGTGGCAGCGGAAGAGGGGAGGAGGCAGATAAGCGCAGTTTCTACTTTTGGGTGGAGATCCGCTTTAAAGGATAAAGGCACATTTGTTAGCAGGTAAAAAAAAATTTTTTTCTAAGGAGCCGGCAGAGAATTGCACCCGCAATCAGCAGATCACGGTGCAATGGCAGGCTCCTGCAGACTGCCAGGATAGCTACCTGCCTGTACCCTCTGTATGGGCAGGCAGTTCCATGAGAGCAGGATGATCAATGAACTCACCAGCGCCCTCGTAGTTCACAGAGAGCTACAAGCCGTCAGCCACAATGGAGGATCCGCATGGCCATGCTGTTTTCAGATTGTGCCCATGGGTACAGGGAGCAGAACCCCCCCCCCCCCTCCACTGCCACAGGTAGAGGGAGTGGATGCAGATTATGGTCCACCCTAAATACCGGGTGTAACATGTTCAGAAAGGGGAGCTTAGTCATTGAATGGGATCTTTTATTAAAAAAGATTAAAATTCAAACTTCCCATGAACCAGCAGGATGCCTGTAGGCAATATGAAATTGTAGTTTTATTTATTTTTTTAACTTAAAAAGCTGGCATCCCTGAGCTCCCTAGATGACATGGAATTGGGCTGCCAAGGGCATTGTGGGTGTTTTACATTGTTAGAGGCTGCAGAGAGTCTATTGCTTTCAATCAGACAGATCCCATCTGGTAGACTTGCTAGGGGCAAAGTAAGCTGAGCAAGTGTAGGCAGTGATCAATGATGACTTGTCCCATGTACAAAGATAATTCTAAGCTCTAGGTTTGGCACACTGATGAGATTATTTACAATAAGATGAGATGTATAGCTAAAATGGTAGAAAGCCCAGGATCAGTGTTATCTTTGATGACCTTCCTTCCCTCATTTGGCTGTTCTAGTCACTTTCTCTGATTCGATCACTTTGGATGTATAATCCATTCGGACAGGAAAGCCGTATTTGCAAAGGACACAATGACTGTGAAATAATCCAAGCCGCTAGTCATCCATAGAAAAGCACATTGCAGGTTACAGCAGATCATGGAGCCAAATATAAATTTGCATTGTTCCCATGGTGAAAGAAATATGGCATTGCTTAGCTCCTTCTGAACATGCCAGCTGCCTGGCTATTGTCACTGATGCAGCCAGACAAAGAAGAATTTTCAGAAGGAAAGTCCAGCCATGGAAATCTAACTCCATTTTCTCACTGTAATACAGGAAAAGAGCGTTCGCCAGATCTCAATCCCTTAACCACATGAAGACCAAGCCTTTTCTGGCACTTTGTGTATACATGTGAAATTTTTTTTTTTGCTAGAAAATTACATAGAACCCCCAAGCCCCCATATATTTTTTTAAGCAGAGGTCCTAGATCGATGGGTTTTGCAATTTTTTTTATGTCGCATGGTATTTGAGCAGTGGTTTTTCAAATTCATTTTTTGGGAAAACATGCACTTTCAAAAATTTTAATGCAAAAAAAAATGCCACCAATGACAGCCAGGTAAATTGGAAGTGATGTCATGTCATCGCTTCTGGTTTACCATAGCGGAGACCCGATCAAAGCCGATTCTGGCTATGTATGGGTCTCCGGCCATCTGGTGGTCGACTGTCAGCAGCAGGCATCATCCCAGTACAACCACATGAAATCAAATGACGTACCAGGTACTTGATTTGACGGTAAGCCATTAAAGCACATGTGTCAAACACAAGGCCCATAGGCCAAATGCAACTCTCCAGGCCATTTCATGTGGCCCTCACACCTCTCCTGCAGCTGCAGCACCCCCTCCTTGTTGTTCCCTATACTTCTGCCGAGTGTTGTCCTGATGTTGTACCCTATACTTCTGCCGAGTGTTGTCCTGATGTTGTACCCTATACTTCTACCGAGTGTTGTCCTGATGTTGTACCCTATACTTCTGCCGAGCGTTGTCCTGATGTTGTACCCTATACTTCTGCCGAGCGTTGTCCTGATGTTGTACCCTATACTTCTACCGAGTGTTGTCCTGATGTTGTACCCTATACTTCTACCGAGTGTTGTCCTGATGTTGTACCCTATACTTCTGCCGAGCGTTGTCCTGATGTTGATCCCCAGAATTCTGCCGAGTGTTGTCCTGATGTTGTACCCTATACTTCTGCCGAGTGTTGTCCTGATGTTGTTCCCCAGAATTCTGCCGAGTGTTGTCCTGATGTTACAAAAAATGTATCAGCCACTGCCTATGGCCAGTACCACATCCCTAGTGATAAAATTGAAAAATGTTGGGGTGGAATGCCTCCCCTAGAGCAGAAAATTGGACGTTATTGGTACTGAATCAACCCTCTCTGAATGATCAGACATGCACAGGTGTGATCTAAAATACACAAGATTTATTTAAACATTTAAAACATGGAATAACCCATCTAGAGGTAATAGGAAAACAGTACATATAGACGAGAATATTGGACACATAAAACATGACCCATAGGGTTTGGATGCCCCCAGTCGGTAATGTGGAGGTGTGGCTCTGACGACTGGACGGCAGGTGTTTGAGGATATAATACGTTTTTCCAAATGTGTTGTCCTGATGTTGTACACCTTACTTCTACATAGTGTTGTCCTGATGTTGTACACCTTACTTCTACATCGTGTTGTCCTGATGTTGTACACCTTACTTCTACATAGTGTTGTCCTGATGTTGTACCCCAGACTTCTACCGAGTGTTATCCTGATGTTGTACCCCAGACTTCTACCAAGTGTTGTCCTGATGTTGTACCCCAGACTTCTACCGAGTGTTGTCCTGATTTTGTACCCCAGACTTCTACCGAGTGTTATCCTGATGTTGTACCCCAGACTTCTACCAAGTGTTGTCCTGATGTTGTACCCCAGACTTCTCCTGAGTGTTGTCCTGATTTTGTACCCCAGACTTCTACCAAGTGTTGTCCTGATGTTGTACCCCAGACTTCTCCCGAGTGTTGTCCTGATGTTGTACCCCAGACTTCTCCCGAGTGTTGTCCTGATGTTGTACCCCAGACTTCTCCCGAGTGTTGTCCTGATGTTGTACCCCAGACTTCTCCCAAGTGTTGTCATACCTGTAGAACTACAGATCATACCAACTGTGTACAGTGATTATCTCCCCATCTTGCATAACATTATAGGATTGAGCAGGATGACACAGTTATCCTTGAATAGGTACACTGGAGTAATTCTTGTTCATCTGCTATTTTTTTCTTGTACTCTATATGGCACCGCATTCTCTGCAGCCTCTACAGGAGACAAATACAGAAGCTTACAATCTAATGTCTCCAGTGCAGTAAGTCTAGTCTTGGTGGATACCAGTTCTCTTACTAGTATGTTTGTGAAGGGAAGTCAGTGGAAGACCATGTATATTCTGCATGGATGGTGTCCCTGGAGGGAAGTGAACCCAGAACCCCAATGCTACAACTAAGCAGGGCTAACTGCTAAGCCTTTATGAGTTATTCCTGGCATATTGGTGGAGCAGCGCCAGGACCATCTCCTGTCATTGTAAACTGTATAGTGAGATCTTTAGTCATGGCTCATCGAGTCTGAAGGATTTTACTGTGAAATAAACACTCCAGCTCTCTCAGGCTGCCAGTTCCTTCCTGTGAAACATTACTCTATTGTCTTGACCCAATTTCCCTCTCTTATTTTTCATTGCTTTTTCCTGAAATTCTGCCATGTGTGTTGCTGTTAAAGTGGACCTTTCTATATATTTGGAGTATGCATGGTAAGTATTATGGAAGTTTATTACTTCTCCCCTTACAATGCTTTCATCTTTCTTCTTCTCAAGACAGCGCCATCTTTAGTTGGGCATCTATTTTTTGCAATGAGATGCTGGCGTATGGATGACACAGGCATGTAAATCCTGGGTGCAACAGTCTGTGTTCTTGGTTGAGTGTGTGCAGGTTGTGTGCGCAGCCCCCTGCTGTTGCCTCTTACCTTGCCACAAAGTTACAATGTGTAGTCAGAGTGATCACTGGGCAGACTTTCAGAGTGTTAGAGACTGTACTGTGGCACAGTCAGTTGGCTGGAGGACAAGAACTAATATTCACAATACAACTGTTGCATGATATGACAGCAGGAATATATTTATGCACACTTATGGATAGGTTCCTATTAAGGGCGTATGAAGGGCTGGCTCTTCAGAGCATATCGGGGGCCGCCTTTGTTGTCCTAGTATCTTGGCTGTTTTGTGTTTTTTTTAAAATAACAAATGTCATAATTACCTGCTCTGTGCAAGGGGTTTGCACATGTTGCTCCCTATTTTTTTTCTGGGGTGTCCTTAGCGACACTCCTGGCCCCTCCTTTTCATTGGGTGCCCCCACGGAGGGACACTTTCCATGGGGGCACCTGAGTCCTGCTGCGTCCATTGACAGAGACACCGGACTTGGCACCACCCCCCGTGTCACTGGATTTGATTGACAGCAGTGGGAGCCAATGGCTCCTGCTGCTATCAACCTATCCAATGATAACCCGAGAATGCGGCTGGAGCTGCTGGGCTCGTGCATGTCGGTGGAACAATCGGGTTCAGGTAAGAAAAAAGGGGGCTCTGCGGGGGCAGCTGCAGCACAGAAGGTTTTTCACCTTAATGAATAGAATGCATTAAGGTGAAAACCCTTGAGGGTTTACAACCCCTTTAAAGGGTTACTAACAACAGTAAAATCATTGTGTATGCAGTAATGCATGCTTGTTATACTCACTGTGGAACCCAAGGGGTTAATCCTCTGCGTTGTGTAAAAAGGTTGTTTGATCCTGTCTTCTCTGATCCTCCCCTTCATCTGATAAAACAGAGCCTTGGAGGCACTCTGCACATGCTCAGGTTTGTGTGTATTGCTAGAGATGAATGTGATCAGCTCTGTCCAGACAGAGGGTCAGGGGTCCTGCAGCCTCATAGGACAATCGGAGGAGAATGAAAGCTCCTCCTACAAGCTTCAACCAGAGACTGATAGACGTCACAAGACTGCTATATACTGCTGATGAGAAAAGGTGTTTAGCATTTATGTTTACTAAAATAATTACATTTCCCTGTTGTGTACAGTGGGAGACCAGATATTGTGAATGCAGGGTCCTGGGTTTAGTAGCACATAAATGCTTGGTGAGTGACTCAGCGACTCTGATCTGAAGATAGAGGGCCAGCATGACATGACAGCCAGGCAACTAGCATTCTCAGCATTGGTGGCACAGACATATAAGAAGACAGGCTGACGCAGCCCACCAGGCTTCACCATTAACTCAAAGATCTCTTTTTTTTTTTTAACCGTAAAAAGCTTAAGGGCCGGTTCACACTTGAGCGGTGCGACTTCGCCGCCCGTTCACATCTAGGCGAATTGTCAGGCGACTTGAGTCGCCTGACCGTTCGCCTCAATGCTGTGCAATGGAACCGTTCTAATAGGAGCTACGCCTTAGAAAAATGGTTCCTGCACTATTTTTAGGGCGATCCAGCGCGGCTTACATTGACTTCTATGGTACAAGTCTCCTCACAAGCCGCGTTGAGATCGCCTCGAGCGGGGCGACTTGCTTCACCCTGGCAAGTTGCGCCGCATCGCGCCGATCAAGTGTGAACCGGCCCTTATTGAAAGTTTTTTCCCTCGGCTGCAGGTGCAGGCACCGACATTCTTACTTAAGGGAAATGGTAAGTGAAGCCTTGTGGCTTCACAGCATCTTTCCTACTGCGCATGCGCAAGTCGCGCTGCGCTTTCTAAATGGTCCCTGCTGTCTTCTGGGACCTGTGTGTCTCCCAGAAGGCATCGGGGTGTGGGAGGACGGCCGGCCAGACATTTTGTAGATCGCTGCACAAGATTGCGCCAATCTTACCCGGAAGTGGGAGTGGATATCTGGTTTTGACAGGTATCCCCCCTCCCTCCCTCCTGAAAGGTGCCAAATGTGGCACCGGAGGGGGGGGGAATCCGATCCGCGGATGTTCCATTTTAGGGTGGAACTCTGCTTTTAATGCATTCTATGCATTAAGATTAAAACCTTCTGTGTGTAGCAGCCCCCCCAGCACCTATTATTACTTACCGGAACCCCTTCTCTCTGCAGCAATGTCCTCAAGTATCTTAGCTGTCCCAGACACTCCTTCTGATTGTCTGAGACACAGCAGCGGCGCCATTGGCTCCCACGGCTGTCAGTCAGAATCAGTCAGCCAATCAGGGGAAATAGGGGGCAGGCCGGGTCGGGTTCCATGTGTGAATGGATACACAGAGCTCTGCCTCAGCTCGGGTGCCCCCATAGCAAGCTGCTGGCTGAGGGGGCACTCACCAGAGGGAATGGCCAGGAGCAGCAAAGAGGGACCCGAGAAGAGGAGGATCTGGGATTCTCTGTGCAAATCCAATTGCACAGAGGAGGTAAGTATAACATGTTTGTTATTTAAAAAAACAAAACAAGACTTAACAACTTCACTTTAAGTGATTGGGTCCAGAGACTGCGCTGGACTGGATTAGTTACTGATAGGTATTAGGTGGTTCCATGAGTACATGGTGGTGCCAATCTCTTTGGAGGTCTGGGATGCTACCTTACTGGTACAACGGAGCTGACACTTCATTAGAAGCAATGCATGAGAAGAAAAGAGCACACAGTGTCCGAAATATTGCAACTCTTGTTGGAAGAATACAAATCTTTATTGAAAGTGTGAGAATGTACAGAACGTGTCAACGCGTTTCAGGGGAATTACCTCCCCCTTCTTTGGACTATTGGTCGGTGCTAACAGAGGTGGATGTATCACGTGGTAGTTTCGGAATTTTTTTGAGATGACAAATGCCGGCTTTATGTAAGGCAGAGGCAAAAGCTCTGCTTCGCCAAACATAAATCATTATAGGAGAACGATAAGGAGAGTTTTCACAAAACCTGGGTGTAGCCCCATACTGTATGATAGAAGATTCCAGGACTTTTGGTTAAAGTGACCATTTATGTCTTCAGCGGCTACCAATTGCTAAAGTACCTTAACAAGTCCACGTCTGCCGGATGTATTTGTTAGCTTTGAAGTTGGAAGATAAGTTTTTTTTGCAGTGAGGTGGAGTTGTTTGTTGGAAAGGTAAATTCCCCTTTGGTGGCAGCGTTGTCACCGGACACCAATCACTGAATGAAGTCCATTGAACACTTCATGGAGAAAACACACAAGATACAGAGATGTTTGAGAAGCTGTCATCAATGGGCAAGTTGTTGGTGGAACAGGGTGAACTGGTTTATTGCTTGATCTAGAAGGTAATTAAAGTGACACTAAACTGACTAAAATAAAATAAAAGCAATATGTTTAAGTAGAATATATCTTCTGTCGCTTTCTTCTTTCCTTTCATCTCTCAAATACAAGCATTTTCTGCTATTCTCAGACTTCCAGTTCTAGGGTGGCTATGGTTGTTCTCCATGCCTCCTTTGTGTATGTAAACCCCTTGTCTGCTCGCCCCTGAGATGGAATACACACAGGGCCACTGATAAGGGGGTAACAGCGGTCCTCCTGTAGGGGGCCTGGAGAGCAGGGGGAATCAGATGTGGGCATTGGTGCAGCGAGGGGCAATTACAGGCATTACGATGCCTTGTGTCTCTCTCTGCAGCAGCTACATAGTTAGTCAGGTTGAAAAAAGACACAAGTCCATCTGAAAGCCACTTTGCTCTCTCCCACTGGCTTTCAACTGCTGCAGGGCGAGACACATAGGGCATCTTTCCTGTGATTGAAACCCCCCTCCCTTGCCGCACCGATCCCCCTCCCTGTCCTGCCCAAATCTTATTCCCCCTACTCTCTGGAGCCCCTGTGTGTTTGCTTCTCTCTACTGGCTGCTGCAGGCACAAGGGGGGGGGGGTACAGGATGGGCAGTGGGGCAATGACAGTAAGTATGTCATTTACCATCCCCTTCCTTTACTGAATGAACACAGTGAGTGATCAGTGCCAATCACTCCTGTGTCTATTCATAACTGCAGCATAGTAAACTGAGTTTGCGATGCTTCCGTTTATGACTGAACAGGAGCATCCTGCTCATTCATCTGCAGTGCAGCTGAGGCTCCAGAGAAAGTAATTGCAGCATCTGTGTCCTCAAATCCTTTCTCTGTCTCAAAGGTGAGATGTAAAGGGTCTCTTTAGACCCCTGATTTTACACTCAGGACCCCCCCCCCCCTCCCCAGCAGCATTGGAAAAAAATACTGCAAAAACTAGTAACAAATTCTAAAATAAAAAACTACAAATTGTACAAAAACAATTAAAAAATGTAGGGCTCATTCACACAGGTTCTCTTGCGCATACAGTGAGAATGAGCAGTTTGTGCGGCTTGAGCCGTCTGTTACCCCATCAAGATGCCGCGGTTGTATGAACACAGCCTCAGGTCTTAATTTGATAGGCATGAGGGGTACCCACCATCCCTGTTGGATTTTTAGTTGTAATATATTATGAGTAGTGTAACAGGAGGAGCTGGAAAACACACAAAAGTGGGCAGCAACACCCAAAACTCCCAGGTGACCAGAACAGAATCAGATATCTCAGTGTTGGAATATCCGATACATATAAGAACCCGGGTCTGACTCGGCTCACCAGGCTCCACTTATAACTACAGTATAACTTTGCAGCAGACCCTGCACCATAGAGCCAGGCATTGTACCGGCATAATTTGGAGGAGAACCATGTTAATTGGTTAGGAATGAAATCCAGCCTGGCCAATTGACTCCCCTCTGAGAAAGTGCTAAAAGGAGATCCTTCCATGGTTAGGTATAGCCTACAAACCATTTGCCTTAAAGTGGTTGTTAAGCCACTTGTATAAAATGCTCCCTTCCCCCCTGTATTAGCACAATAAGTTCCCCTGTGCCTGTGTTATAACATATGTGTACTTATCTGTACTGATAACACACATGCTTCCTACAATCAGTTGTTGTTTTCTCCTCTCCTCTGCTCAGCCAAGAATTCCTGAGGGTGGGGCCGAGCACTGTTGCTGACGTCAGCTGGAGATGGAGAGAGAGCTGTGTGTATGAAGCTGGTGATAAGAATATATATGATCTAACAGGGACACATGGGAATTTCTTGTTCTAATACAGAGGGGATGGGAGCTTTTATACTTAATTATGAGAGCAGAGAAGAGACTCTACCTGCTGACAGGGAGAGGGAGGAGGAGGAGGGGGAGTTGAAGACAGGCAGAGGAGAATAGGAGAGCTGCACAGACCACGGGCTCTCGGGATCAGCTACATGATGAGGGGAGTCAGCACTGGGGGGGGGGGGTGTCATGACCTGGCATTATCAAACAGGTATTTTAGGGGATACAGAGGGATAATTTAAAAAAACAAAAACAAAAGAGACAGGAGCTGCATTTTTTTGGGGTTAACAAACGCTTAAAGCAGTGTTCTTTTGCAGTGCTTGTGCGCTGAAAGAATTGTTCATTTGGCGGTATTATCCATCATTACACATATCTAGGGTGCTCTGAAGAAGGGGGCTTGTCTCCCGAAACGTGTTAGCTTTCCAACCACAGGGGCTTGATGCCCACGTCATTGGCATGATCTATGACATGCGCTATATCTATGTGTTTGTGAGTATGTTTTTGGCTTTCTCAATAAATTGTGCCATGTGTTGAAGGTAATGCACTAGGTGTTTGCGCCCTTCCTTTTTGTTTGCTTTTAGTATTTTGGAGTTTCCCCGATCAGGGAGAGCAGCATTGCCTTAATTACCACCTTGGGTGAAGTTAGCGCTGAAGTCTGGCAGCTTTCCTTGTTGAACATATCTAGGGTTACCTGAGACCACCTTTTCCTTCAGACAGGTTGGTGGCTTTATATAACAAGATTGGCGCATGCCCCTTCTAGCCTGGTATATCTCTTCTATATCCTGTACTGGACAGCTGACCTCCATGAAAGTAATAAATGTTTTTTTCTGGCCTCTCCCATGTGGGATTCTGGTTTGTCGTGCATGTCCCCAACCAGTAAAACCTGTCCGTCCCCCTGTGTCACACAGAGATGTTTTATGATTACGGCTGTGTGTTTGTTCAGTTTAAACAGAATCTCCAAGGACACCTTCTACACTCGGGTATGATTGGTGACATTTTTGCCATTCTTTGCAGCTGCTCGCTGTTTCTGGTCAGCTATGTCATTGTTTATTGAAATCGAGTTGGGTAAACGCATTCCATTTCTTTTATAGCTCCAGGTATTTTTACTTTTAAATCCTAGCTCCACCCAGACTATGGTTTCAGTTTTGGTAAATATGGGTCTGCTGAATCCTTCACCGACTTTTTCCCTCTCTCGAAAAATGAAACTCCTTATTTCCCATCTCTAGCTATAGCTAGCTGTCACTAAAAGCGAGACTTTCTCTTGCTGCCAATTTTTAAAAAAATATTTTGGAAAACCCAACATCAGAACAGAGACCATCACTTTTGTGTGGCTTTGCAATGGCTGTAGCCATAGGGCAGGGATGGGAATTCCAGTGCAGACCCTGTGGGGTTGATTTACTAACAGTGGAGAGTGCAAGATGTGGTGCAGCTGTGCATGGAAGCCAATTGGCTTCTAACTTTGGCTTGTTCAGTTAAGCCCCTTTCACACGGGCGCCTCCATGAAGTGGGATACGCTTGCTCGGGGGGGGGGGGGGGGATCTTTCCACTGATCCAGGCTGAGCAGGCGGGTGACAGGTCCATGTCTGCTCCACTATGCAGAGCAGACACTGCCTGCTCTCCTCTATGGGGCAATCGGATTAAAAATGGACCACCTGTCTGTTTCCATTGGATCCAATCTGCCAGACGGATAGGAAATCGGTCCCCCATCCGTCTGTTTTTGGTGGACAGGATCGGATGACAGCAGGTGTCAGTGGACGTCCGCTGACATCCGCTACTCCATTGAGGAGACTGCAGGGTCCGTTGGTCCGCCTGAAAAACTGGCAGATGGACCCAATCGGATCGCCCGTGTGAAAGGGGCCTTAAAGTGGAGGTCCACTGCAGCCCCTTTAAAAGCCAGCAGCTACACATACAGTAGCTGCTGACTTTTAACTGTAGGACACTTAATTTGCGATCTGCGTTTATTGATTGGTTTGCACAAAATTTGCTGTGTTTACAAACCAATTCATTTATGGCGGTTTTTCCTTGTCATTGGCAGTGAAGGGGTTAACCTGCAGCGGGCGATCTAGGGGTTAATGGTGTTCCCTAGGCGTGTTCTAACTGTGAGGGGGCTGGGCTGCCAGGGGAATAAGAGATCTAACTGATCCCAGTGACAGGGATCAGTAGATCTCACATGCCGCCTAACAGAGCGAGGAACCGCCGTGTTTACATTGGCGGTTCCCCATTTTTCTTCTGTGCCAGCCACTCTGCAGCAGTAAATGTACGCAAGCCGGTCGGGAACCGGTTAAACTCTGCCTAAAAAAAAAAAAAATATAGATTTGTAATAAGCTTTAAAACACTTTGTTGATATTGATTCTTTATCTGAAAGCGGTTTTTCTATGTCATGTGACTGGCACAGCCACCAATCAGCACTATGCAGACACAGATTCTTAGTCCAGACGTCCTCTGCTGCTATAGAGCATACACCAGCCGAGTACGTCAAACTCAGAACTTTCCCTGAGGATGGGAAAGACCCGGGAAGCATCACGAGACTGCTGAACAGTAATAATGAATAAGGTACTCACATGATTGTTTTTGTTATTAAAGGAGAAGTATGGCCTGGGCTCGTTTGGCTGGACTTCTCCTATGGATCACAGGAGTGCAATCCGTTTTGCACTCCTGTGACCCTTGTTCAGCAGAGAGCAGACTGAAGTCCGTTGTCTGCTGACGTCACAGATATCCGTCCAGGCTCCACGTCATCCCGACCACGGAGTCTGGATCTGCCAGGTGCCTGGACTGACACCCGTCTCAGCCTCTCAGTGAGCTGCTGAGAGCCTGAGACGGCTGGCTCCACCCCTCCACAGCTCGCTCCACCCCTCCACAGCTCAGCGCTCCAATGAGAGCAGAGGGAATGAGCAGAGAGCTGTGACTGACAGGCTGGTGTTCGATCGCTCGGTTTTCAGTTTAGAGGTGCTGGGGACAGATGCAGCATCGGACCCATGCTGCATCCACCTAGGTATGACCCCTTTTACACTGAGGCAGTTTTCAGGTGTTTTAGCGCTGAAAATAGCGCCTGCAAAGCACCTGAAAACTGCCTCTCCTGCCACCCCAGTATCAAAGTCTGAGTGCTTTCACATTGGGGCGGTGAGCTTGCAGGATGGGAAAAAAAAAGTCTTGCAAGCAGCATCTTTGGGGTGGTTTGGGAGCGCTGCATACACCTCTCCTAAACCGCCCTGCCCATTGGAATGAATGGGCATCGCTTCCGAAGCGCCTGAAAAGCACTTTGGAAGCACCGCAATGAAGGTGCTTTTAACCCCTTGGGGGTTAAAACCTCCCCACCAGCGACCGAAAAGCGCCGCTAAAACTACGGTAAATAGCCGCTAAAACTAGCGGCGCTTTACCACGAACGCTCGGGCAGCCCCGGTGTTAAAGCTAAGGGTCCTTTTTACACATGCGAACCGTTCGGGTCCGCCTGTCAGTTTTTCAGGTGGACCTGAATGGACGCTCCATGCACCTCTATGGAGCGACGGAGGTCAGCGGTGACATGTCCACTGACATCCAATCCGCTCCGCTAAATCCAGATGGAAGGAAACCCTATTTTCTAAATTAAAGAAGTATAGCCAAGGCTCGTTTGGCTGTACTTCTCCTGGGGATCACAGGAGTGCAGTTCATTCTGCACTCCTGTGACCTGTTATTTGCCAACTAAAGCCCTCTGACTGATGTCACCGAGCCGGTCCAGGCTATGAATAGATCTTGACTAGAGTTGAGCGAACCTCTGGAAGTTCGGGTTCTGCTGGTCCGTCCGAACTTCGGGACAAAGTCCGGGTCCGGGTCCGGACGGAACCCGAACGATCGCACGGACAACGAACCCCATTGAAATCAATGGGGACCCGAACTTTTATGCACAAAAATGGCTGTAACAAAGCCCTGGAAAGCCCTAGAGGGCTGCAAAAGGAAGTAAAATGGGGGTAAGGGTAGGGCAAGTGCCCTACAAAAAAATGGGGACAGGGAAATAACTGTAAATATTTTTAAAAAAATAAAAACATAAAAAAAGCAAAAATGGAGGTGAATGTGGATCATCTTCAAACTGTGTCTGAAAAGTATTAATTAATGGTAGAAGCCATATAACTGTTCTAAAATCATCTTCAAACTAGGGCAAGTGCCCTACAAAT
>BLSH010102431.1:888622-913216 GCA_018402905.1 Glandirana rugosa
GGTGGTTACATTCCCTCCTAAGAGGGTGACTGGTGGTTACATTCCTTCCTAAGAGGGTGACTGGTGGTTACATTCCTTCCTAAGAGGGTGTGGTCAGTGGGAGAATCCTCCCTTACATTGGTGGTCAGTGGGAGAATCCTCCCTTACATTGGTGGTCAGTAGGAGAATCCTCCCTTACATTGGTGGTCAGTAGGAGAATCCACCCTTACATTGGTGGTCAGTAGGAGAATCCTCCCTTACATTGGTGGTCAGTAGGAGAATCCTCCCTTACATTGGTGGTCAGTAGGAGAATCCTCCCTTACATTGGTGGTCAGTAGGAGAATCCTCCCCTACCTTAAAGGTCAGTGGGAGAATCCTCCCTAGATAGATCGAATCTCAGCCGGTTCAGCAGGGACCTGCTGAGATTCAATCCATCTATGAGCAGGCTGATGCAGGGGGGAATACTCTAATAATACGCTTTAATTTTTCATGATCTAAAAAATGTTAATTAAAATTTGCATCCTGCGTTTACATGGTTGGATGTGTAGTAGGAAGGTGCAATGAATACGGAATATGTAGTGCACATGGTGAACAGTACAGCAATCTTTCAGCACTGGACTGCCATGGACATTCGATGATTATGAATACTGATAAAGTTCCCCCAAAACAACCAGCAATTCTGACTAATTGCTCCATTTTCCCACTTTCCATCTACACTTTTCCAGAGGTATTGAAGCCAGGGGTTCAGTATGACATCCAGGCAGTTAGCATTTTCAGATGGAGATGAACACTGACAGTCTTCCTTTAACTCTCCTCATTGCAGAGCCCAGTGATGGTGTCCCAATTCTGCTCTTTAGAAGTCTTTCTATGTGTTGTAGCGCTGTATAATTATTTTTACAGAGGGCGTTGTGTTGCTTGAGGCTTTGGTTTCGCTTCCAGTTGTTGCTGCTCCTATGGAAGGACGTGTACACCTATATTGCTTTGTGAGTCAGCATTGTATCCTTCTGGGAAAATACATTTTGTTAAAGTGTTACTAAACCAACAACAGTAAAATCGGTCTGTATATGCAGTAAAGCATGCTTGTTATACTCACTGTGGAACCAAATGGGTTAATCCTCCGCATTGTGTAAAAAAGCTGATCCTGGCTTCTCTGATCCTCCCCTTCTTTTACTGTCCCCAATCCATCTCCTGATAGAACAGAGTCTTGGGGACACTCTGCACATGCTCGGTGTGGTGTGTATTGGTAGAGTTTTGTGCATGTGATCAGCACAGGGCCAATCAGCACTGTCCAGTCTGAGGGTCAGGGGTCCTGCAGCCTCATAGGACAGTCAGAGGAGAATGAAAACTCCTCCTACAAGCTTTAACCAGTGTTCGGCTGGACACTGATAGAAGTCACAAGACCGCTATATACTGCTGATGAGAAAAGGTATTTAGCAGTTTATATTTATTAAAACTATTGCATTTCCATGTTCTGTGTACTGTGGGAGGCCAGATATAGTGAATGCAGGGTCCTGGGTTTAGTAATACTTTAACCCCTTCCTTACCGGGCACTTAAACCCCCCTCCTGCCCAGACCAATTTTTGGCTTTCAGCAATGTCGCATTTTGAATGACAATTGCGCGGTCGTGCGGCGTTGTACCCAAATAAAATTTGCGTCCTTTTTTCCCCACAAATAGAGCTTTCTTTTGGTGGTATTTGATCACCTCTGCGTCATTTCTGATCGCCGCTATAAACAAAAAATGAGCGACAATATTGCAAAAAAGAACAATATTTTTTACTTTTTGCTAAAGTACAAATCCATTAAAAAAATTATTCATCAGTTTTGGCCGATATATATTCTTCTACATATTTTTGGTAAAAAAAAAAATCGCAATCGGCGTATATTGAATGGTTTGCGCAAAAGTTATCGCGTCTACAAACTGGGAATTGATTTATGGCGTTTTTATTATTGTGTTTTTTTTTTTTACTAGTAATGGCGGCGATCTGCGATTTTTATCGGGACTGCGATATTGGGGCGGACATGTCGGACATTTTTTACACATTTTTGGGACCAATGACATTTATACAGCGATCAGAAATTTAAATGTCCACTGATTACTGTATAAATGTCATTGGCAGTGAAGGGGTTAACCAGCAGGGGGCAGTGAAGGGGTTAACAATGTTCCCTGGGTGTGTTCTAACTGTGGGGGGGATGGGCTGGCCGGGACATAACAGATCTAACTGATCCCAGTGACAGGGATCAGTAGATCTGCTTGTCCCCTGTCACAGAACGGGGAACCGCCGTGTTTACAACGGCGGTTCCCCGTACTAAGGCTCCTGAAGGTGATCGCGGGTCTCGGGCGGACATCGAGTCCGCCCGACCCACGGGCACGCTCGCGCACTCCAGGGGGCGCGCAGGGGCATGCGCAGTGGAGGACGTCCATGGACGTCCTCCCGGCATTTCAGGTCCGCGCTGGAGCCGTATTTCGGCTATAGCGCGGACCTGGAGTGGTTAAAGACCAATATAAGCCATATGTTTACATTTTTGGATAGAATGCGGAAGGGTTAGATCCAATGGCAGATACTTAACCCTGTCTCTGCCCCATGAGGGAGACTTACCCTTGCTTCCTGTCCTATTGGCAGGGTGTCACAATGACAGGAAATGATGGGATATCTCTATAATAGACACAGAGGCAGCAACACAAGTACACATATTTAGTATAGAACATCAGTTAGATTTTTATTGTTCTATTTGTTCTGTACCAGTGACACCAGTGTCCCCTCTTTTTCTGGTGTCACCACATACTGGAGTTGCACTTCAGTACCTGTTGTAGAGTATATAAGATTACAATGCTATTTTGCAGCAATACCAATCTAGTTGTATATGAATAGCATTCAGCCCAGCCCATTGTTCTTCAAACTGCATTTTTACCATACATTTTTTTTTCAATACGGATTTCCAGAAATAATTTCCAGGACAGAGATCTACAATTATGAATGTCACTCAGAGTCCTCGCCTGGTGAAATGTCATTTGGAAAACTTTAAAGCGGACCGTCACTCCTTTAAATGACATCCTCTCTCCTTCCCTTCCTCTTACACTATTGCAGATTTTTTTAAGTAAATAACTTGGTAATATTTTTTTAGTATTTTCACTTCCTACATTCTCACCTAGGTGAGCATGACATATCTGGCCACCCACAGATCTATGGGACCTGGCAGAGACCTGCGGCGTGTCTGCACATGTACCAGATCTACAGCTGTGGCCAAAAGTTTTGAGAATGACACAAATGTTAATTTTCACAAAGTCGGCTGCCTCAGCTTTTATGATGGCAATTTGCATATACTCCAGAACGTTATGAGGAGTGATCAGGTGAACTGCAATTAATTGCAAAGTCCCTCTTTGCCATGAAAATTAACTTAATCCCAAATAAACATTTCCACTGCATTTGTGATGAAGGCTTCAGGGCGCCCATGAAAGTCCAGCAAGTGCCAGGACCATCTCCTACAGTTGATTCAGCTGTAGGATGGGGGCACCACCAGTGCAGAGCTTAGGAATGGCAGCAGGCAGGTGTGAGGGCATCGGCACACACAGTGAGGAGAAGACTTTTGGAGAATGGCCCAGTGTCAAGAAGGGCAGCAAAGGAGCCACTTCTCTCCAGGAGAAAAAATCAGGGTCAGACTAGAGCTGCACGATTAATCGTATTAAAATCACGATCTCGATCCACCCAACCCCCCCCCCCCCCCGCGATCTCCATTGGGCATTACCGCGATTTTCAGTGCAGTTAATGGGGTCCGACTTGCGGGGCGACCCAGCGCGACTTGACTGTAATAAAAGTCAATGCAAGTGCTTGAAGTCTTTTTCAAGTCGGAGCGACTTGAGTCTCAGGGGAGACTTCCAAGTCTGGGCAGAGAGCCAAGTTCTGAATTCACCATTGATAAAAGCCACTAAAAGAGATACAAAGTAATTTACTTCAAAGGAATGCACTCTGAATGAACTCCCCTTGTATAGTTGTTTGGTTTAACCATTTAAGGACTAAATCTTTCCTGACACTTGCTGTTTACAAATAAAAATCCATTATTTTGTGCTAGAAAATGACTTAGAACCCCCAAACATTATATTTTTTTTAGCAGAGACCCTAGAGAATAAGATGGCGGTTGTTGCAATATTTTATGTCACACACTGTTTGCGCAGCAGACTTTTTAACGCAATTATTTTGGAAAAATTACCCTTTCAAAAAACTAAACCGTGCTGTTAGCCCAATTTTTTTGTATATTTAATATATTACGCCGCGAGAATTGCAAAAAGGTACAGGGATTGGACTTCGGAGGACTGGGGTAAAGTAATTTTCTCTGATGAATCCCCTTTCCGATTGTTTGGGGCATCCGGAAAAAAACCTTGTCTGGAGAAGAAAAGGCGAATACTACTCTCAGTCCTGAGTCATGCCAACAGTAAAGCATCCTGAGACCATTCATGTGTGGGGTTGCTTCTCAGCCTAGGAAGCGGGCTCACTCACAATATTGCCTAAGAACACAGCCATGAATAAAGAATGGCACAAAAACCTCCTCCGAGAGCAACTTCTCCCAACCATCCAAGAACAGTTTGGTGATGAACAATGCCTTTTCCAGCATGGTGGGGCACCTTGCCATAAGGCAAAAGTGATAACTTAGTGACTTGGGGAACTAAACATCGAAATTTTGGGTCCATGGCCAGGAAACGCCCCAGACCTTCATCCCATTGAGAACTTGAGGTCAATTCTCAAGAGGCGGGTGAACAAAAATCCCTCAAATTCTGACTAACGCCAAGCATTGATTATTCAAGAATGGGCCGCCATCAGTCAGGCTGTGGCCCAGAAGTTGACTGACAGCATGCCAGGGCGAACTGCTGAGGTCTTGGAAAAGAAGGGTCAACACTGCAAATATTGGCACTCTGCATAAACTTAATGTAATAGTCAATAAACGCTTTTGACGCTTATGAAATGCTTGTAATTCTACTTCTGTATACCATAGTAACATCTGACAAAGATCTAAAAACACTGAAACCGCAGACATTGTGAAAATTATTATTTGTGTCATTCTCAAAACTTTTGGCCACGGCTGTAGTCTCAAGATGGTGGGGCAAGAGCAGAGCAGCGGATGGCATGCAAGGAAGACAACGCTTGGACTCCATTGACTAGCAAGTATGTGTTTATTTTCCCCATACAGGGAAAGTGTTGGGGATATTACATTTAATTTTGGGTACATGGGATGAAGTTCCTCTTTAAAAACAATGGTTTTGTATAGGAACAGAGCTGTAGAGTAGATGAAGCTCAGATTACACACACAGCTACATGATCAGAGGAGTGACTAATCCCTCCAGTTCTCTGTACTGCTCTGTTAAAAGCTTGGGTGGTTAGAAAGGAAACGGTTTCTGCTTCTTCTTTAGAAAACCTGTAACACCCTAGTGTCATGGGTATACACTGTTTCACTGTTTTAGATGTAAAATAATTGATATAAATAGTAAGAATATATATATATTAAATAAAAAACTGCTGCTTAATTATTCTAGTTTAGGTTTAAAGGCAGGGTGGATTTGATTTAAATCATCATTTTTAAAGAGCAATTGTCATCTCTGTCCGACAGTCTCATTCACTTTAATGGGATGGCTGGTGATGGGTCAGTGACGCAACAAGGTGAGGGACGTGGTGGCAGAAGGTAAGTGGATAACACGCGCTGCCATAATGGGTCTGAAATGACAGGTGCTCTTTAAATGTAAGGACTTATTCTTGCTGGTATTTAGAATCCAAATGAAGGTTTCCTATTTAGAATAATAAGTTGCCAGGCTAGTAAAACAGCGATATCAGAACCGATTTAAGTTAATAGGTTAAAGTTAAGTTAAGTTAAATCACACATAGTTGGAGAACTACTCCAAATTCTTTTATTTAATTAAAACAATAACATTGCCAGTGCATGTTATCTTAGCTTGCAGAGCTTGGATTCATTGAATGAGTTTACCAACAATGTAAATATTGTAGAATATACAGCCTCATGCTACATAACTAAGCTCCATTTCATGGTGAATAAACTAAATTATTAATGTATCTTAAATAGACAACTATCTTTAGATTAGATTTTTACTCCAAAAGCATTTTATTAAAACAAATTAAAAAAAAAAAAATCCAATGATTTTTTTCCCATCAAACAGTAAAAATAATTCAAATCAATGAATAAGGCCTCATACACACGGGCGTATATAAAAAAATAAACAAAACGTTGGGCCCGACGTCAAAGAAAAAAAGGCGACGTTTTTCGGCGTTATGTATTGACGTTTTTCGATGTTAGTGAGTGTCGGCGTCAATAGGCGTTTTTTAAAACAAAATCATCCCTCTGCTATTTTTCAACCTAAAAACGTTGGCGTCAAAAAACGCCGGTATAATAATAGGTGGCATATGGTGGCATATGTTGGCGTTTCTTGGCATATTGTGGCGTCGGCGTCAAAAAACGTCAAAATGTTGCAGCCTCAGAACGCGATGGCCATGGGTTCTACTTTCTGTTCACTAACGCCGACGCCACCTACAGCTCAGAAACGCCGACGTTTTTATGGGGCCATTGACTAACATGGAGAGCTGCAAAAAACGCCAGAAAACGCCGGCGTCAAAAAACGTCCGTGTGTATGAGGCCTAAAAGTCTCTAAAGTGTTAGGCCCCTTTCACACACGCGGACCGTTTGTCCGTTTTTCATCCCTTGACGGATGAAAAACAGACATCAATGCAACTCATTCATTTGCATCCGTTTTCATCCGCTTCCGTCAGCATCCGTTTTTTTGAACGGATGAAAGTCCTATTTTTCATCCGTCAAAAAAACGGATCGGACGAAAAAAACGGATGTAAACAGACGAACGGTCAGTTTTTCATCCGTTTTTGCATTGGTAGTGGATGTAAAAAAAAAACTGATGAAAAACTGATGACCACAGATGGAACAAACGGATGAAAAACGGATGAACTGATGAACGGTCCGTGTGTGTGAAAGGACCCTTAATCGTGCTTGAAAGGTGCTCCGAAAGTGCTCAAAACAAAATCCAGGTGCAACGTGATGAGTGCCCGGACCCCCTTCATGTCCCCACTCACCGAAAGATGTGGACCTACTGCTTTTCAGTCAGAGGTCATACGTGCTATAGATTGGTGAGGGGGATGCTGAGCTGGGCTCTCAGGACAACCAGACACCCGAAATGAGCCTTAGTGATGACGCTCTAGTTTGAAGGCGAAACGCGTTGACGTCATATCCGGTCCGTTGCAGCCGTCCACGTCACTTCCGCCTACAGTGGTTAGGAGCCGGTGGAACGCACGCCGTTCGTGGTATACAGATCTTATTTGATTACAAGGCGTCTTTTACTCATCCATTTTGTAAGTAGCATTTATATTGCGCAATAAAGTGTATATTTTAACAGTCTACACATGAGGATGTCTTTTGTTCATCTGAGCCATCCAGATCTCAGTTCCATGTGGGAAGACTAAGGCTCATTTCGGGTGTCTGGTTGTCCTGAGAGCCCAGCTCAGCATCCCCCTCACAAATCTATAGCACGTATGACCTCTGACTGAAAAGCAGTAGGTCCACATCTTTCGGTGAGTGGGGACACGAAGGGGGTCCGGGCACTCATCACGTTGCACCTGGATTTTGTTTTGAGCACTTTTGGAGCACCTTTCAAGCACGATTAACACTTTAGAGACTTTTATTCATTCATTTGAATTATTTTTACTGTTTGATGTGATTATTTTGTATTATTATTTTATGGGGGAGGCGCTACCTTTCATTATTCAATTTGTCTGCAGGTTTTTTACCTGAGTGGAGCTGCCCCCCCCACATGTGTTTATAATTTAAGATTATTGCCATTCACAATATTTGCACTAATAGTAGGCACTGCTTTTTTATTTGATCAATGATTTTTATCCACCCAGGGCAGTTCACACCAGAGTGCGATGCAGGAAACCCATGTTCCCTGCGCGTTTCCTGCACCGCATTCACAGCGCAGTGTGTTTGCCCACACCAGATCAGATGGTACAGAAGTATTATACCATGCGGTTGCAGAGAGTTTCCAAACCTAGCACATGCACTACTTTTGGTGCAGTATGATTTCAGCCCATGTAAATGAATAGGTGGAAATCGCACTGCACACAACTGCATGTGAATCGCACAGGAACCCACTGCATTTGCGCGTGCACCGGCCCTAAAGGGCTGTGGAGTGGGACACGTAACTACACAGAAATATAAATAGGGAATTCTAGTTTTCCTTGTTAGTCCCCTTTGAAGGTTCCATCAAATACAAGGCTTTAGTTTTTTTGTTCTTCATAATGTTTTTGTTGATGATCTTTAGTTTCTCCTGGTCAGTAGTTATTGTCTATGGAGTACAAGATAATCCTTGCGCTGGGAGTGGCAGCTCGGTGCTTAGGTGTACCTGCCAAGTCTATAGCACACAAGCTGACAGCTCTCTGATTCTCTCTCTGTGGACTCCTTAGACTTGTCTGGTTTTGTATTCAAAAACATTCCAGGCAAGTCAATCAGTGAAGATCTGCTGCTATACAGCCCATTATGTAGTATAGGCTCAGAAAATGCACTTTATCCTACAGAAAACCATGTAGAGCAAAGAAACAGGTTCACTTAGTGTTACTAAACCCTGGACCCTGCATTCACTATATCTGGTCTCCCACAGTACACAGAACATGGAAATGTAATTCGTTTAGTAAATATGAACTGATAAATACCTTTTCTTATCAGCTTTATATAGCAGTCTTGTGACTTCTATCAGCTCCTGGTGAAGTTTGTAGGAGGAGTTTTCATACTGCTCTGAGCTGTCCTATCAGGATTCAGGACCTTTGACCCTCTGTCTGGACAGTTCTGATTGGCCCTGTGCTGATCCCATGCACCCTCCCGAGAAAAAAAAACAAAAAACTCTCTAGCAATATACACCAAATTGTGCATGAGCAGCCTGACTCCAACGGCGCTGTTTTATCCAGACCTGTTTTGGAGTCAGTGGAAGAAGGGGAGGATCTGGCCATACAGGATCAAACAGCCTTTTTACACAATGCAGAGGAGTAACCCTGTAGGTTCCACAGTGAGTATAACCAGCATGCTTTACTGTATACACAGACTGATTTTACTGTTGTGGGTTTAGTAACACTTTAACCGCTTGCCGACCGCTGGTCGGCAATTGACGGCGACAAGGTGGCTCTTTCCCGCAAATCGCCGTCATATGACGGCGGCTGCGGGATCGAGCCTAGTGAGCGCGCGCCGCTGAAGGGGGGGCCCGCGCGCTTACTGTGTTCGGGGAGGGCCAGGGAGCGGGTGCGGCGGAGTCGATCTCCGCCGGCCACCCGCGATGCCCCCCCCCGGAGTGAAAGAACGGAGGTCCGTGTAAGTAAACACGGACCTCCGTTCTGTGAAGGGGGAAGGGCTGTGATCACAGCCTTCCTGTACATGGAGGCTGTGACCACTTCCCTTCCCCAGCTAGGGCAGTCCCCCCTGCAGGTTAACCCCTTCACTGCCAATGGCATTTACACAGTAATCAGTGAATTTTTATAGCACTGATCGCTGTATAAATGCCAGTGGTCCCAAAAAAGTGTCAAAATGGTCCGACATGTCCGCCCCAATATCGCAGTACCGCTAAAAATTGCAGATCGCCGCCACTACTAGTAAAAAATAATAAAAACCCCAAAAATGAATTCTCATCATCCGTAAACGCGACCACTTGTGCGCAAACCAATCAATAAACACCGATTGCGATTTTTTTTTTTTTTATCACAAATATGAGGAAGAATATAAATCGGCCAAAACCGGTGAAAAAAATGTTTTTTATATATAATATATTTTTTTTGGATTTGTATTTTAGCAAAAAGTAAGAAATTTGGGTTTTTTTGCAAAATTGTCGCTCTTCTTTTGTTTATAGCGGCGATCAGAAATGACGCAGCGGTGATCAAATACCACCAAAAGAAAGCTCTATTTGTGGGAAAAAAAGGACGCAAATTTAGTTTGGGTACAACGCCGCACGACTGCGCAATTGTCAGTTAAAGCGACGCAGTGCCGAATCTCAAAAAGGGCTCCGGTCCTAAAGCTGGAAATCCTTCCGGGGCTGAAGTGGTTAAATGCGCCCTAGATGGGCCGAAATTCAGGCAATTCAGGAACTGGCTGAATTTCCATCCATGTGTGGCTGCTCCCACTCGACAGAAGTTCATCTAACAATCATCTTCTGTCAGACTGGTTGGAACATTTTTGGTAAAGAAACAACATTACACTGGTCTTCCCAGTGAAGAGCTAAAGGCTCAAGAAGTCTGATTCCTATATGGGAGTAATATCAATTTAGGAGTAGAGGATACTTTTTAATACACGTACTGTACATGGTACAGCAGGCACATATCGGGAATATGAAATGTTGGGTAACAAGGTAAAAAAATTGCATGCTGCTCCATACCTGGATGCTGTATTTCTTTCCCCAAGCAGATGAACAAAGCACAAGGGAGCAAGCAAAACTTCAGTATGAACAATAGGAGTATTGGGGGGGGGAAGCAGAGTGTTTAGTATTCACTGCAGCCAGAATTCACACAGCCCCTCACATGTGATGCGGGTGCTTCTGCTTGTTCTATAATGTTCTTTTGCTTTGCCTGGTCCACTGCCTATTAGAATCTGTTTCAAGACAGTCTTGAGGGCTCATTTACACCACATTCTCTGTGTTTTAGTGTGGAGTTCCACATGCACGTTTACATGCATCTGCATCACGTTTGCGGTACTTTTTTTTTTTTAAAGGCAAGGGAAAATACTTAAATAGTGAAAATTAAGCTCATAGAAATACATACATTTTTCTTACATATGCTTTCATACTAAATGCGGATTTGACTGCATCTGGGGTAAATGAGCCCTGGATCTGATTGGTGACTGCCAATGCATCAGACATTCTCTGCTTGTGAAATACAGAAGGAAGCTTGCAGTGGGTGTGTTTAGGAACACCTCTCCTATATTACAGCCTGGCAAGCAAAGGGGTTCCAGCATTTCTAGCATACTCTCAGGTGGAGTGCAATGGACCGCTATGCTCTGCATGGATAGAAGGATCTCTGAACAAGGCTGTGCACCCTTTATGCATCTCACAGCTTGACTTTCAGTTCTTGCAGGGCAAAGAAGTAGATTTGTTTTGCATTCTCCCTCCCCAGCCTTACATACTCACAGGGTGGATTTGATTTAAATCAAGTCGATTTAAAATCACGATTTAAATCTTTGGTAAAAAGGCTTGATTTAAAGAGCAATTGTCATCTCTGTGCCGCAGCGGCTCCTCCTCTGACCCGCTGTTGACTCACTGACAGTCCCATTCACTTTAATGGGACGGCTGGTGATGCTGCAGTGACACAACAAGGTGAGGGACGTGGCGGCAGCAGGTGAGTGGATGCCCACTAACAGGCGCTGCCATGATGGATCTGAAATGACAGGTGCTCTTTAAATATAAGGACTTATTCTTGCTGGTAGTTAGAATCTTTAATATTTGTCAACAAAATGAAGGTTTCTTATTTAGAATAATAAGCTGTCAGGTTTTTAAAACAGCGATATCAGAACAGATTAATTCATACAGTTTGGAGTGTATATAGATTTGCAAAACAATGGGATAAAGGAATATTCCTGAACTTTCTTTCATCTCATGGTTACTGTGACATTGTGTGAATGCATCAATGCAGTGCATGTTATCTCAGCTTGCAGAGCTTGGATTCATTGAATGAGTTAACCAAAAATGTAAATATTGTAGAATATACCGTCTCATGCTACATAACTAAGCTCCATTTCATGCTGAATAAACTAAATTATTAATGTATCTTAAATAGAAAACTATATTTAGATAGATAGATTTTTGCTCCAAAAGCATTTTATTAAAATTAATAAAAATAAAAAAAATAGATTTTTTTTTTTTACATTTTT
Source organism: Glandirana rugosa (assembly GCA_018402905.1). Lineage (NCBI taxonomy): Eukaryota > Metazoa > Chordata > Amphibia > Anura > Ranidae > Glandirana > Glandirana rugosa. Next base: position 900,506 of record BLSH010102431.1, read on the forward strand.
TTAAAAGAAACCATTGATTTTTATCCACCCTGCACACTCACCTTCCTTTCTCTCCCCATGGACAGGTTCAATTTCTGCCATCTTCTTGTTATACCAGAAACAATTTTTGGATTGGGTTATATTCTGCAGAAGATGGAAATATACACACGACGCTTCTTGTAATTTTGTACTGTAGCCCATTGTTCATAAGGAAATGAAGCCATAACCTGAAAGTCTTCTATGAGGCAAGGCATTGTCAGTACGTTGGGAGATGTACAGCAGGTTACATAAGCAGCACAATAGCAGCTATTTTCCACCCGCTCAGACTTTTGTCTTCTAATCCAAATGTAATCTCAGGGACCTCTGAAATATTTATTGTCCCAGCTGCCTCTGCTTTCTGGCTTATTATTCAGCGACAGTGACAGTGGCGTCATGATCCGCTAATGACAGAGCTAAGCACTTCGCTAATTGTTATCTTTGGTTTGTTGTGTATATTTTCCCATTAACTGCTCAGCCTCCTGTAGTATACTGGAGACAGCTACATTTCTGAATGGGCCCAATCTGGCTTTGCCTGCTAAAAGGAACCTGTAATGATAAATGGATTCTGTTGTTAATGAGGTCTCCTTCTACAAATGCTAGTAACTTGGCTAGGAACAACAGGAGGTGCCGCTCCAGGTGAGTGATTCAATCAATGTGCAACTCCACCTATGGGTGCAAGCCCTAGCTTGCTTCCAAGAACAAGGTCAGTAGGAAGAATGGCTGCACACCATGCTGGAGTCCAACTCCATTTTATTGTGTAGACCAGGGGTAGGCAACCTGCGGCCCTCCAGCTGTTGTGGAACTACATTTCCCATGAGGCATTGCAAGGCTAGCAGTTACAATTACTCCCAGAGGCATCTTGGGACTCGTAGTTCTGCAACAGCAGGAGGGCTGCAGGTTGCCTACCCCTGGTGTAGACTGTATGGCACACACCAGAGAACAGTGGACAGGTTGACGAGCTTCACACAAATATCATGTGCTTATTCAATTTATTGAATAAGCACATGATATTTGTGTGAAACCCGTCAACCTGTCCACTGTCATCTGGTGTGTGTCATACAGTCTACACAATAAAACGGAGTTGGACTCCATAGCAACCTGGCTGTCATGATGACCCAGCAGCATCAGTGCTTTCAAAGTGGCAAACCTGGAGCAAGCATTGAGATTAAGAATTTTGACTCTTCTAATCGGCATGCTTGGTCCATGTGTATGACTTAGAAGGTATTGAAGCTAAAGACTCCTGGGCAGTTAGCATTTCCAATCAGCAGCTGGGAAATCTGCATTTTCCTCTTGCAGTTTTTAGCATTGGAACAAGAAGGGTCAGTATGGCAGGCAGTTAGCTGGTATGTTCAGAAAGATGGCAGCCTTCATATTTCTCCTTAAAGCTCTACTTTCACTTTCATAATCACTTGGCCTTTTTCTAGTCTGCTGATTGGACAGTGAGGGAGCAGTATGAAATTAATTAAATCATCCCTCTTGCCCATTTTGTAAGCCCATTAACAATGTAAGACTGAACTACATCCAAGAAAATGTAGACATGAGGCTCTGGACTTCAATCTTCTGTCTAAAAGAACGTGATGAAATTATGGCTGCCCGAATCCACATGAAAACTGAAAAAAGAGCACCTAAGGCAAGCCATAAATTGGGTCATTTTCTTTCCTTCAACCACAGATTTAATTTTCCTTGATTTCCCCATCAACACATTCAGTGTTATTGGGGGAATCCCTCTCGCTTTGCGATCGTATTCTGACGGGTTAGGTTTCTCCTCCATCAGAATACAATGATTACTGTTGCAGGCTATAGCCTACAGCAGTAATCACACCAAAAAAACCCAGATAGGCTGGTTGTATTGAAGTTGATCAATAGACTGTCTTCAGTACAACCAGCCTGCCTTTAGTTGGATCGATATTTGGCCAGTTCCCGCTGAACCGGCTGAATTTCAATCTGTGCATTGCCGGCTAAACTGTAGATCTTATGAGTCCAAAATGTTGTTTTTTTTTTTTTCCCCCAAAACGCAGTAATAGAAGAATAAGCCAACACGTTTTGGGGGCCAACTAATCCCCCTTCATCAGGGCCTAAGTAATGTAGTAAAACACACTATTGAACTCTGTAAACAATATTCCTGAAAGCAGACATTTAAAAAAGGATGTGTTACGAGTGGGGGCGAGGCCTAGTCACCCGGTCTGTGTCAACCATCGGGTTACATGAAAAAAATATGGCTTGATTACACACTCAATGTGGTTGGGGGAATCCTCACTACTGAGGTATTGTATTCTGACATCAAATGAAAACTTTGGCTCTGTTACAACAGGCTTATGGTAAACATTCCATGAAGAAATCACGTGTTTTTGAAAGGAATAGGTGGTTTAAGGAGGGGCAAGAAGATGTCCACGATGACACAAGAAGTGGGCAGCCAAAAATGCAAAGGATGGATGCAAATGTGGAAAGAGTGCGAACCCTCGTATGTTTAGTTTTTTTTTTTTATCACAAGGAGATAGTTCATTCTGAGTTCATAGAACATGGTACAAGTCAACCAACATCGTTACTTGGAAACTCTGAAATGGTTACGGCAGGGGTGCTCAACCTTTTGAAGAGTGAGGGCCACTTAAGTGATTTGGTAACCGGTTGCGGTCCACAATAAAATGAAATGGTTCTGAATTTCGTGTTTTTTATTTTGAATAGTATAATGATCATTTTTCTCCTGTGGATGTGGTGCACTTTCAGAAAGCGCACCAAACCACAGTAGAAGTGCGCTTCCCTGGTTTATTGACAAGGACCATAGTTTGAGCACCCCTGGGTTTCGGAAATCTGTTCAGAGGAAAAGATCAGAACTGACAAGTGGATTCTCCATCACCACAATGCTCCTGCACAAACCGTTTTACAGTCAATTCCAGGAATTAAATTGTCACACCTCATACACTGATCAGCGCTGGCGGCACTTATTGAGAGGGGAATATCCAACAGGCTGGTTGTACAGAACTCAATTGATCGAATTGTGTACAACCAGCCTCCCTATGCATGGATCAAAATTTGGCTGGTCCTTGTTGAATCGTCTTAATTTCATTGCATGTATGGCTGGCTTTAAGCCCTAATGAAGGGGATTTTTTTGGCCTCCAAAATGTGTTGGCTACTGCTTATTCTTCTGTTATCCATGTTCAGGAAATAAAGCATTTTGGATTTGTAAGATGTACAGTTTGTAGCTTTTTTCATTCTCCATACAGTGTTAGACTGACAGCAGTTTGCAGAGCAGTGGGGCAGACTGACGTGCATCTCTGTTTGAACTCTGCTGTTCAGGTAATAATCTGGCACTAGTATAAAGACAATGTTTGACTATTTCTACTAGATTGACTTCAATGTGTTCTGAGTCATAGACCTGGAATAGGTTTGCAGAGTCAGAGTTAAGCTGGCCATACATTAGCCAATTTTTTTGTTCACCTTCCTTTAGATTTACCTTCAACTATGTAGTGCAAGGGCCGGCCTGATTGCATACAAATTGAAAGTGTTTGGGTCTGACCTCATATTATATAATTTTGGTAAATCTACAGGAGAATTGTATAATGTGTGGCCAGCCTAAGGCCTCTTTGACACGAAAGGTCTGATCAGGTCCACCCGTAAGTTTTTTTAGGCAGAACTGGTTGGACGGTCCATTCATCCCTATCAACTGACAGGTGTGAAAGGAATTCCTCCTGTCTGAAATGGAAGGGGATCCGTCCTCCTCCATCTAGTGGATTGGATTGGAGGGCTGTCAGATATAAATGGACAGCGGAGTCTGTTTGCTCTCGGTTGCTCATAGAGCAGAACGGTCTGCGTCTGTTCTGTATAAACTGAGTGGGCACGGACCTGTCATCCACCTGCTCTGCTCTAATCAGTGGACAGATCCCCTGCTGATCTAAATGGATTCCATCTCATGTGAAAGGGGCCTAAAGTACAAGGTTCTTGTATGTATGATTTTTTGGGCATTTGAGCATGATAGCCAGGAGAATGAGAGGTTAGCTATGGCAGTCTCTGTAAAGCAATCCTGAATTAAAAGTATCCGAGGCAAGAACAAGAGACAAGTCGGTGCCCCATGTACAGTCTGGAACCAAGGGTTGTATGTGAAGACCAATACAGGTGCTTGGTGCCACCCCAAGGTCCCTGATCTTCATCACTGTTATTTAGAAAAGTTCTCTTTATATGTTCAGGAATTCCCCAAATCTTCATTTCCATGGTCGATTACTGGGAAAAGGTTTAGATAATTACCATGTATGAAAATAAAGCCATCTGACACAATAATACAAAGTTCAAATAGGAATGTCCTTGGCTTTTAAAATGGAGATGGTACTCACACTGTTCATCTCTATGCATATCAACCAGATCATTGTTCTCATAGATGATTTTCATCAGTGATGAGTACATCGTGTGTTCTGGATCACAGACATACCACTCTCACTACCCAGCACATGGATGGCACTGAGCAGGCACAGCCGGTCAGTGTACCCAATCCACGCGGACTGCCGTGTGCGCCTGAACATAAGACCTTTAATCCGCTTACAGATCTGTCCTGGAAGACCCAGCTAAATGACTGTCAACCAGCTGGAACGTTCTACGCTAATGTGTGTGTGTGTAAATAAAAAAAATAAAAAAAAATAAATAAATATATATATATATATATATATATATATATATATATAGAGATAGATCGATAGATCCCAGGTTACAATTACTGACAAGATAGGTTCTGTAGGTTTGTCCTAATTTGGGCTAACAAGCAGGGTCCTCTGATTCGTCCTGTATTTAAGTGTATTGTATTTGTACTGTCTACCCTCAAGTTGTAAAGCACTGCGCAAACTGTTGGCGCTATATAAATCCTGTATAATAATAATAATAAGGTTGAACAAGTAAATTTCTAACTCCAGCCAAAAAATGATTTTTAAGTTTTGAATAGCATAGGGAAGGTCTACCTGACCATGCAGTGTTGTGGGATTGCTGACAGGTCTGCCAGACAGTAGGTGGCAGCATGCGATGAGCAGCAAGATTGGCACCCGGCGGTTTCCAGGACCAGTGTGATGTCACGCTGCCTTCATTCTTAAGTATGAGTCGTATGCAGGTCAGTTTGCTTGTAACTTGGGGAATGCCCGATATAATATATGTATTACAGGTACTTGTATAGCGCCAACAATTCACACAGCGCACATCAGTCCATACCCTCAAGGAGCTTACAATCTAAGGTATATAAATATTTATTTAAATACGACATACCTTTTCATGTATTGAGGTATGTCGCATTAGGCAGCACACATTGCAGTTTCACCAAACCCTCTAACCTCTTTGAGATGAAAGGGGCAACACCTCTTAAGAAAATCTATGTAGACAAGGGACACACCTTTGCCGTTCAGTTATCTTCAGTTATGTGCAGCAGAAAGAAAGATACACAAAAAAAAATGACTGGTTAAACCTACAAATGTTTATTTCCACATTACATTTCCTTTTATACTGTTTTTTTTTTAGAATAACAAATGCAATAATTTATCCCCCTTTCACACTGGTGCGGCTTTGACACTGCGCTACTTCAGCGTGATTTCAAAGCCGCACATTTCGATGTGGCATGCAACTTCATTTAACATTGTCTATGCAGGTCGCAATAATATCTTAAAAAATCAGCGCAGGATCCTTTTTTTTTTTTTTTTTTTTTTAAAATATGATTTTTATTGATACCCATTAAGGGCAAGCACCAGTGCATTACAAACATATTTCAGTAAGGTAACACATTGAGTGAACAAGAACGACAACCAACCAATAAATATCGTACATCTGGTACAGTATTCTAGTCGTTCACAAGTAGCAAGCTCACGTTTCTGCCACAGGGCATATCTGGTTACCGGCTATACAGGAAGTATAAGCAATCTGGTAGCATTCCCCCCAACCTTCCCTTTTCTAATTAAGAGAGATAAGGAGAAGATAGGGGGGGATGGAATACATAGCTGAGTAGAGAGGTGAAGGAGCAGAAAGAGAAAAGGACAAAGAAAAGAGAAGTATAGTGGGGGGGGGGGGAGAGAAAGGGGTAAAGAAGGTATGAGGGTAGAGGCCAAAGGGGTAGGAGATGTGCGAGGCGGCAACGGAATTGATCCAAATGGTCAGGGGATTTAGAAAATCTGAGGCTATACATGGGTTCAAGGGGCGACGCGGTGAGCAGTGCTTTACCTTCTTCAGATAACACGAACATATTTCATAATCCTCATGTTTTATTGTATCTTTCCCTTTTGTGTTGAGAGATGAGGATCAAGTCTTCCATTTTGTTTATTTGTTCCACTTTGTGGAACCAACAGGTTATAGAGGGTGGGGTACGCTTTTTCCAGTAAAGGGAAATACAGGCTTTAGCTGCATTTAGTAGGTGGCGCAGAATAGATTTGCTGTACATTTTGGTAGAGATCTGTGAAACATGGAGGAGAAAGAAGGCTGGGTCTTTCGGAATCTGGTGTTCTGTGAACTTTTGCACAATTGTTTGTATTTTCGACCAATAAGTTTGTAGTTGGGTGCAGGACCAAAATATGTGTAACATAGTCCCTATAGCCTCCCTACATCAACAACAGCTATCTGTGGAGTTGGGGAAGCATGCATGAAGTTAGACGGGAGTATAGTACCATTTGGTAAGTATTTTGAAGTTTGCTTCCTATATCTTAGTGGAGATAGATGATTTCAAAATAAATCGTAGTATATTTTGTACTTGGAGTGTCGTGAAGGTACGTCCGAGGTCAGCTTCCCACTTAGCCAAGCATGGTAAGTCTGGTTGTTCTGCTGGAGTGTTCAGTAACACATAGGACTTAGACAGAACTTGGGGCACATCGTCCGTGTCTGAACAATATTCCTCAAATAACGTCAGAGGTCGGTGGAACCTATTTGGGTTATGAAGGGATTGTAAAAAATGATGTAGTCGTGCGGCAGGCCAGAACGGTAGTCGGTATTGGCCACCCTTCTCCATCAGCGTTGCGAGCGTAGGCCAGTGGCCACCCCTCAAGAAATCTGCGGCCCGGTCGTGGCCCCTTTCTTTTAGGTACCCGTAGTCACAAGAGTCGAGGCCTGGGGAGAAAAGCGGATTCCCTAGGATAGGGTATAGGGGGAGTCCTGAGTTGTGAACGACGGTCTACCTGTCTCACGGGAGCACAGGCGGAGTGTGGTGCCAATAAGCGGGTGAGACTTCAGGGTCGAAGGCAGTACATTATAGCACCAGAGTGCGCTTTTTAGAGGGTTATGCTTTTGTGTCTGTTCCAGCTGTGCCCATAATTTGCGGTCCCTATGTCGTCTCCAATCAGTCGGCCTATGTGTGGGGCTAAGTATTATTGTTTGATGTTTGGTACCGCCAGACCACCAGATTGTTTTGGCAAAGTTAAGTGTAGCCTACGGAGACGGGGTTTCTTATGTGCCCATATAAAGCGGAAGAATAGGGATTGCACTTGCCTAAAGTAGGCCGGGGATTCCGAATGGTAGGGCCTGAAACAAAAATAAGAATTTGGGCAGTATAACCATTTTCAGATTACATCTTCCGAACCAGGAGTGTAGTCCTTTGTGCCAAAGATCCAATAAGATGCGGGTTTTAGTCGCCAGGGGTGGGAAGTTCAATTCGAACGTACGGGACAAGTCCGCCGGTACATAGGTACCTAGGTATTTCAGTGCAGTAGGGGACCATTTGAAACAGAAATTGGCTTTTAATGCTTGCATGAGGTTATTCGGGAGAGCGATTCCCATTGCCTCCGATTTGTCGAAATTAATTTTTAGATTCGCTAGATGCCCGTATATGTTGAATTCTCTCATGAGATTGGGGAGGGATGTATTGGGATTCGTAAGCGTAAATAAAAGGTCGCCCGCGTAGGCGGAGATCTTGTGTTGATCACCAGCCACGTTTAGGCCTTGAATGTCGGGGTTCAATCTGATTCTACATAGGAAAGGTTCCAGTGAGAGGGCGAATAAAAGCGGGGAGAGTGGACAGCCCTGCCGCGTCCCGTTAATTATGGGGAATGGATCCGATTACATGCCATTAGCTTTTACTTGGGCCGTGGGGCGGGAGTATATGCCCTCTATCCAGCCGAGCATGGAATTGCCCACACCTATATGGCGAAGGACAGAGAACAGAAATCCCCAGTCCACCCTTTCAAGCTCCTTCTCAGCGTCAGTGCTGAGGAAGACGCAGGGTGTGCGGATCTCGGAGGCTAAGTGGATTAGGTTAAGAACTTTGGTTGTGTTGTCCCTTGCTTCTCTAGTCGGGATAAAGCCCACTTGATCTAAGTGCATCAGGGACTGCAAGTGGTTCCCCAACCTCATTGCAATGATTTTAGTGAATCATTTCAAATCAAAAGGGAGATGGGCTGCTAGCTGCCACATTGTTACCGTCTTTAGGAATAACAGAAATGTGGGCTCTCAGCGAATCCTGAGGGAAGGGATCGTCGGCTTTTATGGCATTGAACAATTTTACCATCTGGGGCCCGAGGGTCGGTAGGAAAGTCTGGTAGTACGATAGGGTAAAACCGCCTGGGCCCGGAGCTTTCCCTTGTTTAGTAGAAGCCACGGCGCCCTGCAACTCTTCCAAGGTAATAGGCTGGTCTAACTCTGTTTGGGCTTCCGCCGGTAGCGATGGGAGGAGGGAGGACTTAATATAGTCGTCAATATTGGCCTGAGAAGAGGTTCAGTCCGGTAGGTTGTACAGTTTGGAATAGAAGTCTCGAAAGTTCTGCAAAATCTGTTTGGGGAGCATAACCTTGACGCCACTCATGTCAGTGATATGAGGGATGTATGAGGAGGACTGGCGGTCTCTTAACTAGATTCGCCAGTAGTTTCCTGCATTTGTCTCCGAATTCATATCCTACCCTTTGGCAGGATTGCAATGCAGCTTTAGCCCTGTAGTGTAGCAGGTCAGAGATTTGTTTATGGAGGAGCAGGATTTCAGCGTCCAGTGCAGGGGTAGAGGCATGTTTGTGCTTCGCTTCCAGTTTATGCAGTTTCTCTAGCTCTTTTTTGATACGCGCTCCATGTTTAATGAATACCCCCCGATCACCGCCTTATGTGCTTCCCACAACAGTCTAGGGTCACAGCCTTCATAGTCATTAGTGCAGAAGTAATGATGTAATTCCTGTGTGACATCGGTTAGCACGTCAGGCGTTTGTAGGAGGCTGTCATTCAGACGCCAAAATCTGGATCTCGAGTAGGTTGTGTCGGAGAGGGCATAAGTCAGGGTGATCGCCGCGTGATCGGACCACGTAATATGGTCAATGGAGGTATCGCGTACTGCATGCAGCTGGCCGTATGGGATTAGGAAAATCTCTATTCTAGAATAGAGCTTATGAGTGGGAGAATAGAACGAATAGTCTCTTTCCCCCGGGTGTTGCAGTCTCCAAACGTCGACTCACTGGGCCCTGTGAAGGGACTGTGCGATATTTTTTCTGACGCGAGGGGTTATCGATGTGGTGCCCGAGGACGTATCAGCGGAGGAGATCAGAGGGACGTTAAAGTCTCCTCCCAGTAAGAGTTGGCCTTCCTAGAAGTCCGCAAGGAACTGTAGCGTCGATTTAAGGAAGCTATCCTGTTGGTTGTTCGGGACATAAATCGTGGCCAAGGTCACTACAACCTCACCTATTTTCCCCCTCAGGAAGAGATACCGGCCCAATGGGTCTTTACACACCTCTAGGCAGGACCACGGGAGTTTGCCTGATATGAGAATTGACACCCCTTTAGCTTTGGCTTCGATGTTAGTAGAATGGTAGGCTAGTGGGTAATATCTATTTCTGAGAATGGAAAGTTTATCGTCCCTGAAGTGTTTCCTAAATAAACGCCACATCAATAATTTTCAGGTCTTGTGAACCCTTACTAAAACCAATTCAAAGGGAAAGATACCCCTTACATTGTTGGTTAACTAGTTGCCGACCACCCGCTGTGGCTTGATGGCGGCAACTAGGCAGGTTATCGCAAACCGTCGTCACCTGATGGCGGCTGCGAGATCACACACTGTGTGCGCACATGCTCACTGTTCCGGGGGGGTCAGGGAGTGGGTACGGCAGACTCGAACTCCACCGGCTACCCACGATGGCCCCCCGGAGTGACAGGATGGGGGTCCGTGTATGTAAACACGGATCTCCATTCTGACAGAGGGGGAGGGGATGTGATTGCAGGCTTCCTGTATATGGGAGGCGCGATCACTCTTGTCGCCCAGCCCCCATACAGTTAGAACACACTTAACCCTTAGAGCGCCCCCTCCAGGTTAACCCCTTCACTGCCAGTGACATTTTTACAGTAATCCGTGCATTTTCATAGCATTGATCGCTGTATAAATGCCAATGGTCCCAAAAAAGTGTCAAAATGGTCCAAGATATCCGCTGCAATATCACAGTACCGCTAAAAATTGCAGATCGCCGCCATTACTTGTAAAAAAAATATATAAAAACCCCATAAATGAATTCTCATCATTTTTGTAAACGCGGCAACTTTTGTGCAAGCCAGTCAGTAAATGCCGATTGAGATTTTTTTTTTTTTTACCACAAATATCAGGAAGAATATAAATTGGCCAAAACCGATGGGGGAAAAAAATGTTTTTTTTTATTTATATTTTCTTTTTGGATATGTATTATAGCATAAAGTTAGAAATTTCAATTGTCAGTCAAAACGACGCAGGGTGCGAATCGCAAAAAGTGCTCTGGTCCTAAAGTAGGACATCCTTCCGGGGCTGAAGTGGTTACATTATGCAGTGATCGATTCCTGCTGAATTAACCAAAATTCTTTATGTGGACAGCTGTGTCTGCACCATATGGCTCAACCAAAGTTGACTTTTGATGGAGTCGGGCAGAAAACTCTCAGCCAAACAGGGCCTGCATCCATTCAGATGCAGTCACTATTCAGGTATTAAGACACACACAACTGTCAATATACCATAGCCAGCACTGCAGATTTGTCCATCCATGCTTCCTAGTGTAGATGGGGAACTGAGTGCTTTCTCTTGTTCAGTCCTTCAAGAATCTTAATGTTCTAAGGCTAACCGTACACTGATTTTTTTTTTTTTTCGTTCTGCCTGCAGGCTGAACTAAAATAAATCCAGATTATTTTATCCATGCTGTCAAGCAGGGCTGGACAAATCTCCTACCGTGCCTATTGTACATTGACACCTTGCCCCGAAGGAAAAGGGCTATCAAAATACCCAAACAGCCTCTGGATCTGATTTGATGCAGCCGCTCTGGCTGACAATTTTCTGCCTGGTCCTTTGGATTTTTAAGGGAAGGGATATGGGGCAGGAGGTGGCCAACAGGGCCCCCCCCCCCAGCACATTTCATACATTGCATGACTGTCACAGTGAAGGACGGTGACATGCCATAAACGGCTTAGGAGCTTTATGCAGTCATCTATATTTATAGCCCGCTTTTGCTGCTGGGGGCTAAAGGGAAAGCTGCCAAGGGATGGATGAGATATTTTCAGTTGCCAGACAATAACTTCCTTTACAACTATTTTAAACGTCAGGCATTTGTAAACACGTAATACCTACAGGCTGATCCACGTGAGGGTTGTGGAATTGCCGCATGTAAAGATTCAAAGTTGTTCAGTATATTGTTCCCCCAAAACAACAGCATTCAGCATGTGATCTCTTAATTGGAGTTACCCCTCCACCTTTTGTAAACTCTTGGCATCGCATCCTGCTGGCGGCTGTGCGTTTGCTGAGCAAACGAGAGCTGGGAGCCCTGCTTGTTGAATAATATGGCTTTTTATTTTTCTTAGATACACCCTCCTGACCCCGGGAGCTTTGGTGGTCCCCTCTCACCTTTGTGTTCCAACGTCCTACTCTTCATAATAAAAAATGAATAAAAGTCTAGCTGGGACACTGGGGTCTCTTCATAATGGGCAAAGGAAGTGTGCAGAGCCGGGAGTCCCTGAGATAAAATAAACCCTGTCTACTGAAAGCTGAAGTTTTGAGTTTATTATTTATTTATTATTTACTTCTATAGCGCGGCCAATTTACACAGCGCTTTACATATACATTGTACATTCACATCAGCCCCTATCCTTATGGAGCTTACAATCTAACGTCCCTAACTCACATTCATACACATACTAGGGCCAATTTAGACAGGATCCAGTTAACCTACCAGCATGTCTTTGTGAGTGTGGGAGGAAACCGGAGTACCCAGAGGAAACCCAAACAGGCACAGGGAGAACATGCAAACTCCAGGAAAGTAGTGCTGTGGTTGTGCATCGAACCAATGACCTTAGTACTGCCAGGTGGAAGAACTAACCACTTAGCCACTGTGCTGTTTTGAGTGGAGGGATGCTCTAAGACAGGGGCACTGAATTAAACTTCAAGTAGGTCGGACTAGTAAAAATTTCTTCCAGTAGGGTTCCAAATCACATTTTTGTGCAATTACTCAGGTCCATCACATCATACCAGCCCCCCCATATCACAAACCCCATCTCATAGTAGTGTGCTCTACCCCCTTCACAGCACTGCCTCCCTTCACGTCACCCCTCCCTTTACAGCAAACCCCTACAGCATTGCCCCCTTTACATCACCACCACCACCACCACCACCACAATAGTGTGCTCTGCCTTCTTGACACCCCCCCCAGACACACAGCACTGCCCCCTGTCATAAACCACAACCCCCCACACACTGTCATCTGTCCCCCTTCACTCTCCTACCTTGGACAGAGAGGAGAGGGAAAGGCAGGACAATTGTGGACCGAGTGC
>BLSH010102431.1:913226-967794 GCA_018402905.1 Glandirana rugosa
CCGTACCCGCCGTGCCCCCTGTCATAAACCACAACCCCCCACACACTGTCATCTGTCCCCCTTCACTCTCCTACCTTGGACAGAGAGGAGAGGGAAAGGCAGGACAATTGTGGACCGAGTGCGAGAGGCACAGCACAGCATTGGACGGAGGGCGGGAGCTGCCAGGGTTAACTTTTGAAGTTAGAGGACATAAACTCTTCCTTTTTAATTGCACCTATAGGAAAGCCTATAATAAGGCTCACCTGTAGGTAATGTAAATATCTCCTAAACTTTCACCGTTTAGGAGATATTTACTGTATACGCCAACTTCATTGGCGCATGTGCTCTGAAGAAATGGCCGCCCATGCCGCTTCTTCAGGGCCCTGTGCCATGAACGATGGCTCCTGCCCACATGCGCGGGAAAGATGTCATCGCAGCTCCGGCCAATCAAAGCGATGGAGCCTGCAAATCCGAAAGAAACACCAGGGAAGATGTCGGTCGTTTCAGCGGTGTGCGTGCGCTACTGAGAGAGCTTCGTTCTAAGGTAAGTATTTCATAAAGAGCTAATATGTGATGCATACTAGCTCATTATGCCTTTTGTCTTACAGGTTTTTTTTTTATAGGGTTTACAACCTCTTTAACTTTCAGGTGATTGGTTGCTAGGATGCAGAATGGTCCTAGCAACCAATCATTTGCTGGTTACTATGAAACGTTCCCGCTCTTGGTCCAATGCTGTGCTGTGCCTCCTGCACTTAGTCCACAATTGTCCTGCCTCTCGGTCTCTGCTAAGGACAGCGGCAGAGGCTGGGGGAAAGAAACAGCTCCTAAATGGCACAACCACGGTGGTCTGGATGGGACAGTGGCGCGACCCGCCATTTAGCGATGCCTGCTCTAAGATATTACTCCAGATCATTGGAAGCTGTAGTGAAGAAATGGCTAAAAAGTCTACATAGTACAACAGGCACACATGGGGAATATGAAATGTTCAGGTAACATACACTTTGAATCAATTCTTTCATTGTTTATGCAGTATTATGCAAATGATCTCATTTGGTGTCTATGCTGCTCTGTCTATGCGTCGGGATGATGGACAGGAGAACAACAAAATCGTGGAAGTGTTTCATACTACCAGCTCCCCCTGTTACATAACTAATGTCTAACGGAGAGTAATGTCCTTTTCACCTTCCCTGGGAGAAGAGCCCCCATGGCTGACCTCCTGCTAGAATTACTGCTTGTCTTGCTCACAAACCGCCCAGCAATGCAGGTAAGGACCCCTGACATTCCTGCTCTTCCTACTTGTCCCAGGTCAGTGACTCAGGATTGCTTTGAAGTCCTGGGATCAGCATTTTCAAACGGAGCTCAGCTAGGGTAACAATTTAATAGGAGTATCTCCTAGATCTACAACAGGAAGCAGGAGCAAATCTCTTAGCCGGTTGTCACCAACACAAGTGTCCCCATTGCAACGTCCTGTTCAAGACCACTGTAAAATGTAGTATTTCCTACTGCGCTCTCACTCCCTGCACATACACTGGGGATTACATTTGTGACCATCATGCCATCCTTTTGAGCTGTAGGGGCGGCACAGTGGTGTAGTGGATAGCACTTTGACCTAGCATCAAAAGGGTCACTGGCTCGACACTACCTGCCGGGAGCCTGCATGTTCTCCCTGCGCCTACGTGGGTTTCCTCTGGGTACTCCGGTTTCCTCCCGCATTCCAAGAAATGCTGGTAGGTTAATTGGATCCTGTCTAAATTGGCCCTAGTATGTGTAAATATGAATGTGAGTTAGGGACCTTAGACTGTAAGCTCCATGAGGGTAGGGACTGATGTGAATGTACAATATATATGTAAAGTGCTGCGTAAATTGATGGTGCTATATAAGTACCCGAAATAAATAAAAAATGTAAAATTAATTCTGTGTATGCCGGCACTTCACTCGCCCTCTTAAGGAGGAAAGTGCCAGCGATGCGCTGATCATATGCCACAGACTGATAAGGCACAGCACATATAGGGAACCCAAGGAGCTACCCAGCTTGCTGCCTGGGCTGCATGTGCATCAGAAACGTGAGTGCCACTTACCAAGTGCAAGAGATAGAGGGGTCTGAGACAGCGGGTGCAGCCGGGGTCTGTGTGGGGGTGAGACTTCATTGCTGGCTTACAAGGCTGAGTGCCAGCTCTTTCAAATGTAAGAAGTCTGGTAAGATTGCTTCCAGCACTGCTATGCAATCTGTTACTGGATGGTCATAAGAGTGATGACATTTGTGATAGTCTCTCCTGTAACATATCATACCACTTTACAATTACTAAGCCCTATGAATTGTGTGGGTGTGGAAGAACCGAATGGTAGAGGGAAGGATAAATGATTTAATCTTCTACCCTGTAATCATTCTGTTTTTCCACCGTCACAGTATTAGCAGGGTTGGATTTCTTTGTCCTGGCTTGACTGGTGGTCCACAGTATTTAACCTACAGTGGGTCCCTATTCCACAGCACTTCATTCTATACGCCATGCTGTATGTTCCGTATTCACTGCCCTGTTCTGTAGGCTGTACTCTCTTTCCTATTCCACACCGTCTCATTCTGTAAGTTATGTTGTGCATCCGTATTCCACACCACCTCATTCTGTAAGTTATATTGTACACTCCGTATTCCACACCACCTCATTCTGTAAGTTATGTTGTACACTCCGTATTCCACACCACCTCATTCTGTAAGTTATGTTGTACACTCCGTATTCCACACCACCTCATTCTGTAAGTTATGTTGTACACTCCGTATTCCACACCGCATCATTCTGTAAGTTATATTGTACACTCCGTATTCCACACCACCTCATTCTGTAAGTTATGTTGTACACTCCGTATTCCACACCGTCTCATTCTGTAAGTTATGTTGTACACTCCGTATTCCACACCACCTCATTCTGTAAGTTATGTTGTACACTCCGTATTCCACACCGCCTCATTCTGTAAGTTATATTGTACATCCGTGTTCCACACCACCTCATTCTGTAAGTTATGTTGTACACTCCGTATTCCACACCACCTCATTCTGTAAGTTATGTTGTACACTCCGTATTCCACACCACCTCATTCTGTAAGTTATATTGTACACTCCGTATTCCACACCGCCTCATTCTGTAAGTTATGTTGTACACTCCGTATTCCACACCGTCTCATTCTGTAAGTTATGTTGTACACTCCGTATTCCACACCACCTCATTCTGTAAGTTATGTTGTACACTTTGTATTCCACACCTCCTCATTCTGTAAGTTATGTTGTACACTCCGTATTCCACACCTCCTCATTCTGTAAGTTATGTTGTACACTCCGTATTCCACACCACCTCATTCTGTAAGTTATATTGTACACTCCGTATTCCACACCGCCTCATTCTGTAAGTTATGTTGTACACTCCGTATTCCACACCACCTCATTCTGTAAGTTATGTTGTACACTCCGTATTCCACACCACCTCATTCTGTAAGTTATGTTGTACACTCTATATTCCACACCGCCTCATTCTGTAAGTTATATTGTACACTCCGTATTCCACACCACCTCATTCTGTAAGTTATGTTGTACACTCCGTATTCCACACCACCTCATTCTGTAAGTTATGTTGTACACTCCGTATTCCACACCACCTCATTCTGTAAGTTATATTGTACACTCCGTATTCCACACCGCCTCATTCTGTAAGTTATGTTGTACACTCCGTATTCCACACCGCCTCATTCTGTAAGTTATGTTGTACACTCCGTATTCCACACCACCTCATTCTGTAAGTTATATTGTACACTCCGTATTCCACACCACCTCATTCTGTAAGTTATGTTGTACATCCGTATTCCACACCACCTCATTCTGTAAGTTATGTTGTACATCCGTATTCCACACCACCTCATTCTGTAAGTTATGTTGCACACTCCGTATTCCACACCACCTCATTCTGTAAGTTATGTTGTACACTCCATATTCCACACCGTCTCATTCTGTAAGTTATGTTGTACACTCCGTATTCCACACCGTCTCATTCTGTAAGTTATGTTGTACATCCGTATTCCACACCGCCTCATTCTGTAAGTTATGTTGTACACTCCGTATTCCACACCGTCTCATTCTGTAAGTTATGTTGTACATCCGTATTCCACACCACCTCATTCTGTAAGTTATGTTGCACACTCCGTATTCCACACCACCTCATTCTGTAAGTTATATTGTACACTCCGTATTCCACACCTCCTCATTCTGTAAGTTATATTGTACATCCGTATTCCACACCACCTCATTCTGTAAGTTATATTGTACACTCCGTATTCCACACCTCCTCATTCTGTAAGTTATATTGTACATCCGTATTCCACACCTCCTCATTCTGTAAGTTATATTGTACACTCCGTATTCCACACCACCTCATTCTGTAAGTTATGTTGTACACTCGGTATTCCACACCGTCTCATTCTGTAAGTTATATTGTACACTCCGTATTCCACACTACCTCATTCTGTAAGTTATGTTGTACATCCGTATTCCACACCTCCTCATTCTGTAAGTTATATTGTACACTCCGTATTCCACACCACCTCATTCTGTAAGTTATGTTGTACACTCCGTATTCCACACCACCTCATTCTGTAAGTTATATTGTACACTCCGTATTCCACACCACCTCATTCTGTAAGTTATGTTGTACACTCCGTATTCCACACTACCTCATTCTGTAAGTTATATTGTACATCCGTATTCCACACCACCTCATTCTGTAAGTTATATTGTACATCCGTATTCCACACCACCTCATTCTGTAAGTTATATTGTACACTCCATATACCACACCGTCTCATTCTGTAAACTGTATTGTACATCATATTACACACTATTTGATTTGGCTTGCTGTGCTGCATAATCCATAGTGCGCTTCATTCTGTATGCTATGCTGTGTGGTACTTTTGTGTTCTACATGCTCTCATTCTGTAACTTTTCCTATATGTTCCATATTCCACACCTCCTCATTCTGTACAATGTGCTGTACATTCCATATTCCACACCACCTAAAGACAAAAATCTGCAGAAAATCTAATATTGTGTATGGGGTCTAAGAGTCAGATTTTTAATCATTTTTCCATTACAATGCCAAAAGAAGACCGTAACGGAACTGGGGCTTTGGAGAGAGAGAAGTAAACATTACAGATAGATGTGCCCAGATCAGATTTCATGAACGGGGTTTACATCCACAATAAGTTGAAGAAAGTTATGGCATCGTATTTGACACCCAAGGAAGATAATCTTGTTACCAACCCCCCAGAAAAATAACTTTTGAGGATGTCTTGATATCAATAATAATGGCAAAAAAGAAAGGCAGAACGTAACAATTGTTGTGTCCTCTAATATTAGTGGATGGTATAGTCCTTTTACACAAGGAATGCATTAAGGTAAGTAATGTTTAATCGTTATAACCACTTCCAGACCGCAAACCACATATATACTGTGGCATGGCGGCACTAATGCACGAAACAATGTACCTGTATGTCATTTTGTGCAATAGATACTGTGGGCGCACATGCGCCGCTGGAGGCCCTGGGGGGAGGAGAAGCCAATCAGTGGGGGCGGCCCTGGGGAGAGGAGAAGCCATTCAGTGGGGGCGGCCACCCGCGATCGCTCCACAGAGAGGCGGAACGGGGATCTTCCTATGTAAACAAGGCATATCCCCATTCTGACAGGGGAGTACACAGAGATCTGTTCCTTGTGAGCAGGAACACGGATCTGGGTGTTCTTCCTGTTATTCCATCCCCCACAGAGATAGAAACAATTCCCTAGAAGCACACTTACCCTTTGATTTGCCTCTGGTGTTAACCCCTTCCCTGCCAGTGTCATTTATACAGTAACTGCATTTTTTTTTTACCACTGATCACTGTATTGGTGTCACTGGTCCCCAAAAAGTGTGTCACTTAGTGTCAGATTCACAGTCCCGCAAAAAATTGCAGATCGCTGCCATTACCAGTAAAAACTATTTAAAAAAATGTAAAGTCCATAAATCTATCCCATAGTTTGTAACTTTTCTGCAAACCAATCAATATATGCTTATTGGGATTTTTTTTTTACCAAAAATATGTAGCAGAATACATGATGAAGAAATCTGATGTTTTACATTTTGCATATGTATTATAGCAGAAAGTAAAAAATATTGTTGTTTTTTTTTAAATTGTTGGACATTTTCTGTTTATGGGGCAAAAAATAAAAACCACAGAGGTGATCAAATGCCACCAAAATAAAGCACAATTTGTGGGAAAAAAGGACGTCAATTGTATTTGGGTACAATGTCGCACGACCGCGCAATTGTCAGTCAAAGTAACGCAATGCCGTAGTACAAAAACTGGCCTGGTCATTAAGCGGGTAAAACCTTCCAGGGTTAAAGTGGAGTTCCACTCTTTAAGTCAGCAGCAACAAAAGTGTAGCTGCTGACTTTTAATAAACATTCACTCACCTGTCCCTCGCTCCAGCAATGTGGCCGCCCGAAGCCTTGCTCCTCTCCCCTTTGCGGCGCTGCAATTGCAAGTGTGGGCACCCGGCTGTCACTGCTGGGTGCACACTATGCATGTGCAAGTGGCCAGGCAATTATCTGGGACCTGTGACGTGCACCAGGAGATTGTAGGGGGAGAGGAGTCGTCGTCTAGGCGGTCAAGCGGAAGTGGGAGCTGGGTACCTGCCAAAACCAAGTACCCGCTCCCCCCCAAAAATGACATGCTAAATGGGGCATGTAAGGGGGCGAGGAGTGCTAATTTCCACCTTTGGGTTGAACTCCGCTTTAAAGAGGAAGTAAACCCTGATGGGGTTTACTTCCTCTGTTACCCTGGAATGTAGAAGCATAATGGGCTAGTATGCATCGCATATTAGCCCATTATGTGCCACTTACCTGCATTGGAAGCCAGCGATGTCCCCGCTCCAGGAATCGTCCATCTTCTGCCCCTCTTCCTTCCGGGGCCGCGATCTCTGGCTCTGTGACTGGCCGGAGACGCGTGACGTCACTCCCGCCCATGCGCGCGGGAGCTGCCAGTCACGGCACAAACTCAGTGAAGGAACGGCACGGTGGCGCAGTGATGTAGGCACATTACAGTACACTGCATATCTCCTGGACCGTGCAGGTTTAGGAGATATGCAGGAAATCTACAGGTAAGCCTTATTATAGGTTTACCTGTAGGTTAAAGTGGTTGTCACAGGTTGACCCATGCTCTTCTGGCTGAGCAGCCCTGCTTTAGAGCCTGCGCTCCCCTTGAATTCCTCTATATTCTTTACCTGTTACTATGGCAAGACTGGCAGATCAACCCATGGTAAATCTAGGGGTGATGGGTTTAAAACGGTTATTGTGACCTAATCTATAAAAAGCCATCTTTTCTTCCTCCCTTCACACATCGTGCGAAGCAGGTCGCCCAAAAGAAGTTTTTGGAAAGAAGTTATGATTTGTTGTGCAACAATCGCGGCAAAATCTCACTGTGTTTAAGGTGGCATTAAGAAATAACGCATCTCGCATTTTGCCGTGGTTGTGGAATTACGGGCAGAATTGCGGTGATTCCACCCACAATTCAAATCGGCTATGTGTGAACGGAGCCTCAGCGTTTGTATAGAACTTTGACCTCTTTTTTCTTAGCTATGTTCTTGCATTGCAGGTTTTGTCATTTATACATAAAGTCTATAGACCTCAGGTCCATGGCCTGCAGTCCTGGGGACTTGGCAGAGGTGACCCCTAATTGATGTCTATTGTTCCTTTAAAGGAGCAGTAAACATCAAAACCTTTCTTTATATGAAAGCACCTTGAATAGCATTCCATAGAATATGAAAGTGGGTGTGTGTTCCCAGAAATGACAAGTTTGACATTTATGAATCTTACTTTTGAAGCTTGTCTTCTCTGTTCTTTGATATTTTATGGTAAGTGTATTCTTGTTTTTTTTAAAGACCCCCTAGGGCCTAGGCCATGATCGGCTGTGTATAGGAAATGGCCTTTCATATAATCATATACTCTAATCCCTTGTTAGAAGTGTTTTAAATTCCATAATGTTCTGAAACCAGGGCGGATTTGGTTTAAATCCCTAGTAAAAGACTCAATTTAAATCACCATTTTTAAAGAGCACCTGTCATCTCTCCTCTGACCTCACCGACAGTCTCATTCACTTTAATGGGACGGCTGGTGATGCTGCAGTGACACAACAAGGTGAGGGACGTGGCGGCAGCAGGTGAGTGGATGCCCGCTAACAGACGCTGCCGTGATGGATATGAAATGACAGGTGCTCTTTAAATGTAAGGACTTAGGCCACATACACACGGACGTTTTTTGACGCCGGCGTTTTCTGGCGTTTTTTGCAGCTCTCCATTTTAGTCAATGGCCCCATAAAAACGTCTGCGTTTTTGAGCTGTAGATGACGTCGGCGTTAGTGAGCTGAAACTAGAACCCACAGCCATCGCGTTCTGAGGCTGTAACGTTTTGGCATTTTTTGACACCGACGCCACAATATGCCAACAAACGCCACCTAATATTATACCGGCGTTTTCTGGCATTTTTTGACGCCAACGTTTTTAGGTTGAAAAATAGCAGAGGGATGATTTTTTTTTTAAAAAAAACACCTATTGACGCCGACGCTCATTAACGCTCAAAGACGCCGATGCATAACGCCGAAAAACAACGACTTTTTTTCCTTGACGTCGGGCCCGACGTTTTGTTTATTTTTTTAGAAACGTTCGTGTGTATGAGGCCTTATTCTTGATGGTAGTTAGAATTTTTAATATTTGTGAACAAAATGAAGGTTTCCTATTTAGACCCCTTTCACACGGGCTGTGCGATCAGGCCTGTCTGTCTAATAGTTTTTCAGGCAGACCTGATCAGATGCTCCATTCACCTCTAAGGAGTGACAGATGTCAGCGTTTTCACCCGATCTTTAATAGAGGACAGCGGGGCTCCGGCAGGTCCATCTCTGCACAGTGAGCAGAGATGGACCTGTCATCCGCTGGCTCAGCGGAGATCAACGGATCGATCCCCGCTGAGCAAGCGGAGTCCGTCAAAACGGACATGCCCTGTGTGAAAGGTGCCTTAGAATAATAAGCTGTCAGGTCAGTAAAACAGCGATATCAGAACCGATTCAATCATACAGTTTGTAGTGTACATATATTTGCAACACAATGGGATAAAGGAATATTCCTGAACTTGGTTTTATTTCATTGTTACTGTGAAATTGTGTGACTGCATCAAAGCACTGCATGTTATCTCAGGTTGTAGAGCTTGGATTCATTGAATAAGTTTACCAAAAATGTAAATGTTGCAGAATATACAGCCTCATGCTACATAACTAAGCTCCATTTCATGCTGAATAAACTAAATTATTAATGTATCTTAAATAGAAACTATCTTTAGATGTTTACCCCCAAAAGCATTTTATTAAAATAAATTTGATCTCAATAAAAAAATGATTATTCTGATGTTTTTTTTTTAAAATTTTAATCCACCCTGTCTGAAATTGTCAAGAAAATGTGACTTGCTTTAGAGTTGCTGCTGTTTGAATTGCTGGTTAACTTGTGAGGATGCAAACGAAAAAAAGGATAGGCAGCACCTCCATAATAGTCTTTATTAATCCAAAATGTATAAAAGCAATAGGTTGGTACTGACAGGGGAGAGAGGCAGGCTGGGTTGACGCGTTTCACTCGAATATCGAGCTTTATCAAAACTTGTGAGGAGTTGAGGACTGGGGTGTGCTGCACTTACCAAAATGGGAAAGTAAACATATCAGGCTAGGTTCATGTGATCCCAGACATTGCTTGTGATTCGCACCGCATTGCTGTGCAGATCCTATGCAGTGTCTACGCATGGAGATGTGAACTGCCCTGAGTTTAAATAACCTGGGCAAATAGACCAAGCCACTCTGATCGAATCAAGACTGCACCACGCTGCTTGGCTGTGGTGATGAAGGCTGCACCACGCTGATTGGCTGTGGTGATGAAGGCTGCACCACGCTGATTGGCTGTGGTGATGAAGGCTGCACCACGCTGATTGGCTGTGGTGATGAAGGCTGCACCAAGCTGATTGGCTGTGTTGATGAAGGCTGCACCAAGCTGATTGGCTGTGGTGATGAAGGTTGCACCAAGCTGATTGGCTGTGTTGATGAAGGCTGCACCACGCTGATTGGCTGTGGTGATGAAGGCTGCACCACGCTGATTGGCTGTGGTGATGAAGGCTGCACCACGCTGATTGGCTGTGGTGATGAAGGCTGCATCATGCTGATTGGCTGTGGTGATGAAGGCTGCACCATGCTGATTGGCTGTGGTGATGAAGGCTGCACCACGCTGATTGGCTGTGGTGATGAAGGCTGCAATGGACAGAAAATCTATGTGTCAGCTTTAGGGTTTACATCCACTTTAAATATTGCATTCAAAATAATTCCAAACTACTTATAATAATTAGTAATTATGAAAAGTGTAATGTAAGTAAATCAGAGAGAAATATAACAATTCAGAAAAAGGAGTTCTGAATTTGTTGCCAGCTTCAGTAGCTGCATGCCTGTTGCAGGTCAAAGATTCAGAAAGCACTGACATGAGAGGGCCAATCTGTTCTTAGGAGGCGATGGAAGACTGCGTCGTTCTTAGCAAGGGTTTGCTTTAAGGCCAGTTTTTCTTAAAAGGAGTTGTAAAGGCAGAAGGGCTTTTTATCTTAATGCATTCTATGTATTAAGATAAAAAACCTGTGTGCAGCACCCCCCTAATCACTTACCTGAGCCCCTTCTCTCTCCAGCGATGTCCACGAGTGTCTTAGCCGCTTGGAACTCTCCTCCTGATAGACAGCAGCAGCGCCATTGGCTCCTGCGGCTGTCAAACAAAGCCAATCAGGGGAGAGAGGGGGCGGGGCTCCATATCTGAATGGATACATGGAGCTCTGACTCTGCTCGGGTGCCCCCATAGGAAGCTGCTGGTTGAAGGGGCACTGGATAGGTGGGAGGGGCCAGGAGCAGCAAAGAGGGACCCAAGAAAAGGAGGATCCGAGCTGCTCTGTGCAAACCAACTGCACAGAGGAGGTGAGTATAACATGTTTGTTATTGAAAAAGAAAGAGACTTTACAATCCCTTTAAGTCCATGCTGGCTACCTGTTACCATGGCAGTGTGAAGGCCCCTTTATTTCATCGAATTAAGTATTCATCAGGTTTTTATCAGCTGCTCAACCGTTTTTCATCAGTTTTTTTTTACATCCACTACCAATGCAAAAATCATCAGTTTACACCCATTTTTCGTTTGATCCTTTTTTTAGCGGAAAAAAATAGAGCTTTGATGAGTTTAAAAAAAAACAGATGATTGCGGATGTAAACTGATATAAATGGATGATCAATGGATGGATGAAAAACAGATAAAGGGACTTTCACAAGGGGCTGGCCGTTTGCGGACTTTGCTTTGCTCAGCAGGGATCAATCCATTGATCCCCACTGAGCGGGCAGATGACAGATCCATCTCCGGTCACTGTGCGGAGACAGATCTGTCAGAGCCCCGCTCTACTTTATGGAGATCGGATTAAAATGGATCCGCCTGTCCGTTCTCATCCGATCCGATTCTACAGACCGATGGAAAATAGGGTTCCGCTGACATCCACCGCTCCATAGGGCTGCATGGAGCGTCCGTTCAGGCCAGCCTGAAAAACTGACAGCAGAACCTGACCGGAATACCCATAGGTGTGCGCAGCCTATTGCATTAGGGTGTGCACATGCAAAGGTCAAACACACATGCGCAGTAGAGCAGTGGATGGTGTCAGCAGAGCAGAGGGGGGTGTCAGTAGAGATGAGATTGGTGTCAGTAGTCTTTTGTTTTTATTATCTTATTTTGTTATTTTTTACAATTTTATTTTCTTCTTATTATTTTTTTATATTATTTTGGTTTATTATTATTTTTTTTTTTACAATTTGTTAGGAGCACCATTGAGGGGCTTTAATGAAATAGCAGAGAAAGGATTGAAGAAAGAGATTCCCCAGTCACTTTCTTTGTAGCCTCAGCTGCCACAGGGGTTCAGCAGGTGGAATCTGCATTGCAAAGGGTGATTAGGGTGTGCTCAGGCACATCCGGCACACCCTGTGTACGCGCCTATGAGAATGCCCGTGTAAAAGGGGCCTAAGGGATGTGGGGCTTCATTGGTGTGAATGGTGGGCTTCAGTTCCCCCCTTTTTAAAGTCTGAAACAATGTCTACTACTACCTTCAAGCTCAGTGAAGTTTATGTTCTGAGTCTACCTTGTTTGACAGGTCTGTATTGTCCCTTTTCTCAGGAATGGAGCATAACAAGTAAAAAAATCTTGTGGTGATGTCTGAATTTGTTGAAATATTTCAGGAATTCTTAAGGTTTTTTTTGTTTTGTTTTGTTTTTTGTTTTTTGGATTTCTAGTATTTCCGTCATAATTCTAAAAAGCTTTTTTATGTGGTTCTCGCACCTTTCCTGCAGCAACAACACCCCCCTCATCCAAACCTTACCTTGTTTCAGCAGTCAGAAGCAGAGAGGAGAACAGAACTCCTCCGCTAGATCCTGCACTTCTCCATACAGCCATGGACAGGCTCGCCTCTGCCCCCTCCCCCCCAGTCTCAGCAGTTGACAGCAGGGAGGACAGAACTTCTAATAGAGATCCTGTGCTGCAGCACCCCCTCATCTATGCTTCCCCTGGTCTCAGCATGCCGCAGACTGTGGCAGCTGACTCCAGCCCCATCTGGTTCTCCTCCAGACCCTGCACTTTCTGCTTCCCAGCAGTAGCACAAGGTAAGGGGTGCAATGTGATGTAATGGAGGGTTGACCTCTGATGGTGGGGAGCTCTGGACATCTGATGTCAGAATAACACAATTCTATGCAGGTTGAAAAGGAGCGTTGCACACCAATGATATCATCCACAAAGAACTTTTTTGGAGACTGCTCAGACAAAAATAAACAATGCAGAAGTAGGTTCTGTTGGCGACTCTCTTTTCGGCCTTGCATTATCTTCTATAGGAGTGTGAGTGGGCTCTGTGCTGGTCTGCACCTGCTCTTCACAGATTAAGTTATTACTAAAACCAGTAATAATCAAATAAAGAGGCAATTATTTCATAAGATAAAGACAGATACAACTGGCCCTTTGAGGGCAAAACCATATTGCTAATGGGGCCCGAAATGAAATGGAGTTTGACACCCCTGACCTAAGGCATAGTGGCATATAGAACTTCAGCCTAATCTGAGATGCAAGACATGGTGTTATAATGAGGAATGTCTGGTCACCTAATACAACCAGGTCTTCCTTTTGCCTACTTTCTAAGAAATTGGAGGTCAGTTACACCTCCACACGCTAACCATTTAGTAGATATTTTAATGCAGCAGGTTAGATACACTCTTTGATAGTGGTAGATGTGGATCATATGGAGTTTGAAGCTAAGGAACGCATGGTCTTCACTAGGATCCCCTGTGGGGAGGGAGGTATGGATTTTCTACAAGTACCTGCGAATGGTTGACCACAAAGTACTGTAGATATCTCCAAATTAGGAGGCCAGTTCTGCTGAATGGGCAGGCTCCTGGTGGCAAGTCTAGGGCTATAATTTCTCTTACATCAGTACATTAGGATGTCAGTTGACACCAGAAGAGCTAATATGGTGTTCACCATGTTTTACTCATGTCACCTGATATCCAGAAGTGTCCAATGACCTGATAGCAGCAACTTATTGAGGGGAAGACGTAAGATCAATGCATTTTACATCGTGAGAAAGGCATAAACCGATGCCCTGATGTTGCCCATGATTAAGCCCTGTGGACGGGGCGAAACACGTTGTAGGTGTTTGTCCTGAATGGAGCCCAGGCTGAGGCTGTTTTCAATTTCCATGCACAGGGTTTTATTGTGATGTGCAACGTTTGGGACTTTTCTTTGTTTGCAAAGGCATAGTCAGAGAGAGTTTCGGCTTTGCCTGGAGTATTATATTATGTTAGCTTTGTCTTCTAAAAGTCCTAGTATAGCAGAGTTGTGTATTGTGTCTTACTGATACGGCCATTCATTCAATAGCTCATTCTACTCTGAATTCTCCCCAGTTTCTTACATCTCATGGCATCTTCAGCACTAGGACTTCCTGATGTGGCTTCACCATGAGCTCATTCTAGGCAGAGCTAAGCTGTCAATGGAGACTTTAGTGTGGTTGGGAAGTCCTGAAGGGGAAAATCTTTCCTCTGCAGTTCCAAAATAAGCCTCTGGGCAAAACACTGGTTTTATGGGATGTGCTATTCTAGCCAGTGCAATGTAATAGGGATTACAAAGGTTGAGACCATCACACCACAGTCTTCTTCTCCTGATTGAGGGCCAGTTCACACCATAGAAACGCAGTCCAGATGCATTCCAGGTGCTTTTCTGCAGGCACATTTTTGATGCAGTCCAGTGCTTTTTACCCCCTCTCTTTTCTTAACCTTAAGGGCCAGTTCCGGTGCATTTTTATGCTTTCTGGTGCATTTCTGGTACGTACGGGTGCGTTTCTGGTACGTTCCGGTGCGTTTTTACACTTTCCGGTGTGTTTCTGGTACGTTCCGGTGCATTTCTGATACGTTCCAGTGTGTTCCACTACAGTTCAGCGCAGAAAAAATGCAGCATGTTCTACTTTTTTTTCTGGAACTGTAACGCACTGAAACTGACCGCACTGGCGTGAACTATGCCGTTGAAAACCATATAACCTACTTTATATAACCTAAAAAAAACGCACTGGACTGCATGTGGTGTGAACTGACCCTAAATGTGGTGCCGTGGAGTCCCCCTTTAAGCCACATTAGGCAAGTTTTAATCTGAATTTGACTCTTTTGCTGTAGATATTAATGCAGTAAGTGGTGCATTTTTCCCGGAGTGGTCTCTACGTTATCGAGGACATCTCTGCTTTCGGCAGTCTTCTAGCACAGCCCCCCGGGTCCTTCCTGGATCCTGAGCTCTAAATCTAGTAAGACATCAAAGTCACTTGATGGAGGAGATGTTTGTCATTCTTATTTGATCAGCCTGGGGAATCCCTGAGGAAAAGGCACTCTGTTTAGAGAGTTTGGAGGAATCCCATACTGAAGTATGGAAGATGTTGACCTTCTTCTAAACGCTGGTTGCCCGGCTGTCCGACTGAATGCCTTGGTTCGGAGACCCAGAACAAGTATGCAGCCAGTGAAGTCACATCACTGATCTGTACTTGTTCTAGGCATTATAGCTATTACATCTGCTTGACAGCTAGACAATTGGCATTTTCAAAAAGAGATGTCCACCATATTCTCTCATAGGATAGGTTTACTTACAAGGTAATGTGTGGTCTTCTTGGTGTTTTAGATCAGCATGTAGTGGTAATGAACTATCAGTGTGTGTTTAGAGTTTTATAAGCCTTACTTATATATACACTCATATCAGCCACTTTATTAGGTACACCTTGCTAGTACCGGGTTGGACCTCATTTTGCCTTCAGAACTGCCTTAATTCTTCATGGCATAGAAGGTGTTGGAAACATTCTTTAGAAATGTTGGTCCATATTGGCATGATGGCATCACACAGTTGGTGCAGATTTGTCTCCCATTCCACCACATCCCAAAGGCGCTCTATTGGATTGGAGATCTGGTGAGTGTGGAGGCCATTGGAATACAGGGACCTCATTGTCCTGCTCAAGAAACCAGTGGTGAGATGATTTGAGCTTTGTGACATGAGGTATTATCCTGCTGGAAGGAGCCATCAGAAGATGGGTACATTGTAGTCATAAAGGGATGGACATGGTCAGCAACAATACTCAGGTAGGCCGTGGCAATTAAACGATGCTCAATTGGTACTAAGGGGCCCAAAGTTTGCCATGAAAATATCCCCCACACCATCCCACCACCACCACCAGCCTGAACCATTGATACAACGCAGGATGGATCCATGCTTTCATGTTTACGCCAGATTCTGACCCTACCATCTGAATGTCGCAGCTGAAATCGAGACTCCTCAGACCAGGCAACGTTTTTCTAACCTTCTATTGGCCAATTTTGGTGATCCTGTGCATATTGTAGCCTCACTTTGAGTTTCCTGCTCTTAGATGACAGGAGTTGGTACCCGGTGTGGTCTTCTGCTGCTGTAGCCCATCTGCTTCAAGGTTTGATGTGTTGTGCGTTCAGAGATGTTATTTTGCATACCTTGGTTGTGAGGAGAGGTTATTTGAGTTACTATTGCCTTTCGATCACCTGGAACCAGTCTGCTCATTCCCCTCTGACATCAACAAGGCATTTTCGTCTAAACACCTGCTGCTCACTGGATATTTTCTCTTTTTCGGAACATTCTCTGTAAACCCTACAGATGGTTGTGTGTGAAAATCCCAGTAGATCAGCAGTTTTTGAAATACTCAGACCAGCCCGTCTGGCACCAACAACCATGCCACTTTCAAAGTCACTTAAATCTCCTTTCTTCCCCATTCTGATGCTCGGTTTGAACTTCAAGTTGTCTTTACCACGTCTAGATGCCTAAATGCATTGAGTTGTTGCCATGTGATTGGCTGATTAGCAATTTGTGTTACAAAGCAATTGAACTAATAAAGTGACCGGTGAGTGTGTGTGTGTGTGTGTATATATATTGCATGATCATCTATGTACATAGAGATAGTCATAATTTCTAATTACATACGCAGGTACTACTTCCTGCTTTGCACTACTAAAGAGTGGTTGTGCTTTATTGCCTCTTCTCACAGTGCAAGATTATCATCTGGATCATTGAAAACAATGCACTCCCTGTATGGTTGATACCTACAAGGGACTCTATCGTTCTTAAAAAAAAAAAAAAAAAATGTTTTTTTTAAAAAGTAAAAAAAAAAAATTTTTTTTTTAAAAAGTGAAAAAAAAAATTCTGATTTTTTTTTTTTTACTTAAATTGATTTTCTTGGTTTTTATCAAATTTATTTTAATAAAATGCTCTTGAAGTAGAAATCTATCTAAAGATAGTTTTCTATTTAATATACATTAATAATTTAGTTTATTCAGCATGAAATTGAGCTTGAGGCTGTATATTCTGCAATATTCACATTTTTGGTAAACTCATTCAATTAATCCAAGCTCTGCACGCTGAGATAACATGCCCTGTTTTGATGCAGTCACACAATGTCACAGTAACCATGAGATAAAAAAAAAAAAAAAAGTTCAGGAATATTCCTTTATCCCATTGTTTTGCTAAACGATGAACACTACAAACTGTATGATTGAATGGGTTCTGATATCGCTGTTTTACTAACCTGACAGCTTATTATTCTAAATACGAAACCTTTATTTTGTTTGCAAACATTAAAGATTCTAACTACCAGCAAGAATAAGTCCTTACATTTAAAGAGCACCTGTCATTTCAGATCATCATGGCAGCGCCTGTTAGCGGGCATCCACTCACCTGCTACCGCCACGTCCCTCACCTTGTTGTGTCACTGCCTCAGCACCAGCCGTCCCATTAAAGGGAATGGGACTGTCGGTGAGTCAACAGCGGGTCAGAGGAGGAGCTGTGGGACAGAGATGACAGGTGCTCTTTAAAAATTCTCATTTAAATCAAGCCTTTTTACCAGTGATTTAAATCGACTTGATTTAATTCAAATCCACCCTGCCAGGAAGTGTCAAAAGCTAGAGATTCTGCTGGAGGCTTTAGCGCTTGAGCACAGTGAAGTTTGCACTCACCCCAGAGTCAGAGACTTCCATTGTAGGAACCATTCTTTAGATATTTTTTTTTTAGGAAGCAACAGAGAGTCGGCCCCCTTAGAACTGATGCTGGGTTGGAGAGGGAAGCTTTCCATTGTTTTCTATTTCTCTTGGAGACTTTGTTATTAGGATCTCTCCTCCTTCAACTAAAAACCCTTTAGACTAGCTGTATGCTAAAGTGATTGTTTGTAAAGTCTCCTTTTTTAAAAAAATAAGTCTGTTATACTTACCTGCTCTGTGCAGTTGGTTTTGCACAGAGTACCCCAGATCCTCCTCTTCCCGGGTCCCTCTTCGGCGTTCCTGGCCCCTCCCTCCTGTTCAGTGCCCCCACAGCAAGCAGCTTGCTATGGGGGCACCCGAGTTGAGTCTCAGCTCCGTGTGTCCATTCAGACACGGAGCTGCGGTTTCGTCCCTGCCCCCTCTCTCTTCTGATTGGCTCACTGACTTTGGCTGAGACACAGCAGCTGCGCTGCTGTCGATCAATCAGGAGGGGGCGGCCGAGGGACTCGTGGACAACGCTGGATATAGATGGGGCTCGGGTAAGTATTAGAGGGGCTGCTGCACACAAAAGGCTTTTTATCGTTCTGCATAGAATGCATTAAGATGAAAAACCTTCTGCCTTTACAACTCCTTTACATTAAAAATTAAATGCATCTTAAAGCATAGCTAAACAGAATCTGAGCACCATAAACTGAAAACTTTATCAATTCTTTTTAAAAGTGGTTGTAAAGTCTAAACATTTTTTACCTTAATGCATTCCTGGCATTAAAAGAGAAGTATGGGATTCTTTTTTCCCCCCAGTTATACTTACCTAGGTGGATGCAGCATCGGTCCCCCGATGCCTCTACACTGAAATCCGAGTGATCAATCGTCACCAATCACTCTATGAGCAGAGAGCTGCAGCCTGTCAGTCACAGCTCTCTGCTCATCTCCCTCAATGTTCATTGGAGCGCTGGGCTGTGGAGGGGCGGAGCCAGCTGTCTCAGGCTCTCGTCGGCTCGCTGAGAGGCTGAGACGGGTGTCAGTCCAGGCACCTGGCGCATCCAGACTCTGTGGTCGTGATGACGCGGTGCCTGAACTGACATTGGTGACGTCAGCAGAGAACGGACTTCAGCCCAATCTCTGCTGAAAATGTGTCACAGCAGTGCAAAACGGATTGCACTCCTGTGATCCATAGGAGAAGCCCAGCCAAACGAGCTTTGACTGGACTTCTATTTTTTAGGTAAAAAATGTTTAGGTGTCAGCATCGCCCCCTCACCCCTCCTTTTACTCACTTGAGTGCTCATTCGATCCAGCGCCGTGCACATCTGCAGATCTTTTTTCCTTTCACTTCCCGGTCTCGCTGGCTTTACTGGGGCACCAGGAGCCATTGGCTCACATCACAGTGCTGTCAATCAAAGCCAGTGATGAGGGAGCAGGGGGTGGGGCTGAGTCCCGCTGTCTGTGTCAATGGACGCAGCAGAGGGACTCAGATGCGAGCACACACAAGTGCCCCCGTGGAAAGTGGCTTTCTATGGGCGCACTGGCCAGAGAGGAGGGGCCAGGAGCCCCAGCGGGGGACCCAAAAAGAGGAGGTTCCCAGCCACTCTGTGCAATGGAATAGTATAGACATGTTTCTTTAAAAAAAAATATAAAATAGATAAGTTTACAATCCCTTTAAGTACTCAAAGCAAACACACCCATCCATCCATGTCTCTGTTCTTTTATTTTGTTGAGAATTCACTTTGAAAACCACCCCCCTAGCATTTCTGGCTGCGGCCATCTTGACTAAGGGCAGATATTTCATGTACCATTTACTTCCTGGAATCCATCTGCCCTTAGCTCAGGCATGCAGACAGGAGCGTGTACTTAGCTGAGAAAGCTCCTCCTCCCCTTTTCCAGATGAAAAAAAAAAAAATGCCAATAAAAACTCCTAAGACGTTTGAAATCATTTTGGCCTAGGCCCAAAACCAGGAAAAGGTTAACATTTTTGATGTGTTAAGTAAATATAATATGTCTTCCTATCTATTTACTAATGCTAGCACATAAGGATTAAAAATAGTTGATTGCGACGTCCCTGCTGCACCTCTCCAAACGGCCCATCAAAAAAACATAAGGTCTCTCTTACAAGCCAGCTGTTGAATGCTACAAAGGCTTGCATTTCTTTGCGCTGGAGATCTGTGACTCCACCTTCCGGGTCTCTTTGGTTTTTCAAAATGAATGAACTCCGGGACATGGAGGATCTCAAGGCAACTTTACCCAACTGGGAGGAGACCTTTCGGGACACTTGGAGGCCGTGGTAATACTTTGTATACACTGATGCCTATCTATGGGAGGCTTCGCAATCCGGCTGAACTCCTGGGATCCGCTTGATTATGGCCCTGGGCGAGCGATCCGGCTTCTTTATTTCCTCTTTTTTCTCCCCTGCCCTTTCTTTGTCACCCTTTCTTTACCCTCTTCTTTGCCTTTTGTAATTATTTGACTCATCCCTGAAGATATTTTTCCTGGCCCTTGGAGTTCTTTAAGCAACCCCAGGATTCCTTCCTTACTATACATGGATGTCTTTATTAGGGATCGACCGATACGATACCAATATTTCGGCCACCTTTCAGGCCGATATTATGTCCCGATATTTTGTACGTTTAAAATGTTTTATTTTTACACCTTTTTTTTTTTTTATCACTGTTATTGCTGTCACAAGGAATGTAAACCTCCCTTGTGACTGTAATAGGCAGCACAGATCCTCTTTATGGACCCCAAACCCCTCCTCTGCACTTGAAAATATTCAAAACGTCAAGATCTACGTTTTTGAATTCCTTCTATTTTTTAAAAACTGGCTCCTTTAAGATGCCAGTGATCCGGGAAGTGATGCCATGACATCGCTTCTGGGTTACTAGATCTGAAACCCAAAGAAGCATCGGCTTTGTTTGAGTCTTCACCAACTGGCCGACGTGCCGGCTGGTTGCTTTGGCCTCCCAGTGGGAAGGGAGACCCGGGCTTAGCGGTGGAAGGCAGCAAGTGTGGGGGGGGGGTGTCTCCTCCTGTTGCTTGTAATAGCAGCTAAGCGGTCGCATCGGTTGTCATTACAATAAAGCTGAGCGTCCGCTGTAAAGAACGGTACTGGCAAGATGTCTGCAGCTGCATGCATCACCCTGGTACAACCCCTTGAAGCAGTATCGGTAATATCGGTAATGTTTGTGACCAATACTTCAAATCGGATCCCTAGTCTTTATATCCCTCTGACTGTTTACATTTGTTGGGGGCGCTATCTGTCACCTCTAGCTAGGATATTTGTTTTGTTGGCTGATAACTGATTTGCAGTCTATTATATTTTTAAGACTTGTTGGTTGCTAACTGATTTGAAGTTTGTTTTACTTTTGTGTGCATATTATAGCTCAGCAGACCCTACTGTCTACATGCCACTGCATGTTGGTTATCTTTGTACCCGTTTATGCTTTCTCTTGCCTAGGGTGTACTGTGCAAGTTTGGGTACACAAATATAAGAAATACAAAACTAATAGTTGATTGAAAGAGTTTAGTTCCACTTTAAGGCTGGGTTGACACTGTGTGCGGCCACAGGGCACAGCAAGGCGTCCCCGTTCACCATTTCAGGTCCGAATTATTGGTTGAATTCGGACCTGAAAAGGAGCCAAGGATGAACAGGACAATTTCACAATCTTTGTACGTTAGACTTTAAAATTTTATTTAAATCCCTCAATAATATCCTTCGTGTTGCTCAGGTAAATCAATAACAGCGCAGTGCCCAGAGGATCTAGTAGAGGCTTTCTAGAAGTCATTTGATCATCTTTCAGAAGTGTCTGGCACCTTTGCCTAAAAAGACACCAAGATTCCGGCATTTTTCTCCACCTCTGCGACAATGTGCTAAATAGACGCCATCTTGATAGATCATTAACACATTGTATGATTCAGGCCCTGCTAATTGCTTGCTGTCAGTTATCGGTTTCGAGATGTGATGGAAGCCTTGGTGTGTCGTGGCTGTGTATTCCCTGGATATCGCAGCCGCTTCGCTGCTCTTTAAAGACTTTCATTTTCCCAACGCGGTGACACGATGGTTGCAATTAGTGGTCCATTGACTAAACAATCATGGTGGAGATATACTGATCTCTGCACTGATTTGGACCTTTCTGTGGGCATAGTATTGATGGAGGACCAAACTGACCATTTCCTCCAACTCTTCAACTGGTTTTCAGTAAAAGGATTGTGGCCTGATGGCTTGGCTGTCCGTATGATCCACCAGAGAAAAGTAGGAAGGGGAAGAGCTGTGGGTGATTTCTATCTGACTTGTGCCCGTAGACTTTAATGGAAGCCACTTCCAAGTCAGATCCTCGTCTATATTGATGTGATTTGGATCCAACATTACCGGAAGATTATCCAGGGCAGTGGATGGCATCCTACTGTATGCTGTTATCTCTGCTAGCCTTCATAAAACAAAATCGCATGAAAGTAGTACTCAAGTCGCCAGTAAATCGCCAGGAAGTCACCTGGCAAAGTTGCACTGCAAGTCGCGCGACTTTCATGCCACAGTAGTGTGAACCGAGCCTTAAGCCCCCGTACACACAATCAGAAAATCGTACGGAAAATACTGCTGTTGAAGCGATCATACGATAATTGGATCGTTAGTACAGAGCTTTCGAGAGCCGATCATGACAGTTCATCCGATATCTTCCGTCCATACAAGATCGCACATGCAGGAAAAATTTTCTCGCACGGTGCCCGATGGTACGCTTTTCATTTCGTCAGTACAGCTGTGGTTAGAAGATGTAATACAAATACACTACAACACATCACATCGCTTCCCATTTTTTTATTCTGTTGTGCGAGAATTTTCGTGACTAAAGTAACCTCTTCCGATTCGATCTGAGATCAGCATGCGAAAAAAAACGGATGATCATTCGCCCGATAATGTCATCGCGTGTATCGGGCATTACCAAACTATGTAATATGAGGACCTGCCTAATCTGTCCAATTGGTTTGTATCTATTTGAGCAGGTGTTTGCACTACATAATTGAACCGTGCAGGTTTGGGATATATGCAGGGCACCTACAGGTAAGCCTTATTCTAGGCTTACCTGTAGGTTAAAGTGGTTGTCACAGGTTG
This sequence comes from Glandirana rugosa, assembly GCA_018402905.1. NCBI lineage: Eukaryota > Metazoa > Chordata > Amphibia > Anura > Ranidae > Glandirana > Glandirana rugosa. Next base: position 935,977 of record BLSH010102431.1, read on the forward strand.
ACAACCACTTTAAGTACAGCAAGTCCCCTACTTACAAAGGAGTTCCGTTCTGGGAGCTCGTTTGTAAGTCCAAAAAAGGTCAGCGCTTGCAGACAATGGCTGTAAGCGCTGATCAGTGTGTTCTGGGGGGGAGGGTACCCCTGTTAGAACACAATAGCACAGTGGGGGAGATCGCTGCACCAACATTGCCTGTGTTGGTATGGCAATCTCTCGAGTTTTCTTCATTCAGCCTGCTAGGCAGCGGCGGCCTGTCCATACTGGGCATTGGGTGCGGCCCCAGATCCATGCGCCTAACGCCAAATCTACATGTGGGGCACCGGACGCATGGCTTCCAATGGGGTTTTTGTTTTGTTTTTTTAGAAGCACGTGATTAGAGCCGGAGGCTCTAATTGGCTTCAAAAATGGGTGAGCTCGGGGCGCAGTGAGCCCACCCACTTGTGTGACAATAGTGAATTATTATTCACTATTGTCTTCCTGACTCTCCTCCTGGCCGATCCCAGCTCAGGAAGCGGGTCCTGAGACCCGATTGGCCGAAAGTAGAAGAGGTCCTATTGGCTGCTGAGGAGGAGGAGGGAGGGGACACAGGGGAAGCTGCGCCTCCATGAAGCCGAGGAAGGAGGAGAACAAGGGGGGTAGGGGGTGGTGGCGGACAGATTGCCGCCCCCCCCAAAAAAAATTATACCACCAGACGCCACTGCTGCTGGGTTGAATGTTTGCATCTTTGAAACTTTGCAACTCGAAGGTTCGTATGTAGGGACGTTTTTAAGAACACAATTATTTATTGGACATAAATCACAAATACCCCACATATAGAATCCTCATATGTAAAATACTTGGCCAAGAAATAATGCCAAGACCGTTGGCCAAGTATTTGTATTATTTGTGATTTATGTGTAATTGAGAATTGTCTTCTTATAAACTCAATCCTGACATTTAATTGCTAGGCACGTCCACAGTAGAACTAAAGGCAAAACTTTTTTTAATTTTTTTATATGGTTTTGGATAAAGTGGAGGTGGATTAGTACACCCGTCAGCTTTTATTGTTGTCTGTGCCCCCCATTAAGGAGATTCACCCTCTCGATTTGTCCTCTTTACAATTATCAGTGAAGATAAAAGAAAATCCCAAATTGTGGGTTATCCCCTGAAAAGTAGCAGATGGGAAATCTTCCAATGGAGACACTAGTTCTGGTGACCTGGGGGTCCCCAAGGGATTCTCTAATTTGCAGGGATTTCCTCCTACTTCCTGTTTGGCTATGGGACAGAAAGTGAAGGGAAATCTCCCCATTTAAACACCGATGGCGAAAAAAAAAAAAAAAAACGGGTTATATAGTTCTATTTTTAAGACTCCTTTCACACTGGGGCCGCGTTCGTGGTTAATCGTCGCTCATATTAGCAGCGCTTTACCGCTGTTTAACTTTAACCCCTAAAGATGGGGTTAAAAACTCCTGTTTTGTGGCGCTTTTCAGGCGCTTTGAGAAGCGCTGCCCATTAATTTCAATGGGAGGGTCGGTTTGTATACAGCGCTCTCAACCCGCCCCAAAGATGCTGCTTGCAGGACTTTTTTTCTCGTCCCGCAAGCGCACTGCCCCAGTGTGAAAAGACACTGGAATGAATGAGAGGCGGATGCATGGCATCTGAACACTTCTAATGACCAAAGGTCAGAAGATCTTTGCAAATGGCTACAATGTTGTATTCAATTTTTTAAAGTGTACAAGAGGAATAATAGAAAACCGGGTTCTTTAAAAAATAGAATAAAATAGCTGATCTTCGCTTCTTACTACTTGGCATCTTAAAATAGCCTTTCTAATATAGCATTCAACTTTTTCAGGGTATGTATTGATTTATCTAGGGCACAAGGACCGGCTCTCATGGTGCCACAAAGAAATGAAGGGTTTTCCTTCAATGTTTGATACAAGTTTTCTAAGAGGCCGTGTACTAATTGGCGGTTCAAGTACTGTTTTCTTCCTGGCAGCAGTGTGTAGCATTTAAGTCAAGTAGATCCGAGGCCTCTCCACTTAGTTCATTTCTCTAAACACCGGGGATGAGCACTTGGCTGCATGCTGGAAGAGCGCGTATCGGCATCGGAGGCGACAAAACACCCTCTATGCTTAATCTGGCCAGTTCCTTAAAAAAACGTCCCGCTAGCACCAGAAAGGCACCGCTAAAATGCAGCTAAAGCACTGCAAAGACGACCGGCGCTTCATTGTGAAAGGGGTCTTAAAGTGGTTGTTAACCCAGTAAGTTCAATTTACAGTAGCCTCTCTGTTTAATCATGTAATTGGCTCCTGTGTCTGTGCCTTATTAAAAAAAAATGCAGCTATATACCTGTTTTCATAGCGCCAATCAGCGCCCATGTGACCCGCCTCCTCTCTTGGCCTGACAGCTGCAGCGGGGGGGCCAAGGATCCTCCACTGACGTCAGAAGGGGAGGAGGAGAGAGGTGGCCCCAACCGCTGCAGCTGTCAGGCCGAGAGAGGCGGCGGGTCACGTGAGCGGCGATCAGCATATTGAAAACGGGTATATAACTGCATTTGTTTTATAAGGCACAGACACAAGAGCAGATTGCATTAATAACAGATAACAGAGAGGATACTGTAAAAATGTAACAATAACTTGAGCAGCAGGAGGGGAGGGGGCGGACACGGACACCAAGCTGACAGGAAGGGACGGGTAAGAGGAGGAGAGCGCGGATGATGGAGGCACGTAAACTGACCACGGTGTCAGAGCTCAGCAGCCATGATTAACCCTGGTCAGTTTGCAAAGGGGAGGGCAGGATCAGCCAGGTATTTCAGGTGATACAGGGGGCCAAATGATAAAGCACAAGCACTGTGCTGTGTAACATGCTTTAACTCAATAGTCTCTTTTTTTTTTTATTTTTAGGTTCACAAACCCAAACCCTATACCTGCCATCATTGGGCATATGTATTCATCTTCTATTTTGAACATTTACTATACTATTTTATTTCCGAGTTTTTAAAAGATGACATCTCTGACCTCTTTAGGTGCTTGTAATGTAAATAAATGAATTATCAAAGATCTTCAAATATCACAACAAAGACTCTAAATTCAGGTTTTAGCGTGTTTGTAACATTTCACATTTTTAAAACTGTAAAGCTTCACTTTTTTATTATTAAAATAATAAACAATTCATACTTGCCTGCTCTGTGCAATGGTGGTGCACAGAGCAGCCCTGATCCTCCCACTTCTGGGGACCCCCACTCGCGCTTCTGGCTCCTCCTTCCCCACCAAGTGCCCACCATAGAAAGCCGCTTTCCATGGGGCCACTCGTGCTGGCTTGCTCCTGAGCCCCGCCGCCTGTGTCTATAGACACACACAGTGTGGCTCGGCCCCATTCCTGCCCTCACATTTGATTGACAGCAGTGGGAGCCAGTGGGAGCTGCTATTAATCTTCCCAGTGAAGGGGGAGAGAGCAGCTGGATCGCGATCAGGCTCAGGTAAGTATAAGCGGGGACTGCGGGGATCCTGTGGCCCACAGACTCCCTACTTTGGCTCCCAGCTTCTTCTCCTCTTCCAGGTTTCAGAACAACCAGTGTTATGTGACCCACTTCCTGTCTACCCCGTCCAAGGGGGAAAGGACCTAAGGGTTCCTAGACCCTTTCTTTATGGTAGAACTCTGAGCCAATTAGCCTGTAATTATAGGAGGGTAGGATTTGTTTCTGGGGGCAGTGGTGAAATCTAAACTTTTGTTTTTTGAAAGTTTGTACTATAAATCTGTATGCGTCACATGTGGCCTGTAGCAATTGTATCACATTTACGTCTATGGCTGCTCGGTGACTCATTTTGCAGTCCACACTTCAATTCTGAACATTTTTTATTCAATATGTGATATTTTGAAGGTTAGGGACATGTACTTGAGATTTTACACCTCTAAATCACAGTAAAGGTGTGGGCTCTATATATACCTCGCCCTGCGTGTGATGACAACACCCTAATTGTTACACAAACCCTAGAGACGAAGGAGGGGGTGACTGTGCCACAGGCCTTCTCTATGTCATGGAAGCCATCATTGCTCATCTATGGCCAAGACAAGCTTATGCTGAGCTGGGGATATTCATGCAATGTGGGCATTCTTCAACTCCTAGACAAAAAAAAAAGATTTTATTATGTTCAGATGAAGAAATAATCTGAACTACCAGCAACCCTGACAAAAAGCCTTGGCAGGAAGAAGATTGTTATTAATCCCCCCGAGATAAGACCAGAGATGGAGATATATGCACCAAGTATAAACCTACATCCTCAGCCTTTATGAGCAGGAACCTTCATAGGAAATTGCCAGGCTGTGTTTTATGAAATGTTAGAACATAAAGATATGTTGCTTTATGTTCCAGTTATCTAATCTTCCCGTGATAGATTATTATAGAGCAACAGGAGGGCTGAAATACTTTTCCCAGTTTAAAAGGCTACTTAAAGAGGATTTGCAGCTGGATTTTCTTTTTTTCTTCTTTGTTTATATTGAATTTAATACCAAATGTTGGATATATATATATATATATATATATATATTTTTTTTTTTTTTTAAAACTAACCTTGCTGTCCCCTCCGAGCACCCTCCCATCTTCAGTGTGGGCATGTGAAGCCCACTGGTATCTCCTTCCAGGATACGGTGCTTATCTTCGCCTTGCATCGCGTCATTTCCTGTTTGGAAATTACAGAATGCTACCAGCGGGGGATGCCCATTGGTTCCTGGGATTGATGAATCTCATATCTCAGGAGCCAATGCAGTGGCCAGAAGTCCCATACCTTGCCACGGCAGGGTACACCAGAAGAGGAGCAATTATCCTTTACATATAAGGCAATTATATTACAGAAAAAAAAAACATCCAGTGCGGAATTATAAAGCAATAACGAACGTGTGGGTGGAACGCCGCTTTGCTTCTTCCAGTGCTGCCACATCTCTGCGAATGGGACCATCAAAATACATTGACTACTCCTTTCGTCCAGGAGACGTTAACCACATGCCTTGAGTTTTGGCGTCATGGCGCACTGGAGGTAGAATGAAATGGTATATTCTTTGGGGAAAGGTAAATATTTCAGCTGTTCTATTATAATTTATACATCTCTGCAGGACTATTATCATGTGTCTGTATAATAGCTTTGCAAACAAGTCCAGTTTGTATCAGCCAACAAAAAAATAGTTAGAGATCTCTGTAGTCCCATCCATAACGGGGTGCTGGTCTACTCCATGCCCCCTTTACTGCCCAGGAATAAAACTCATTTATTCACAGGGCACCAATGAAGAGAAGTTTCATAGCCATGACGTAGTACAGAGACTTCTTCCCATGTGTGTCCTGCGCTTGGTTAGGCAATCTGATGTCACATGATCCAGCGTTTTACAATGTCCCTGTGCAACTCTACCGTGGATCTGCTTTGAGAAGACCCTACTCTCTTCCCAGCGTAGGCCTCTTGCACATGGAACTAGAAGTGTAGCGTTTTGTAGTCGTGTCGTTTTTTTTTCTTTATATGGATCTGAATACTGGTGCATTGTTTTCTATGGGATAAAGTACACCACTATGTAAAAAAACGTGATGCAGCGAATGCATTCAGAGTAGGGGTCCACCAATTATTAGTGCGGCCGATTATCGGCTGATATTCACTTCTTTTGAAGCATCGGTATCGGTCACAAACTTACCGATGTTACCGATATTGCTTCAGGGGGTTGTACCGGGGTGATGCTTTCTTATAATAACAACTGATGCGGCTCAGCAGAACTCGGCTGTTATTGGCCGCCGCTCCGCCTGAGTCTCCCATCCCACCAGGAGGCCCAAACGACCAGCCGGCACGTCCGCCTGCTGGCTGGAGACCCAAACAAAGCAGATCGCTTTGTTCAGGTCTCTGATCTAGTAACCCGGAAGCAATGTTATGACACTTCCGGATTACTGGCATCCTAAAGGCACCAGTTTTAAAAATATAAAGTATTCAGGAAGCTGATCTTGACATTTTGAATACTTTTAAGTGCAGAGGAGGGGTTTGGGGTCTTCTTTATCCCTCCATAAAGAGTACCTGTGCTGTTTATTACTTTCACAAGGAATGTTTACATTCCTTGTGACAGCAATAATAATGATAAAAATAAATCTAAAAGGACCGTGTAAAAATAAAAAGTTTAAGGCCTCATACACACGGACGTTTTTTGACGCCGGCGTTTTTTGCAGCTCTCCATGTTAGTCAATGGCCCCATAAAAACGTTGGCGTTTTTGAGCTGTAGGTGGCGTCGGCGTTAGTGAGCAGAAAGTCGAACCCATGGCCATCGTGTTCTGAGGCTGTAACGTTTTGACGTTTTTTGACGCCGACGCCACAATATGCCAACAAACGCCACCTAATATTGTACCGGCGTTTTCTGGCGTTTTTTGACGCCAACGTTTTTAGGTTGAAAAATAGCAGAGGGATGATTTTTTTTAAAAAACGCCTATTGACGCCGACGCTCACTAACGCTCAAAAACGCCAATGCATAACGCCGAAAAACGTCGACTTTTTTTCCTTGACGTCGGATCCGACGTTTTGTATATTTTTTTTAGATAAGCCCGTGTGTATGAGGCCTAAATCTACAGAATATCGGCACCTGATATCGTATCGGCCCTGAAAAAAAATGTTACCACTAATTCAGAGCCTTTAATATAACATTTCATTTATTTTTTTTAAGCGCTGTAATTTAGCATCTAGAAGGGGTTGAAGAAGTATTTTACGCATTTATACGCTTACACACACGTGTACATGAGTTTTTTACAGAACATAACTCGTGTTTTTTACTCGGGATCTTTCTGCCAGCAAGATCCTATGTATAAATGTGAGTAAATTACTGTGTACAATAGACGCAGCGTATAGGAACAAGACTTCATGCACACAGCCATACTGTACAGCAGGGATAAGCAATTAGCGGACCTCCAGCTGTTGCAAAACTACAAGTCCCATCATGCCTCTGCCTCTGGGTGTCATTCTTGTGGCTGTCAGTCTTGCTATGCATCATGGGACTTGTAGTTCTGCAACAGCTGGAGGTCCGCTAATTGCACATCCCTGCTGTACAGTGTGCAGATCCCATGTAATGGCTTTCTCGGAGCCCACAGATGCTACATACGCCGCCCATTGAGATGAGGCTATACGTGTTATGCACATTGGCACGCACATGGATGTATGCTCTGACAGCAGATGGTGAGCACTTGGGGCATACATCCGTGTGGGTGCTTTATGCCACCTCTGGCACATAACCAGTATAGCCATTCTTCTAATTTATCTTAAAGGGCAGCTGTGCACGGCAGTTGTGGGTGCCAGGAGAGTGATAACACGGGTTCTGTACACTGTAGGGACGCGTACATCAAGCCTAGAAAAGGTGCAGACATTTTATCAGGCCAATACCCCACTGCTAGCCAAGCCAGTAAAATACCGGGTAAGTGGTAACCCCAGGTAGAGTGGGAAAAGGATGTGAAATCCGTGTGATCCAGGATCCAAGAAAAGTGAATGTCTATTGTGTGCCGACAGATAAAGATAATCAGTTTTGTAAACGGCGTGAGAACATGTACTTTTCCACTCAAATTAATGTGGCCTTTAGCCATCTCTTATCGGCTTTGTGACCAAGAATGCAATTTTTCTGAATCCTGTTCTAGAATCTCAGAAACATTTTTTTTTTTGCCAAATTGCAGTCTACAACCATGAACAATACCAAATACTTTCTGAAGGGTTCACAAAATAACAGCGGTTGTGGAGAATACTTTTTTAAATTTAGTTATAGGTGGAATTAGATGGGCTGAGTCACCGCCTGCCACCTCAAGGTGATTCCAAATATGGTTCCGTAATCGGTTCCTCTCCTCCCTGAAGGTTTGGATGTTCCTGGCAACCTTAGGGTGTTCCCACTTCTCCTGCTGCATTCACCATAATTAAAACTTAAAGAGATTGTAAAGGTTAAAAAAAAATAATAAAACCTGTCTATACTTACCTGCTATGTGCAATGGAATTGCACAGAGTGGCCCCGAACCTCGTCTTCTGGGGTCCCCCGCCGGCGCTCCTGGCTCCTCCTTTCTGTTCAGTGCCCTGACAGGAAGCCCCTTCCCATGGGGGCACTCGTTCATGCTCGCTTAGGGGTCCTGCTGCTGCGTCCAATGACACAGACAGCGGGACTCGGTCCCGTTCCCTCGTCACTGGCTTTGATTGACAGCAACAGGAGCCAACCCAGATAACAAGGATAATTTGCCATAAACTTGTGGCAGTGTTGAATTGCAAGTCTGTTAACTTGCTGCACATTTTCACTGGCAAGTTGTACACTTGTAGAGCACTTGAAGCACAAGTTCTAGTTGACATTTTTCCAATTTGTAGCAAATTTGCATGGCAAGTCTTTAGCCAGAGCAAAGTTGCAGCGCTGAGTCTACAGAAAGAGCTCTACAAGTCACAGTGCCCCCTGTGGTGGGATGACTATTGCACAAATTAACTGAACCAGAACTTGCAGCAGACTTGCAGAATGTTTGCAAAGAAAGCTGTTCTAGAGTCATGCAATGCTGCAAACTTGAAGCCTGGCAAATCTAGCAATAGCTTAGCAAGTCATATTCAAATTTGCAGCACAATTCCTTGCTATCTGGCAATGGCTCCCGGTGCTTCAGCAAAGCCAGCGAGACATGGAAGTGAGGGGAGAGAAAAGCTGCAGATGTGCACAGCGATGGATCGAATGAGGGCTCAGGTAAGTAAAAGGGAGGGGGTGGCGGTGAAAGCAACGCTTTAAGGTAAATGTGTAGGCTTTACAACTACTTTAAAGCGACAGCTTACCTTTTTCCCAAAAATATTGAAAGGTGAACGCATACCCCCCCCCCCCCCCGCGGGTCTTTGCTGCGCTTACCTCCAAGGGCGATTAGTTGTCATTGCCCACCCAGCTGGCAGCTGCCCACTTGTTCCTTTAGGGCTTCTGGGACAGAAAAAAGAGTTTCTGATTGGCCAAAATGGTAGCGAGCCAGCATGTGACCAATCCAAATAGCTCTAACTTATCCTAACTTATCCTGGAAGCCCTAAGCAAAGAATGGAAAGAAGGGCAAAGCTTTCAAATCCCTAGACTGCTGCACCAGTTGTGTGGGCAGTGACTGCTAATCGCCCGCAGAGGTAAGTGTGTGTGTGTAGGGTGTTAGGTCGCCTTTTTATTTTATTGGAAAAGGTAAATTCCACTTTAGAAACCCGTGAAGGTGTTCTGACCTAGGAAGTCCAGCGCAGAGACCTCATTACTGAAGCACCAAGAGATTTAGGAAACCAGTAGGTCTAGCTGGAGACGACTAGAGCGTCACTTGTCATTACAATGGTTGGGGGGGAGACACCGTCACCTCCACCATCCCCTCCACCATCCCCTCCACCATCCCCTCCACCATCATCTACACCATCACCTACACCTCCACCTCTTCAACTCATTCAATCAGACAATGCTATACATTCATTGAGAAAAATGCAAGGCATTCTCTGAATGCCGGCAGTGCAGAGGGAGCGCCCCTCTGTGGTTGCTGTACAGAAGTGCAGTCACTCTGCATGGCACTTGGAAGATCGCTCCCATCAATGCTCAGGCTACCACAGTGATTTACAGTTTCCACAGGGGCTAATCAGTTGTCACATATGCTGGCTCAATGTAGGTATACAAAATATATCCTCGCTTGAGTTTAACTTTAACAGTATCCTTCCCTGGAGGGTGATGGTGAAAATGATCCGAGTATAGAAACACAGTGGAACTTGCACACACGCTTGGGAAGGCTAGCAGCCACGTCAGCTAAACAAAGACAGGAGACTCAGACCGCCCTGCGCAAACATTGCAGGAACACCTGTACAAGGTGAGACTACTGCACTGAGCTGTCCTGGGGTGACCACACTCTAAGGAGCTTAGTAAAGTGGACCTGTCATTCATTTTCATGCTTGAATGATGTGGACATTGGTTAACATTTTCACATCCTGTAATTACTTAGTCTGAACATCTCTGCCGCATAATATTCCCAGCCAGTGTCTTACAACCATGGAAGACCATCTATAGTCAGAATATTTTTTTTTTCTAAAGCAACGCTGTCGCTATTTTACAAAAACGTTTGAGTAAAAGTTCAATCAAACACTAACTATACTTAAATCCACTCCCTCCCCATTCGAAACTTATTCTATCAACCCTGTGGAAGGAAAGATCTGGATACTTAACCTATTCTGATGGAGCTCTGGTCTGGTCACATGATCGGGTCCCAGCACCGGCTCCAGTATAGAGGAGGGCAACAATAGTAAGCCTATGGAAGACATCACCACCCAGGCTCTGCAGCCGTTCTCGGAGATTTCTCCTTTTCAATAAAGCTGGCCGCTCAAAATGGAGGCGGGAGAAGGTTTAAGTATAGTTAGTGTGAACTTCCACTTTAAAGATAACTTGCTGTAAAGAAAAGGGTTAATACCCCTCTGACTTTACATGTGAGAAACCTTTAGAACTTATACTCTTCGGCCACTTTATTAGGTACACCTTACTAGTATCGGGTTGGACCCCCTTTTGCCAGAACTGCCCATTTTGGTCCATAGTGACATGATAGCATCACGCAGTTGCTGCAGATTTGTCGGCTGCACATCCATAATGCAAATCTCCCATTCTGCCACATCCATGGAGGCCATTGGAGTACAGGGACCTCATTGTCATGTTCAAGAAACCAGTAGTGAGATGATTGAGCTTTGTGCCATGGTGCGTTATCCTGCTGGAAGGAGCCATCAGAAGATGGGTACACTGTAGTCATAAAGGGATGGACATGGTCAGCAACAATACTCGGGTAGGCGGTGGCGTTTTAAACGATGCTCGATTGGCACGAAGGGGCCCAAAGTGTGCCAAGAAAATATCCCACACACCATTTCACCACCACCAGCCTGAACCGTTGATACAAGGCAAGATTGATCTATGGTTTTCTGACCCTACCATCTGAATCTCGAGGCAGAAATGGAGACTCGTCAGACCAGGCAACGTTTTTCCAATCTTCTATTGTCCTATTTTGGTGGGCCTGTGCAAATTGCAGCCTCAGTTTCCTTTTCCTAGCTGACAGGAGTGGCACCCGGTGTGGTCTTCTGCTGCTGTAGCCCATCTGCTTCAAGGTTCGATGTGTTGTGCATTCAGAGATGGTATTCTACATACCTTGGTTGTAACGAGTGGTTATTTAAGTTACTATTGCCTTTCGATCATCTCAAACCAGTCTTCCCATTCTCCTCTGACCTCTGAAATCAACAAGGCATTTTCGTCCACACAACTGCCACTCACTGGATATTTTCTCTTTTTTGAACCATCCTCTGTAAACCCTAGATATGGTTGTCTGTGAAAATCCCAGTAGATCAGCAGTTTTTGAAATACTCAGACCAGCCCGTTTGACATTAACAACCATCCCATGTTCAAAGTCACTTAAATCCCCTTTCTTCCCCATTCTGATCCTCAGTTTGAACGTCGGCAAGTTGTCTTTACCACATCTAGATGCCTAAATGCATTGAGTTACTGCCATATGATTGGCTTATTAGCAAGCAGTCGAACAGGTGTACCTAATAAAGTGGCCGGTGAGTGTATTTCAGGTTTTTAATGCTGAATGTGCCCCATTGAGAAGACCGTCTTCTGTCCTCTAGATGGCATACAAGTTCTGGAAGCATCATAACCTTGCGTTCTGTAATCAGCACATGTTAGATGTGTGTCATGGTGAGCCAAGATGTCTGATTTATGTGCAGATGGCATGCATTAGATGTGCCCTCTACACTGTCCTTTCTACTTGAACAAGTTCCTCGTAGCTGAAAAAAAATTATACTCCTGGAAATGTTACATCTAAAAAAAGTCTCAGCCAAATTGTATATTAGCATCCCTTCGCAGCTTAAGGCAAAAGTATTTGCACATAATACAAATCCTTATTTTGCGCCTCAGGGGATCAAGTAAAGAAGCACTTAGTCCCTTTCTGTGTCCCCTTGCTGAGCTAAGGGGGGGGCAGCTACCCCCCTTTTCTCCCCACTGCTGTCCAACTACGCCACTATCTGGAAGACAGGTAATGAGGGCTGATTGACAGTGCTCCCCATTTGACACAGCAGGGGGTGGTGTCAGCTCTCTTTACAACACAAGCACTATAAGAGATCATTTAGCACTGAGGGGCTGTGTGATCTCTCTGCTGGTACCCTCTATGTTTAAGCAGCCGGCAGATAGATCATACAGCCCCGCAGCACTGAATGATCCTTTACTTTTGTGCATGATCTCAGCGCTAGCAGGGTAAGTTTACACGCTGCACAAAACCCATTTTTATAGGGCAAGATTGCAATGGCTATAGTGCCGGCTACACCTACTCCATAGGAACACTCACAAATTGGGCTGCAGCATGGGATGCAGCTACAGCCAGCATGAACAGAAATACAAATTGTTTTTCAATACACAATGGTACTACAGATCAAAACCGGACCATGTGCTTCGTTTTTGGTTCCCTGGGGAATTTAACCAGAATTGTGTGTTCTTTTGATAGTTCCTGAGACATTCTTAATGGGTTCTAGTTCATGATCTACATGGCTCTGCCATCAGAAATTATAGTTCTGTTTTTCTGTAGATCGGAAATGTTTTTGAAGCATCTGTTAAGCCCAAATGTAATCTTTTTCTGTTGTATATATGGGATGTGTTTCTGTGTGGACATCCCATTGTCACTTGAACGTGAACAAATCTCCTAGATGGATAGGAACATGTGAACCTTTCCTATTGGACACAGAGGATACTTCAATAGCCTGCATATCAAAACATGCAGCAAAATAAATACTTCTAACAGAGTTTTATCTCTGATCCGACTTATCAGATCTTTCAACTAGGTAACATTATTCCATATCATGGTGTGTGGCATGTTAATTGGTCTATTACACAGGGATCATAGCATTTATTTTCTAAATCCAGCAATTTTCTCTGATCCAGGGAATTGATCTTCTAATTGATGTTTTGTTGCTCGGTGCTGGTGACCTCCTCTGTTGAGTTGTAAGACAGTCTTGGACCGGATCAGTTAGCAAAGGGTTAACATACAATTGTGTGAAAAATAACTGGTCCCATAAAATGACCTCCCCCCCCACGTACACGTGAGTAGATTAATGCTGTATGAGGTTCCTGCATAGCAACACACAGAAGCCCTAAATGTTGTCATGGTTTCATTGATCCCTCATGATACTGAGAGGTATAAACAAGGTATATACAAGTGCTTAGGCTGATGTACATAAGCCAAGAGTGCCTCCTGGTGTTCAAATGTGCACTTCCATTGCTTATTTGCTCTTGGAATTCAAATCCATGATTATAGTTATTATTATTATTATTATACAGGATTTATATAGCGCCAACAGTTTGCGCAGCGCTTTACAACTTGAGGGTACACAGTACAAATACAATACACTTAAATACAGTAGGAATCAGAGGGCCCTGCTCGTTAGAGCTTACAATCTGTATTATTCGCTATTTACAGTATATCGTTTAGTGCATAAATCACATCAGTCTCTGCTGCAGAAGCACAGGCGATCCATTGTTCCCTTCCATGGTTGTAGGCACACACTCTAAGGCAAATTGAGGTAGACACCAAGAGACACCATGCATGTTACAATTTGCCAGTCCAGTCAGTCTCAAACTACTTTGTGTAATACGATGGCCTACATGATCTATACAATCAATTAGTGCCCCATCAGGAAGACTTTTGCACTTCATAGTTGCTGGTAGGCCTTAAGACAGGTGTGAAACTCCATTTCATTGTGGGTTGCATCAGCATTATGGTTGCCCTCAAAAGGCCGGTTTTTCTCAGAGAATAGGCGCAGGAACTCAACCATGCTTCCTCAACGAACAGCATGTAACGGTGGGTGTGGCCAAATTGTACTAACGGCAGGAGGATCTTAAAGGAGCAATATATACCAGGAGTGCATTATGTGCAGAGTTCAGGGATGCGCCATGTACCGAGGGCAGAATTCAAGGCTGTGCTATGTACTGACTTCAGAATTCAGGGGTGCGCTATGTACAGAGTGCAGAGTTCAGGGGTGTGCTGTGTGCAGAGTTCAGGGGTGTGCTGTGTACAGAGTGCAGAGTTCAGCGGTGTGCTGTGTACAGAGTGCAGAGTTCAGGGGTGTGCTGTCAGGGATGTGCTGTGTGCAGAGTTCAGGGGTGTGCTGTGTACAGAATGCAGAGTTCAGCAGTGTGCTGTGTACAGAGTGCAGCTTACCACATGATGCCTCCCATTCCCATTCCACACTGCACCTGTATCTCCCTTGTCGCCATCATGAATGCGGGACACACAGGGATCTGTGATAATTGCCGAGAGGAAAACTATCCTTGCAAACACAGAGGGCTTTTGTGTTTACAAAAGTGACAGTAGAAAGCTGAAAAAAAAAAAGGCTTGGGTGCGAGGGCCATATGAAATGGCATGGTAGGCTGGATTCAGCCTGTGGGCCTTGTGTTTGCTGTAAAGACACATAAGAGGGTGCAAACGCCTAGCGCATTACCAACACCACTTTTTATTAAAATCAAAGGTCAAAAACACACTCACAAAACATGAGATAGAGCAGGTGTGATCAATTACAAATCCCTTGGGGCGATGTCATCTGACTACATATATAAAGGCTGGTAGGCTGACCCATTTCGGGGGATGTGCTCCCTTCCTCAGGAATATTTCCCCCCAAAATGTGCCTTTCATAGATGTCGCATTCTGTAGACGTAGCTGTAATCGGCTTTTTCCCCATGTACAGTTGTATGCAAAAGTTTAGGAACCCCTGAAAATTTCCATGATTGTCATTTATAAATATTTGGGTGTTTGGATCAGCAATTTAATTTTGATCTATCAAATAACTGAAGGACACAGTAATATTTCAGTAGTGAAATGAGGTTTATTGGATTAACAGAAAATGTCCAATATGCATCAAAACGAAATTAGACAGGTGCATAAATTTGGGCACCCGTGTCATTTTGTTGATTTGAATACCTGTAACTACTTGGCACTGATTCATTGGAACACACAATTGGTTTGGTGAGCTCATTAAGCCTTGAACTTCATAGACTGGTGCATCCAATCATGAGAAAAGGCATTTAAGGTGGCCAATTGCAAGTTGTTGTTCTCTTTGACTCTCCTCTGAAGAGTGGCAACATGGGGGCCTCAAAACAACTCTCAAATGACCTGAAAACAAAGATTGTTCTACATTATGGTTTATGGGAAGGCTACAAAAAGTTATCGCAGAGATATAAGCTGTCAGTGTCCACTGTGAGGAACATAGTGAGGAAATGGAAGACCACAGGCACAGTTCTTGTTAAGGCCAGAAGTGGAAGCCACATAAAATATTGGAGAGGCAAAGGTGAAGGATGGCGAAAACGGTCAAAAACAGCCCACAGACCACCTCCAAAGACCTCCAACATCAACTTGCTGCAGATGGTGTCACTGTGCATCGTTCAACAATTCAGCGCACTTTGCACAGGGAGAAGCTGTATGGGAGATGCGAAAGAAGCCTTTTCTGCACACACGCCACAAACTGAGCCACTGAGGTATGCAAACGCACATTTGGACAAAGATTGAGTTATTTGGTCATAACAAAGGGCGTTCTGCATGGCGGCAAAAGAACACAGCGTTCCAAGAAGAACACTTGCTACCCACAGTAAAATTTGGTGGAGGTTCCATCATGCTGTGGGGCTGTTTGGCCAGTGCCGGTACTGGGAATCTGGTTAAATTTGAGGGTCGCATGGATTCCACTCAATATCAGCAGATTCTTGAGAATAATGTTGAGGAATCGGTCACAAAGTAGAAGTTACGCCAGGGCTGGATATTTCAACAAGACAACGACCCAAAACACTGCTCAAAATCTACTCGGGCATTTATGCAGAGGAACAAGTCCAATGTTCTGGAATGGCCACCCCAGTCCCCAGACCTGAATATCATTGAACATCTGTGGGGTGATTTGAAGCGGGCTGTCCATGCTCGGCAACCATCAAACCCAACTGAACTGGAGATGTTTTGTAAGGAGGAATGGTCCAAAATACATTCATCCAAAATCCAGACACTCATTACAGGCTATAGGAAGCGTCTAGAGGCTGTTCTTTCCCCTAAAGGAGGCTCTACTAAATATTGATGTGATTTTTCTGTTGGGGTGCCCAAATTTATGCACCTGTCTAATTTAGTTTTGATGCATATTGCGCATTTTCTGTTAATCCAATAAACCTCATTTCACTACTGAAATATTACTGTGTCCTTCAGTTATTTGATAGATCAAAATGAAATTGCTGATCCAAACACCCAAATATTTATAAATGACAATCATGGGAATTGTCAGGGGTTCCTAAACTTTTGCATACAACTGTAGCAGGAAGTCAATTTGTAATATTTTACATTAAGCCACATCTTTGCTTCGAGAGCCTGAACAGGCATTATGAAACAAGACTGGCACTGTATGATGTTTACAGTGATCATACATGCCAACAAGTTGGCATGCTAAAGATGGTTACTGTAATTGAAAGTCCCTGAAACCGATTCAAACTGAGCAGCACAGCATGTTACCATGTCCTTGGTTGACCCCCAGGGATATCGGCAATCCATTCGTGCACTCTTGGGTCTGCGTGAAGATTTTTCCATACAGTCCATACATTTTCAGACTTCCATTGGCAGAATTCAGAATTCCAAGGCATTTTGTCCAGCTGGTTGGGTTCTTGTTCATTTTCTATTGTGCTATAGGGAATAAAGGCCAGCTGGAATCTGGTTTCCATGGACAATGCAGAATTCTAGATAAAGATACTTTTAATAAACAAGGAATCGTCTAAGGAGAAGTTCTCCATATGGCAGTTTTCTGTCATTCTCCATCTTCTCCCCGGTGACTGGCGCACGTGTCTTTCTCCACGTGTTCCTGAGCGAAGCCACGTGAAAGGATGCTCTGAAGGTCGACAGGCTGCGTGCGCTCTCTCTGCCTCCCCTTCGTCCTTTGTTTGCAGCAATGAAAGCTAAATGCAGCGATACATGATTGTCTGTTTAGATGCACTTCTTCTCCCGAGCTCCGCATCTATCATTAAAGGGAACCCTTCATCCAGCACTTGGAAGTGGTCCTAGTGTCGGAGGAGAGCCAATCTTTGTAGCATCCTGTATGGTCACATGCTCCAGGTCGAGTTCATTTTTCAGGTGTCATAAACACCGGATGAGATCCTCGGCTGGGCCAAGTTTTTTGCCATTTTAACAGGTTCCCTTTAACTAGTCAGTTTATTCTGGCTTCACATTCCTTGTGCTGCTTGTCCTAAGACCATGGTGGACAAGGTACCGGTGCAATAGAAGAGGCGTTTAATTAGGCTTTGTGCCTTAGGGTAAGACTGAACCTCCATCAACTCTATGTTGTTGACAGGGTCCCCGTTGTTAATTTCTTCGACGAGACCCCATATAGCAAGACAAACCTGACAGATCTTCTAGCACTACAAGCACTGTGTTTTTGATGCATTTCCACTGCATTTGTGCGGGTTTCTCCCGCATGACAACAGGCACCTACCCTTAACAAAAAAAGAAAAAGGAAAACACTTTAAGAACGTGTCAAAACCACATGTGAAAACACACAAAACGTCAATCTCACTCTGCATGGGTGTGAACCTAGCTTTAGTATTCATGTAGAGCAGGGGTCTCCAAACTGTGGCCCGAGGGCCAGATGTGGCCCTTTGCTTGCCTTTATCCAGCCTTTGGTATACTATACCTCCCAATGATATGAGGTACTATTCCTCCCACTGACACCAACAATGGGGCACTATTCTTCCTACTGATTACTGATACCAATAATGGGGCACTATTCCTTCCAGCTGCAGTTCCTCCATAGAGGGCGCCAGTAAATACCTGTGTACTGGCTGCAATACCTGTATACTGACTGCATACTGTGTTACCTGTAATGCTGAGCTGTATACTGTGTCCTGTGATACTGAGCTGTATACTCCTGACACAATATGTGGTATACAGGGGGCGGAGTGGGTGGATTGTATAAGGGGTGGGGTTTATGAGAAGGGCGGGGCCTCCCCCCATCCTTCCTAAAACGTCACCAGCAGTCACTGATTCCTTCTACTGACCACCAACCCTGAGGCCATATTTAATTTCACTGCTGCTGGGCCCGGGACATTTTTTACCCCCACTGGCCACAGTCCGGCCCTCCTAAAGTCTGAATGTCAGTAGACTGGCCCTTTGTTTGAAAAGTTTGGAGACTCCTAATGTAGAGGGAGGTTAAGCATTAGGGGTCTTTTAATATAAGGGATACTCTAAATCTTGTTCTTGGTACTAAGAACCCTTTGTCATAAGTACCAGCTCAAGAACATTTATCACCTAGGAAACATGGTGCCATTCATAACCAGTCAATTCTTTTTCTTTCATTTACTAAGTCTGGCCATATATTGATCCTTCTTTTTTTCTTTTTTTTTTTTTTTTAATTCAACCAGCGGATTGACTGAAAAAAAAAAATACCCAATTCCCCCATCCACGCATTTGATGTGGATGGAGGGATCACTCCCGCTGTGCCATTGTGCTAGGACAATGGGGAGCCTTCCCCACCATCAGAACATACTGAACCATGTTCCCGGCTATAGCCGGCGGCACTGATCATTCGGAAAACACCCAACAGGTTAGTTGTACAGATGTCAATTGGTAGATCGACATCTGTACAACCAGCCTGCCCATACATGGGTTAAAATTTGGCAAATCTCTGCTGAACTGGACAAATTTCGATCCATGTATGGCCAGCTTGAGCTGCATGCTGTTCAGCGGGGACCAGCCAAGAACCAAACCATGTATGGGCAGGCTGATTGTACCCAAATGGATCCATCGACTGACTTGGGTACAACCAGCATGTGAGATTTTTTTATGCGATTATTTAGAATGAATATAGCCGCTAGCAGTAATCGCTGTGTTCTCCACTGTCTGTGTTGATGGAGGAATCAAGTGATTTTTCTCTCCGTGCTTCCGTGGTTCTAGGTATGAAAATTGCATCTGTTGTCGGCTTTAGTCACTAACCCAGAGAAATTATGCATACAAGGAAAACCTTGCTACAACACCTCTTAGGGCTCATTTAAGCAAGCCATACACAGAGCGAATTTCTTTGAAATCTGCTAAATTCCCTAACAACACAGACATACCCTCCCGCTGAGCCATTGTATTCCCCCAGCCGAGGGGGGAGCCATCCCCACTGGGAGAAGACTCTGATTATTGCTAGCGGCTATACCAGCCGCTATTGCTAATCGCATGTAAAATCCAACAAGCTGGTTATACCCAAATGATTTAACTTGGTGTATTCAGCCTGCTCATACAGGGTTCGAAATTATACCATCTATGGCCAGCCTTACACCATGCCTATTGCAGCATTGATCTGAATTAATGAACACAGGCTCAATGCAAGGACACATAGAAAACTATTGTTCCCTGTTCATATCATAAAACCACATTAAGCTGTATTGCCTAACAATGAACCGTGTCTGCATATTTACACAGCGCAATGTGAATCACAACATATCAAGTACTATGGTGCACGGAGTTGAATTAAATGTCTTTTTGTAATTAATGCGATGTTTTGTAACAACGCAATGCACTGCCCCTACGAATGCACACCAGCGGGCACGCATTATACTAGTACCCGCTTGTGGAAATTGGCCTTACCTGCTTATATATTCCAGATCATTGACTCAAGTATTGAAGCTGAAGAATCAGCTGGCTGCCAGGCCACTAGCATTTCCAAGCTTGAAGTCATTAGTGGCAACCAATGTATTTTGAGAGGTTCTTTAAATATCAGCGATGAAGCTGGTCACTTAGACTGCTGGGTCCTTCAGTTTGCTTGGTCTCGGGTGTTGAGTGTGAATCCAGCATCACATGTCTGTCTTGTTTACAAGGAACATGACGGGTAATAAGCCTCTCGTAGCAATCATTTTGGCACATGGAAAGACCTGGGCCTGGCTAATCTTACTAACATGCTTATGAGATGTCTGGAGAGAGTTCTCATTTGCCGCGATGGAGCGCGGTGCCCGGCTCCTGTAATTGTTTCCATCAGAATCAAGAGCATAAATAATACCAGGCAATTAGACTTCTCATAATTCTGTTTTAGATGTTTTGTCTCTATTATAAGCTCCTCCGCTCAGATTTAGAGGATTTGGTTTATGCACAACATCTATTTTTTAAAAGATCTTCTGCAGTGCCGCACAAAGTGAGGACACATAGGTGGTAGAATGTGAAACCATAGTAAGGGGAGAGCTTTTCTCAATCCCTTAACAGAAGGCATGGACAACATCTGAATGGGATATTTGCAGTAGGAATTGTGTTTTAGAAAGTAGCTAAAGAAAACCCTGTCCTGGAATAAAGATGTCATATGTATTGCTATAAAGATCGGTCTTCATGGCACTTTTAAAGGTGTGGAAATTTGGTGAGAGTCTGATGGCGTGTAAAAGGGTGTTCAGAGAAAGGAGCAGCACGAGAGAAGTCCTGTGGACGTAACTGAGAAGCCTTGACTAGGGAGTGGAATGAAGGGTGTAGACCAGTGGTTCTCAAATCCAGTCCTCGGGACCCACCAACAGGCCAGATTTTCAGTATTACCTTGAGGAGATGCAGACTAAAATATTGCAAACACTGAGCAGCAAATGATACCACCTGTGATGCATTTCAGTTATCCTGCAAACCTGGCCTGTTAGTGGGTCCCGAGGACAGGAGTTGAGAACCACTGGTGTAGACCAACCTTTCTCAACCAGAGTTCCATGGAACCTTAGGGTTCCTCCATAGGTTGTTAGCAGTTTCTGACTCCCACATGGGTAACCACTGACAACAATGATCTTTTTAGCTATCTAAATGACCACAAGTGGAAGGATCATTCTTCCCAGTGACTATCCCACTAATGTCCTGTGAGCTAGAACTATATATAGTAATTAGTAGTAGGAGTTCCCTGAGACCAGAAAGTAATTTCAAGGGTTGTTCCATGTTAAAAATGGCTGTTGTAGACTGTGGATAAGAGGAAATTCATGGTTTACTCATAGACCTGACACGACGGCCAGTGGCTTGACCTTAGGCCCTTTCACACGGGAGGACCGTTTGGGTCCACTTGTCAGTTTTTTTAGGAGGGCCTGATCAGACCATCCATTGCCTTCTATGGAGCCGGCGGTTGTCAATGGACACATGTCTGTTAACACCTGCCAACATCCATTCCTATCTGCTCAAAACAGAATAATGGGAACCTGTTCCCAATTGGACTAGCAGATTGGATCGGATGTAAATGGACAGGCAGTCCACTTACATCCAACCACCCATAGAGGAGAGCGGGCTGTGTCTGCTCTGCATGAGCATTGCGGACATGGACAAGCCATTTGCCTGCTCAGCGGGGATCAGCTAAAAATTTTATGCTGCATCACTGCTGTGCCCAAATATACTTTTCAACATAATTTTTTACCATTAATATAAAATCTTTGCTTTACAGATAAACATTTTATACCGGATGTACCCATAGCACTGGAGTCAAAGCCAATTATATCTTCTTTAAAGAGAGAGCAATAGCATAAGCTGTTTTCCTTTAGACTAAGACTTGGATCTATATTTCAAACAGTACCTACAGATACAGGTGATAGACTTGAATAAAACCCAAGAAAATGTTGCCTTTTCAATCATTTATTCAATGACAATCTCAATGGATGTAGTGGTATACTATGGACAAAGTAGGTACACCCCTGGCCTCAGTAGATGGCATTGCCCCTTTACCTTCTGATAGGCATTTAGTATAACCTCCAGCCAGTCTCTGCGAGAAGTTGCAGTATTTGCATTCCTTTAGAAGTAATTAACCCTTAGGAAGTATCTCACCAAAAATGAACTTTCTGTATCAGAGGATGCCTAAAATCGAACTTGTATGTTACTGCAGACAAACAGTGAGCCAATCATACAAGCAGGAAATTACGATTTTGGAGGCTTTCTGTGCACCAGTAGTATATTGATTGGCCTCTGAGTTGCCATATTGCATTTTACTGAAAATAACAGCGGCTGCAGATAGAAATGGAAAGGTCATTTTAATGACATTAAATTACAATATGACTTGTGTAGCAATTGAATAAGCTTATTTGCTGTATTTTTTCCATGAACGTGGAGTAACCCTTTAAGTTACTTTTTTGTTTCCATTGACTGACTTCCATGTGGACAAAGTCTAATTGGCACAGGCCATAACCTTGCTGTTTTCAGATGCCACTCTCTAGGTACCCCACCAAAGAGTTAAAGGCCTCCGAGTATCAGCAGCTGCCAATAACTCAGCTCTTTTGCCTGGCATTGAAAGATGAGGCTTTGCTGCTGAGAGTTCCCCCATCTCCAGGAGACACAAGACAGATGCTTGCTGTGTAATAGACTAATTTATTGGATCGCCTCTTGTCTCTGCACAGAACACCATACTGCCGCAGGCGTGGGTGGGAGGATGGCGTCCGGAGCAGATTCTGTGTGACTGCCCAGAGTGATGCAGTAATAATATATGGATACATTTCAGATCTTAGTGCCTTAGTGTGGTCCTCAATATGGTAGTGAACATTTCCATTACATTCAAGGTTTTAATTTGAACGCTAAACCCCAGACCAATATAGGAAAAAAAAAAAAAGAATTCTCAAAGCTGGAAATGGAAAAAAAAAAATAACCGCGCTATATAAGTACCTGTAGTAAATATACTCTTGCCATGGCGTTTCCCAGCAATGCAGGGGTTAAATGATCAATATATATACACGTGTGTGTTTTTCCTAAACATAAGAGTCTGCATCAGGGTGGACTTGATTTAAATCACTAGTAAAAAGGCTTGATTTAAGGTGATCATTTTTAAAGAGCAACTGTCACCTCTGTCCCGTCGCGGCTCCTCTGACCTCACCGCCAGCCCCATTCACTTTAATGGGACGGCTGGTGATGCGGCAGTGACACAAGGTGAGGGACGTGGCGGCAGCGGGTGAGTGGATGCCCACTATGGGGTCTGCCATGATGGATCTAAAATGACAGGTACTCTTTAAATGTAAAGACTTATTCTTGCTGGTAGTTAGAATCTTTAATATTTGTAAACAAAATGAAGACGTCCTATTTAGAATAATAAGCTGTCAGATTTGTAAAAACAGTGATATAAGAGCTGATTAATTCATACAGTTCGTAGTGTACATAGATGTTCAAAACAATGGGATAAAGGAATATTCCAGAACATTGTTTTATCCCATGGAAACCGTGACATTGTGTGAATGAATCAATGCAGTGCATGTTATCTCAGCTTGCAGAGCTTGGATTCATTGAATGAATTTACCAAAAATGTAAATATTGCAGAATATACAGCTTCATGCTACTTAACTAAGCTCCATTTCATGCTGAATAAACTAAGTTATTAATGTATCTTAAAGTGGATGTAAACCTGTTTCATGAAAATTGATCTGGACACATCTATCTGTAGTGTTTTCTTATCTCTCTCCAAAGCATTGTGTCTCGTAGCTCTGTCCTGCTCAGCCTGATAACGTTTGATAAGCTCTCCGAGGCCTGGAGATAGAAGTGTGTGTCGGAGGAGGTTGCTATAAATAGATTAGCACACTGCTGCATGATTCACATGTAAGCTGTGCATGTGTGGGGAGGGGGTGTGTGTCTTTCCTCCAATCAGCTGTCTCAGTGTCCAGCAATAATCCCCTCCTAGAGGGGAATGAGGAAGTGAGAAATCTAACAGAAGGTGCCCTTTCTAAACAGTATATAAATGTGAAGGCAGCAGATATAGATGTAAAACTTATATAGGGAGATTTGCTTCATCTCTGTGTATCATCTGAGGCTGTTCACTTCACTTGGTATATGTGCGGGTTTACATCCACCTTAATTAGAAAACTATCTTTAGATAGATTTTTACACCAAAAGAATTTAGTTAAAACAAATTTGATAAAAATATTTTAAAAACACTTTTTTTTTTTTATTAATCATTGATTTTTATCCACCCCAGTCTGCATACTCAGGTTGCTGTGAACTGCACTGTACATGTATGGCAAAAAAGGATTTGTAATTCTCACTAGCCAGTCTTGTGATCCAGGCACCTCTGCACAGCATAGGCAGGAGATTAATTCCTGCATTGCAGTTCAGCAATACAACTAGAGGGGGCAGCAACATATTTATGGTGAAAATATTTTGTAGTTTTGGCCCCTACAGATACTTTTTATAGACACACCTTATCCCTGTAATTCAGAGATGAAAAATGAGGATTGGGGTTCCCAAGTGGGACTGTAACGATGCTAGGCAGACAAATTCAATTGCACAAGTTATAAAATCATCAATTTTATTGTATTATTAAAAGAGTACTGTACTTCATATTGTACACAGAAATACATTAAAAAAGGTCCAGATACAGGTATGTTGGTTATTCAAAGCTGGATAGGTGGTTTATGAGCTGTAAATATGTCTCCCAACATGTTTCGCCATCAATATGGCTTCCTCAGGGGATTCAATAGACCACAGATCAGACCTTAATGAAGAAGAAAAGGAAAAATACTGATTTTATACACATAGACCAGTATCATATACGGTATGGTATAAGATTAACAAAGCAGCACATAATGATTTATTTTGCATTTAGCTGACATCCCCCACCACCATGAGGCCCGCCTCCCCACCCCCTCCCCTCAGTGCTCACCCAGCAGGCGCCGACCAAAGGACACCAGCCAAGGGCACCCCTCACCCCATAGGCAGGAGCCCGACACTATGTCACTGCCAAAGGCAGTATATGCATCATGAAGAAAAATCTGAATTGTAAAGATAAATATATATATTATTTATTATTTTATTTATTTGTTTTATTTTTTTTCTACAAGTTAAAGTAGAACTAAAGATAAACCTTTCTTTGTTAGTTTTGGACAGTGTAGAGGGATTATAACTAGAGTTGATCGAACCTCTGGAAGTTCTGGTTCTGCTGGTTCTGCCGAACTTCGGGACCCGAACTTTGACATGAACCCCGAGCCCCATTGAAATCAATGGGGACCCGAACTTTTAGGCACAAAAATGGCTGTAAGTCCTGGAAAGTCCTAGAGGTCTGCAAAAGGAAGGAAAATGGGGGTAAGGGTTGGACAAGTGCCCTACAAAGAAATTGGGATAGGGAAATAACTTAAAATAATAAATAAAATCACATAAAAAAATCAAAAATGGAGGTGGATGTGGACCATCTTCAAAGTGTGTGGGAAAAGCCTATTTCAGCCGCAGGGAGCCATATTAGTGTTGTAAAATCATCTTCAAACTGTGTGTGAAAAGTCTATTTCAGCCGGAGGGAGCCATATCAGTGTTGTAAAATCATCTTCAAACTGTGTGTGAAAAGTCTATTTCAGCCGGAGGGAGCCATATCAGTGTTCTTTTTAGGACACTGATATGGCTCCCTCCGGCTGAAATAGACTTTCCACACACAGTTTGAAGATGATTTTACAACACTGATATGGCTCCCTCCGGCTGAAATAGACTTTTCACACACAGTTTGAAGATGATTTTACAACACTAATATGGCTCCCTGGGGCTGAAATAGGCTTTTCACACACACTTTGATGATGATTTTAGAACAGTAATCTTTCCCTTAAAGCAACAGCTGGAACCTTTCCCTGTACAAGTTGGAGATGATTTTAGAAGAATAATCTTTCCCTTAAAGCAACAACACTCTACCTTGTCCAGTCAGATCGTTCTGTGCAGCAGGATGAGGTGTGAAATCTGTCTCTCAAAGCACCAGTACTAGTATCTCTCCCTCCCTCAAAGCAGCAGTACTAGTATCTCTCCCTAGTCCACAATCAGATCGTTCAGTAATGCAGGATGAGATGTTCTATAATATCTGCAATCTGTCCCTCACAGAGCCAGCAGCATTCTCTCCCTAAACTATCCTGAGAGCATATGACATGCAGCACGGTGACTCCAGCCCCATATAGAGGCTGGGTCACATGGTGCACTGGCTAATCACAGCCATGCCATTAGTAGGCATGGCTGTGATGGCTTCTAGGGGAAACCAGTGAAACACTTGTTGATTGGCTGCCCTTGGCAGCTTTTCAACACGTGTAATAAAATACCAGAACCCCGGACCCGAACCCGGACTTTTCAAAAAATGTCCGGGTTCAGGTCCGGGTCCCGGACACCCAAAAGTTCGGTACGGACCCGAACTTTACAGTTCGAGTTCGCTCAACTCTAATTATAACCCCTGTCAGTTGTCATTGCTGTCTGTACCCCCATTCAGGAGATTCACCCTCTCTATATATCCTGTTTACCATGATCATTGAATGTGAAAGTAAAAGAAAATCCCAAATTTTGGGTTGTCCCTAGAAAAATAATAGAGGGGAAATCTTCCAATGGGTACGCTAGCTCTGGTGACCTGGTGGTCCCCAAGGAATCCATTAATTTGCGGGGATTTCTTATCACTTCCTGTTTGGCTATGGGACAGGAAGTGAAGGGAAATCCCCACAATGGAACACCGATGGCAAAAAGAAATTTGGCAGGGGTTATAACCCTCCCTTGCTCTATCCAAAATGAGAAAAAAAAAGTTTTGCCTATAGTTCCACTTTAAGGAATGCTACATTTCTGCAAACTCAAAACTACACTATAAAATTCCTACCCAATTAATTTTGTAATGTAATCTCGGGTATTGTAATCTTATGTATTTTCATGAAACTGCAGCTTATTATTTGCTCTGGCTGTTAGACTTTCTGATTTCTATTCCCATGCAGGATTTCCCAGAATCCTCATCCCCCTGCTCCTGTAATTGTTTGCAGTGACAGTATAGGCGACCTGTTGCATGGAATATGACTTCTTGGGAATATCGTCAGGTTTTTTTTTAACTGGATTATCTAGCATGTGATAAAGCGAAATGCTGGTGGTGTACTGTTTCATACTGCAACACTGGCACTGATTACTTAATATTGTTAACCTCCCACGTTGCCTTTGTTTTGAGGTATCCAAGCCAATCTCAAGATATACAGAACAGAAGCAGGTAATGGTCTTTCCTGAAATCCTTTTGATGGCAAGGACTTTTTTTTTCTTTACAAATGCAGAACTTTTACCTTTGGATTTGAGTTTAGCCTGCCATGGCTGTGCCAGGTGTGGGGCAGAATTCCCTGCTGGGCCCCCAGATGGCAGTACAGACCCAGTGAGGGGGTCACACCCTGTCTTACTTTACCCAAAACAAGTCTTCTTTGGCTGGTGTTGCTCTTCATTATTGATATATACTGTATAGCGTGTGATGCAGCAATTTATTAAGATGCTGTTTTTTTTATATGTTTTTCAGACACTCCGAAATGTAAAAGTATAAACTGCGTCTTGAATATGAGAAATCCCTGTCCTAAGGACTCTTCAGAATGCGGTCACTGTAGGCAAGGATACGTGGAGGCCATCGATGGCTCGTGTGTGCCAGCCAAGTCAGGTACTCCACCAAACTATCATTGTCCTGGAATGTTTAATCTAATTGTTTCTTCTTGTGATACTTAGGCTAGGGTCCCATTGGCCAGTACATGTGATATTTAGGCTAGGACCCAATTTGTCAGTACAGGGGATATTTAGGCTAGTACCCAATTTGTCAGTACATGTGATATTTAGGCTAGTACCCAATTTGTCAGTACAGGGGATATTTAGGCTAGGGTCCCATTGGACAGTACAGGTGATAGGCTAGGGTCCCATTGGCCAGTACAGGTGATAGGCTAGGGTCCCATTGGCCAGTACAGGTGATAGCCTAGGGTCCCATTGGCCAGTACAGGTTATACTTAGGCTAGGGTCCCATTGGCCAGTACAGGTGATATTTAGGCTAGGGTCCCATTGGACAGTACAGGTGATATTTAGTCTTGGACCCCATTTGTCAGTACATGTGATATTTAGGCTAGGGTCCCATTGGCCAGCACAGTTGATATTTAGGCTAGGACCCCATTGGCCAGTACAGGTGATAGGCTAGGACCCCATTGGCCAGTACAGGTGATAGGCTAGGACCCCATTGGCCAATACAGGTGATAGTTAGGCTAGGACCCCATTGGGCAGTACAGGTGATAGGCTAGGAGCCCATTGGGCAGTACAGGTGATAGTTAGGCTAGGAGCCCATTGGCCAGTACAGGTGATAGTTAGGCTAGGAGCCCATGGGCCAGTACAGGTGATATTTAGGCTAGGAGCCCATTGGCCAGTACAGGTGATATTTAGGCTAGGACCCCATTGGCCAGTACAGGTGATATTTAGGCTAGGACCCCATTGGCCAGTACAGGTGATAGGCTAGGAGCCCATTGGTTAATGCAGGTGATATTTACGCTAGGACCCTATTGGCCAGTACAGGTGATGTTTATGCTAGGACCCCATTGGCTAGTACAGGTGATGTTTATGCTAGGACCCCATTGGCCAGTACAGGCAACAAAAACACTTTACAAGATTGGGAATATAATATCTATTTGCATGTGCTTCCGTACAAATCCACTAAATGTACTGTGGTGTTTTACCTTAATTAGTATCAGTCTTCCCAGATGTGTGATTTTAGGTCTAGGTGGAGCATGGCAGGCTGAGTCAGCCCCTGGCCTCTTATATGTCTCTGTATTCATAATTCCTAACTCTGTATACCGAGAGTGCAGGGCAGTCGGCTAAATCCACAAGTCAAATACAGCTATGTGAAATTTTCTTTAGCCACCTTTGTAATCTAGGCACCTCTGATGGCCAGCATGGCTAAGCTGGTGACTTTGCTTTTCTCCTTTGCAGCTGAGCAATACAGCTGGGTTATCAGCCTGTGACTAGACCATGAAGGAGCAGAAAGTACATGGATGACATCGTCCCTCTGCTCTCTCTTCTAATTAGCATGTTCAGGGAGGGAGATGGAAAGCAGAAGAGCCCTGATTGGCTCAGAGTTCTGCCCCTTCCTCTCCCAGTCTGTGTAATGTTGTGTAGGGGATGACAGGAGGCAGATATTAAAGCGGTATTAAACCCAAAACCAAAAATGTCATGAATTGCAGCTTACCAATGCTTAGATGTGGTGGCTGCATT
Organism: Glandirana rugosa; assembly: GCA_018402905.1. Classification (NCBI taxonomy): domain Eukaryota; kingdom Metazoa; phylum Chordata; class Amphibia; order Anura; family Ranidae; genus Glandirana; species Glandirana rugosa. Next base: position 964,889 of record BLSH010102431.1, read on the forward strand.
GTTTTTGTTTTTTTTTTCTTAGGCTTTTTCCTTGCGTTTTAACTTAGTGATCTGGCCAGTAACACTCCTCCTGTATTTGTGTGCCCGCTCTGGATGAAGAAGCACAGGGGCATCCTTGGATAGCAGCATTGTCAATCTGGGGGTGAGGGGAGTGTTAGCTGTACTAGCAGATGATGCACTAACAAATTGAAGCCAAACTCCAGATAACACGTTATATTCAGTTACAGAAACCCTTTTTTCCTTTTAGGATAAAGGTTTTACATGAATGAATAAATAAAAGCTGATCATTATAAACACCCCTGTAAGTGGTTTGTCTCAACCCTCTAATCTGCTACATTTGGAGGAGAGCTTGTTTTGAAAAACAACAGACATGCTGGCCTGATCACCCAATAAAAATAGAAGAAAAAAACCTAAAAAACATAAAACAAATGCAGCCATTACATCTAAGAAATAGTAAGCTGCGATATAATAAACGTTTGCTTTTGGGTTCAATACTTCTTTAAGACACATTCCGTTTTTTATGCTAATTTTATATAAAAATCTATGTAATCATATTCATTAAACACATACCTAGAATAAATTGTCTTCCAACATCTGCCTGGATCTCCGTGATTAAGAGACAAGGTCAGGCAGTTTTAAAGGCCTTGAAATTCACATAATCCTTCACGATTTGTCTGAGGTCGGAAGGACCTCTCTGGTTTGGGAACATGCTGGTGAATTAAAATCAAGGCAGACAATGATGTGATGACTAACGCCAATGTTCTTCCCAGTAGGTCCTCTCTGTATTAGGAGTTATACAAATGCAGTTTTAAAATCTCCTGCATTATACAGCAAGCAGTCAAGTGTTTGAAAGCCATTCAGAGTTTATTGTATTGTACAAGTGAAATTATGGGAAACCGAGTATACAGATTTTGGGGTAAAGGTGGAACCAGATAGTTTATAGTCTAGCAGAGCCTTTCTCAACCTTTTCAAAACTGAGGAACCCTTGAAATAATTCTCTGATCTCGGGGAACCCCTACTAAAAATTAAAAATCTACAACTCATGATACATTAGTGTGATGGTCAATGGGAAGAATGCTCCTTACACTTGTGGTCATTGGGAAGAATTACCCCCTTACAGATAGCTAAAAATGTCAATGATGTCATTGGGAATTTATCTGAGAGGTAGAAATTGACCATTGCTCAAGGAACCCCTAGCAACCTCTGGAGGAACCCTAGGGTTCCACGGAACCCTGATTGAGAAACCCTGGTCTAGCAGTTCAGCAGCTGTAAGTCCCAGAAATGGGCTCAAGGTTTGCTGCTTGCCTTTGGTAAGCTGCTTTTGATCAGAGCTGCAGTGGACTTTATTTATTGGCCACTCAGGTCTTCGCATTGTGTACAGGTCAACAGAATATGGGGCTCTCGGAAAGGGTCAGCTGTGATCTGTATCGTATTGGTCAGTTTAATTGCCCACTGAACAGTATTGTGTGTCTGCCATGATATTGGGGTGATTAGCTTAGTGGTAGAAGCATTTTTAGTGAGTCCGAAACCAACCAACTGTGGTTTTAGGGCTTGCCAGTCCACTTTTATTAAGCAAACTTACACAAAAGTTCAAAACAGAACAGTTGCCCCCATGCAGGGGATTTACACCAGTAAAACAGCTAGTGGAACATGCCAGGCCTCCTGGCTCCCTCTTTGGTAGTGCTGCTACTTAGGCCTCAACCTTGGCTATTTTCTGGTCCCTCACACGGTCTCATCCAGCTCTCCTGGCTCTCACAGCCTGTTAGTTGCACACCGTGGCCTCATAGTAGGGGATCTCCTGGCACCCTGGGCTCTCTCACTCCGACAAGACCTCCAGATTCCCTCAGTCCCCTGGATTTGTTAGTTGTCTTAGTTCTCCCACTTAGTCAGACTCACCTAGTTGTCTCAACACTCGTAGTCCTATTGACACGGAATCTCTTCTCCAGCATGGAGTACTGTCTCTTGGGTGGAGCACATCTGTCTTCTAAGGGGAGCTCTGAACTTTGCCCAAGTCCTTCATTATAATCGGTGTGCACACCTGCACATTCAGCTGGCTGGTCTTCTGTAAGACGTGGACACTGATTTGGAAGTTTCTTCCCTCCCAAAGGACTTTTAAATCTCCAAAAACCGGAACCCAACACGGTAATGCCAAAATCCGGAGCAGTTTTCTCCACTCAGAATTGATATTCCAGAGCCTCACACTGTGCATACGTGCAAACCTAGTGTTCCTTTTATCCACTCAGTGGCAGGGCCTCACATTGTCACACTGCATTATCCCTTGGTCATTAGGATGCGGCTCTGTATTGTGTCCCAGACATTAGAATGTGTATTTACATTGTGTCCTTGTCATTAGGACTAGGTTCTGTATTATGCTCTGGTCATCAGAACTATGCACTGCATTATGTCCTGCCATCAAGATGAGGTTCTGCACAGTGTCCCAGAGGTAAGTAGACTCTGCTCTGTGTCCTAGACATAATGAGGAGGCTCTGCACTGTGCCCTGTTCATAAGGTGGAGACTCTGCTCTGTGTCCTGGACATAAGGATGAGGCTCTGCTCTGTGTCCTGGACATAAGGATGAGGCTCTGCACTGTGTCCTGGACATAAGGATGAGGCTCTGCGCCGTGTCCTGGACATAATAATGAGGCTCTGCACTATGTCCTGGACATAATGAGGCTCTGCACTATGTCCTGGACATAAGGATGAGGCTCTGCGCCGTGTCCTGGACATAAGGGCGAGGCTCTGCGCCATGTCCTGGACATAAGGACGAGGCTCTGCGCCGTGTCCTGGATATAAGGGCGAGGCTCTGCGCCATGTCCTGGACATAAGGACGAGGCTCTGCGCCGTCTCCTGGACATAAGGACGAGGCTCTGCGCCGTCTCCTGGACATAAGGACGAGGCTCTGCGCC
>BLSH010102431.1:992600-1005934 GCA_018402905.1 Glandirana rugosa
ACCCCCCCCCCCCCCCCCCCCAGGAACTTCCAATTAGTGGTGCACCGAATGGAAATGTTGGTACCAAAACTGAAAATGCAGGATGCACTTGGCCGAAAGCGAAAAAGACGGTTTTTAAAAAATATTCATATTTTTATATGTAATTGTATAATAGTTAATATTATGAATTTAAATGGATATGAATTAATTGTTTTACTTTATTTCTTTAACGCAAGAATAGCTCAAGAACAATGCATCCCTTTAAATTCTATGAAGGTCTTCACACTGGTCCGTTGCCCTTCTGTTGTGGTGTTAAAAATCTTGCTTGCTGCATTTTGGGTCCGTTAAGATAACTGCACCAAAAACGATCCTCCCTGTTGAAATGCATTGAAAGCGCAGCAAGAAGGCATCAATAATGCACCCGTGTTACGTTTTTGATGCGTTTTTTGAGCCACATGACCTATGAAAAACACACCATAAGCAAAGTAAAAAGATAAAATTGCAGCGTTTTCGGCCCCATAATCTCCACCTTTTTCTGTTATCGGCAAACTGCTGAAAACACCATTTTCGCCTTATATGCTTTGGCCGACAAAATTTTCGGTGCATTTCTTCTTCCAATATCCAAACATTAAAAAGTTAGGCTTGAGCATTCATATGGGACATACTTGTGGAAGAGGGTGAAGATCCACTTTAACTAAAGGCATTTCTCATTTTGGATAAAGTAAGGGAGAATTATAATCCTTGTCTTTTTTTTTTTTTTGCGATCTGTGTCCCATTGAGGGATTTCCCTTCACTTCCTGTCCCATAACCAAAACAGGAAGCCCCTGTAAAGTGATGGAATCCCTAGTTGTATCTAGGTCACCAGAACTAGTGTTCCCATTGGATGATTTCTATTCCTGTTCTGGGGACAACTCAAAATATTAAAGTTTCTTTCTGTTTTGGTGAAATGGTTACAGGACTTATAGAGGGGGTGAATTTCTCTAACTAGGACACAGCAATAAAAACTGACATGTTATGAACTCTCTCTGCTCTATCCAAAAAGTTCTGCCTTTAGTTGTACCCAGATCACTGGATCACGATTGGCTTATTTATTTCAGCAAATGTTTTGTTGTGAAAACCGCGCTCCTTGCTATACTATAAATAATGTATTTTTTGTGCCAAAAAGGAAGGGTGGTAATTTTGCAGTTGCCCTCTAGAGGGCAGTCTGACTCCACTTTAAGAACAACACTGGCTCAGATTCTCGATCTGTCCATGACAGTGACATTTCTATTACTGGTCAATAGGGGGTGCCAGAGCACCTTTGAAACCTGCTGTATATAACTGCTGAAATGTACAAATGTAAGTTCTTTCTTTCCCTCCAGTAGTATAGCATTGTGTTCAGCATTATAGCCCTTAGAGTTTCAGTCCATCAAAAGCCAGCACACAATGTCCTCTATCTCTTGGTATTCCTTAAGCGGGGGGTCCACTCTCTCTGCTGTATTTGTCTTTATTTTATTTTCTGGCACAATCCATACAACAAGTGATTGCTGTGCTGTTAGGTATGCAGTCCAAACAGCAGATTATCACCAGCACACCAAAAGTTTTATTGGCCACCAAAACCAGTGACATTTCAGAGGACCCCTCCCTGCGTTCTGAGCATTTCAAAAGACATGCAAGAGTGCTGGACCCAAATGGGGGTCACATTTGATCTCTAGTTTAAAGAAGGCAGCTCCCTGTTAAGCAAAATATCCCTCGAGGACTCCGGAAAAGCCCAGGCAAAGTATAGAAAGATGAGCAAGCTGCAGGTTAGTGCCAGTACAGGAGAAATGTATTATTTTTGTTAAACGATAAGGCTGACGCGTTTCAGGGGCTCAGTCACCATCTGGCAGCTGATTACACATCCATCATTATGTCCAATGTTGCCTTGTATTTGCTGTCCAGTATAACCTGTTCCTGCCAGTGTCCAAGCCCTGATGTGGGGTGTGCTCTGAGCCCCAATGAAGGGTATGTTCTGAGCCCCGATGAGGGGTATGTTCTGAGCCCCAGTAAAGGGTATGTTCTGAGCCCCAATGAAGGGCATGTTCTGAGCCCCAGTGAAGGGTATGTTCTGAGCCCCAATGAAGGGTATGTTCTGAGCCCCAGTGAAGGGTATGTTCTGAGCCCCAATGAAGGGTATGTTCTGAGCCCCAGTGAATGGTATGTTCTGAGCCCCGATGAAGGGTATGTTCTGAGCCCCGATGAAGGGTATGTTCTGAGCCCCAATGAAGGGTATGTTCTGAGCCCCAGTGAAGGGTATGTTCTGAGCCCCAATGAAGGGTATGTTCTGAGCCCCAGTGAATGGTATGTTCTGAGCCCCGATGAAGGGTATGTTCTGAGCCCCGATGAAGGGTATGTTCTGAGCCCCAATGAAGGGTATGTTCTGAGCCCCAATGAAGGGTATGTTCTGAGCCCCAATGAAGGGTATGTTCTGAGCCCCGATGAAGGGTATGTTCTGAGCCCCGATGAAGGGTATGTTGTGAGCCCCGATGAAGGGTATGTTGTGAGGCCCAATGAAGGGTATGTTCTGAGCCCCAATGAAGGGTATGTTCTGAGCCCCGATGAAGGGTATGTTCTGAGCCCCGATGAAGGGTATGTTCTGAGCCCCGATGAAGGGTATGTTCTGAGCCCCGATGAAGGGTATGTTCTAAACCCGGTGAAGGGTGTGTTCTGAGCCGCGGTGAAGGGTGTGTTCTGAGCCCCGGTGAAGGGTGTGTTCTGAGCCCCGGTGAAGGGTATGTTCTGAGCCCCGGTGAAGGGTATGTTCTGAGCCCCGGTGAAGGGTATGTTCTAAACCCGGTGAAGGGTATTTTCTGAGCCCCCAAAATTCATCAGCTTTTTAATCAAAAATAAAAACTTCCCTAGGACTGGCAGTAACATGTGGGGCTTTAATGCTTTTGCTTTTTTAATCTCGGATCCAATCGGAAGAGTGTACTAAAGTCACGAATATTCTCGTAAGACAGAATAAAAAATCTGAAGTGATGTCATGTGTTGTAGTGTATTTGTATTGTATTGTCGGACGACAACTGTGCTGATTAAACGAAAATCATACGATCGGGCACCATACAATCAAAATTTTCATGCTTGTCCAATTGAATATTATCTGATGAACTGTCGTGATCGGCTCTCGTAAGCTGTGTACTAACGATCCGATTATAATACGATCGCATCGTATGGGGTATTTTTCGTCCGATTTTCGGATCATGTGTACGGGCCATTAGAGTTTTGGTGTGATAATCTGCTATCATGTCTACCTCTATGAGCAGCACAGCCATGTTGTAGAGCAATGGTTCTCAACCCTGTCCTCAAGTACCCCCAACAGGCCATGTTTTGGGAATTTCTCTCCAAAGTACCAAGCCATTGACTCTGATTTAACCACTTAAGGACCGGAAGGATTTCCCCCTTTAGGACCAGAGCCCTTTTTGCGATTCGGCGCTGCGTCGCTTTAACTGACAATTGCGCGGTCGTGCGACGTTGTACCCAAACAAAATTTGCGTCCTTTTTTTCCCACAAATAGAGCTTTCTTTTGGTGGTATTTGATCACCTCTGCGTCATTTCTGATCGCCGCTATAAACAAAAGAAGAGCGACAATTTTGCAAAAATACCCAAATTTCTTACTTTTTGCTAAAATACAAATCCAAAAAAAATTATAAAAAAACATTTTTTTTCATCGTTTTTGGCCGATTTATATTCTTCCTCATATTTGTGATAAAAAAAATCGCAATCGGCGTTTATTGATTGGTTTGCGCAAAAGTGGTCGCGTTTACGGATGATGAGAATTAATTTCTGGGTTTTTTTTCATTTTTTTATTTTTTACTAGTAATGGCGGCGATCTGTGATTTTTAGCGGTACTGCGATATTTCAGCGGACATGTCGGACCATTTTGACACTTTTTTGGGACCATTGGCATTTATACAGCGATCAGTGCTATAAAAATGCACTGATTGGTGTGTAAATGTCATTGGCAGTGAAGGGGTTAACCTGCAGGGGGGCGCTCTAAGGGTTAACAGTGTTCCCTGGGCGTGTTCTTACTGTGGGGGGACTGCCCTAGCTGGGGAAGGGAAGCGATCACAGCTTCCGTGTAGAGGATCACAGCCCTTCCCCCTCTCACGTTTACTTACACGGACCTCCGTTCTTTCACTCCGGGGGGGGCATCGCGGGTAGCCGGCGGAGATCGAATCCGCCGACCTCGCTCCCTGGCCCTCCCCGGACACAGTGAGCGCACGGGCGCGCCTCCGGCAGCGCGCTCACTGTGCGCGATCTCACATGACGGCGATTTGCGTTACAGAGCCACCTTGTCGCCGTCTAATGCCGATCAGCCATTGGCAAGTGGTTAAAGCACCTGTGCAGGATAAAGGAAAACCTGCAAACATGGCCTGTTGGGGGTACTTGAGGACAGGGTTGAGAAGCACTGTTGTAGAGGACAGTCTACTTCTAATACATGGGATCTCCCAGGCCTGCAGAGTGTTGGGGTGGAAATTAAGCCATGGTAGGAGTGGAACCTACAAGGGTGAAGGGTGTAGTCAGTGGGACAATGGTATGAGCTCCTAGCCCAGACTGTAGTCTTATCTGCTATAGGATCTTAGGTGATCCGTAGACTTTGAAGCATACTACAAGTCCTACAGATTTTAAAGAGAAATTGTAGAGCTGATTTTTCTGCTGTTTCTCCTGCTCATTGGCATAATTATAGCCTTATTTTTCTCTACAAGAACTTCAAAGAGGTGTCGGCGTAGTAGGACACCTCTCATCTCTGGGCCGTGCCACCAGTGGTCCCCTCTGTGCAGGGGGGGGGGGCCCGTCTGTGTTTGCTCAGCCAGTTCTGGTTGTGTATTAGCCATCTGAAAAAGGTGACAACAGGTAAAGCCTTTGATCATTTGTTGTGTTCAGAAAAAAATGTCGCACCTGAAGCATATTGTGCTAGTGGCATCCCGGTCTGACCATTATCAGTGACACCCCCTCCCAATATACAGTTACAGGAAAGATGGAGGCTACCTCTGCTGTCTTCATGAGTTGGAGGGATTGACTCATAACCAGTATGAAGAGAGGGACCTGTGACTCTCTTTCCTGATATGCATGCTAACTCCTGAAAATTTCAGACTAGTATCTGTATGTATAGGATAGTCACCAGGTCATTGATAATAAGCATAGGTGTGCGCAGCCTATTACATTAGGGTGTGCACCACAAAGCGCAAACACACATGAGTGTGTGTATATATGTCAGAAGGGCAGAGGACGGGGTCAGTAGGGCAGAGATAGGTGTCAGTATTTTTAGTATTTTTTACATTACATTTTAATATTTTTTACATTTTATTTTAGGAGCCCTACTGGGGGCTTTGATGAAATATCAGGGGTCTAAACAAACCCCTGATGTCTCACTTTTGAGAAAGAGACTAAGGACAGAGATCCCCCGCCCCTTTCTTTGCAGCCAGGCAGCAAAGAGAATGTGCACAGTACAGGGTGATTCGGGTGTGCCCGGGCACACCTGCCACGCCTATGGTAATAAGTAACAAGCGTCTGATTGCTCATGGAATCTTGAATGTTCCAGAGAAATCAGAGCATGCTCAAATGGCTGAAAAATGATTCATAAGCATTATAGTTGTAGAGGATAAAGAAAATACGTTCTTTTGGTTCAACTTCAAACATGAAAAAATCCTTTCTAACCCTGAGCTGCAACAATGTAAATGCCAGTACTATTATCTCACTAACTGACGTAACCAGATTTGTTCTTTTGGATTGGCAGCCAACCCCTTTTTTGAGGCAGCCTGCTATTTCTACTAGAACTTCCAGTACAATGCTATTCCGCCCATTCACTGCTCTTACAGTAAAGAACCCTTTCCGAAACTTCAGAAAAGAAACTTTTTTTCCTATCACAGGGGATGCCATCTAGTGTTTTGTGGAGGCCTTAAATGCCACCCCACCAACTGCTACCTATACTTGTCCTTTGCTCCCCCGCCATTCTACTTACCCAGAATATGGGTAGACAGGAGCATTTAAAATAAATACAAAAAAGAGGGCGCACCAGCCTAGTGCATGATCCCAAGTATATTTATCGATAAGATGAAATTAAAAACTACTCGCAAACATGTGGAAAAATGAATCCTTGTTGTGGCAACCAGTCCGGAAACCGTCCGTCTCCAGATAACTGAGAAGAAGACATCGGGCCTCTGCTGGCCAACACGTTTCGAAGGAATACCTTCTTCCTCAAGGCTTCATTTTTCCACGTTTGTGTAGTTTTTCATTTATTAGTATCAATAAATATACTAGGCTGGTGCGCTCTCTTTTCTGTATTCTTTCTTGTGACTGTTAGGGCACCCCCTGCTTTGGAGGGCAGCAAGGCCTGAGACACCATCCCTTGAACAGTAGACCACATGGACATCACACTAATGCGCAGGAGGGTTTGTTAGCTGCATGTAAAATAAAAGCCCAACCTGCAAAGGAAAATGCTTACAACTAAGTTTGTCTTGCTGCTTGCACCACTGATCTGGGCTCTATTGCAGAGCTTTGGGGGCTGCGAATTGCACGCCTGCTCTCCCTCTTTGCACTGTGGTTCCATCCGCTGGCCCTCTGCATTACGCCTGTGTCCTATAGTAGCGGGTGAAACTACAGCGATGGGGGGGGCAGACATCCAACACTCCCAGAGGTATCCCTAAGCAAGCTTAGCTTTGCAACAAAGCGAAGGTCTGCGAATGGTAGGACAGGGAAGTATTAGGGCATATGCACATGGCCGTAAAAAAAAAAAATGCAATACTTTTTTTTTTTTTTTACTATGGATCTATGTGTACGCAGGTGTGTAAAAATGCACTGTGTTCAGATCTCCAACCAAAACTACAAAATCTGCCTCTGAGGACATGCGTTTTACATGCGTACACATGTATGTGTGTATACATAGATGCAAGTACTATATTTTGGGAGTTAAAACCGAGCAGGAGGATATAGATGTGTGCGTTTAAGCATATGTACACATAAGAACTTTATCGATGATTTAATCAGGTACTTTAATGCCAGAAAAGCCGTAAGCTAGAGCTGCACGATTAAGCGTTAAAAAATTGAGATTGCGATTCCACCCCCCCTCGCGATCTTAACACAGCATTTTCCCGATTCAGTGCAGAGAGTTCTCTGCTCACTGATGACAGCTGTCAAAAAAAACAAAACAGGCAGCCTGCCAAGTTTATCACATCGCAGGTGAGATAAAGAGAAACATTGTAACATTTAGTTCTTTCAGATCAAAGGGACGAACTCCGGTCTGTAAATGAGGCCACTTAAAGTGGTTACCAACTCATGGGCCGGAGTGACGTCACGCGACTCACAGAACCGGAGATCGCGGCCCCGGAAGGAAGATGGGCAGATGATGGACGCGGCCAGCACAGGGGACGGGGCTGAGCGCTACAGGCTTTGTTTGCAAGTAAGTGGCACATAATGGGCTACTATGCGATGCATAGTAGCCCATTATGCTTCTACTTTACAGGGGAATACAGAGGAAGTAAACCCAATCTGGGTTTATTTCCTCTTTAAAGAGGAACTGCAGTCTGCTCACATAATTTGTAATAAAAACATCTTTGCCATTCAGAAGCTTCCCTCCAACATATTATTTTATATATACTGTGATTCTGCACCTGCCAAATATGCTGCAGAAATCTTCCTCCACTGAGTCTGGCTGCAGCCATTTTAACTGTGGGCAGCTGAAGCTGCTGCCTGTTCACTTCCTGGATTTACACAGACACACAGAGGAACACCTCCAGCTCTGCGGCTCTCATTGGCCCTCTTATGACTCACCCCCCTGGCAAACTCACGAGAGTGAGATAGAGAGAGCTGTGCATAATGTCATAAGCCTAGGCTAATGACCAGACTAGAAAGAGGAAGTGGTCTGCTGTATAAGGTATTTACTGGCAGAACAAAAAACATTTTACTATCTAAAGTTAAAACAACAAGGGCAGAGGATTTAATAGATGGAAAAATGACTGAAGTTCCGCTTTAAAGACTAAACCTTTCTCTGCCATTTGTTGCTTACTAGTTAAAATCAGTATTTTTTGTTAGAAAATTACTTAGAGCCCCCAAACATTAGATATATTTCTGCAGAGACTCTAGAGAATAAAATGGCGGTTGTTGCAATATTTTATGTCACACTGTATTTGCGCAACGGTCTTTCAAATGCAATTTTTTTGGGAAAAATACACTTTAATGAATTAAAAAAAAAACTAAAGAGTAAAGTTAGCCCAATTTTTTTGTATAATATGAAAGATGATGTTACGCCGCGAGAATCGTGATCTTTATTCTAAAAAAAATAGTGATTCTCATTTTTGGCCAGGATCGTGCGGCTCTAGTTTATACACTTATTAAAATTCTAATGGACATGCATAGAGCCTTAATCCTTTCCTTACAAGCCAGGCTTTTTTTATATCTAGCGAGAGATCTCTTTACCATCCAAGTCACGCCTTGGAGCTTCTCCTCTTTGCTCCCTCGGGGGAGGGGAGGGGGGAGCAGAGGAAAGGTAAAGTAAGTATAAGCCTCTGCAGGCTGATCTATCAATCAATACATTCACCTAAGTAAAGGTGGATAAGACTAGTCGGCTGGTTGCTGTGGGGCTCTCTGCGTCTCCCTCTGCGGACGTGTAACAAATCAATAACAATCTAATAACGTTCGATAATCTAATTACAGCGATCGTTCTCCTCCAGCAAGGAACAGAAAAACAAACCTGCATTAATAATAGATGAGTTTAATGTACCTGAGCTCCAGGGAGAGGGAGATCAGTGAGCGTCTCTGGGGTGTTTTTAGCAATATTATAGCAACAGGAAGATTTCATAGCAATCACTCGGGATCCAAAGGACTTCTCTGCAGTGCAGAATGGTGGAGGAGACGAGGATTCTCATTGGTGGCTTGGGGCAATGAGGAGCAAGAAACTTTCCTGTTATAAACTAAGCTGATACCCGTGCTGATCACACACACGTTCCAATCTGATTGTACAATCTGCTTTAGATCTACAAACAAGTATATAGGACCTGCCTGATTGGGTACACATTGATTGGATAGATTATTATAGATATAACATCAGGGTGGATTTGATTTAAATCACAATTTTTAAAGAGCAATTGTCATCTCTGCCCCGCAGCTCCTCCTCCTCTGACCCGCTGTTGATTACAGTCCCATTCACTTTAACTACTTCCGGACAGCCCGCCGGCTTTGCCGTTGAATACCGTTGCTATGGTAGCAGATAGCTACCATAACCCTGGTATTTTTCTGAACAGCGGACAGTCCTCTTTGGGTCTCTGTGCCCAGGGCCGGCTCTACCACTAGGCGGAGTAGGCGGCCGGCGCACTGCCGCCCAGGGCGCCCAGCCCCTGTCCATGTACTACCCCAGCCTGTCCATATACTACCATAGCCTGTCCATATACTACCCCAGACTGTCCATATACTACCCCAGACTGTCCATATACTACCCCAGACTGTCCATATACTACCCCAGCCTGTCCATATACTACCCCAGCCTGTCCATATACTACCCCAGCCTTCAATATACTACCCCAGCCTGTCCATGTACTACCCCAGCCTGTCCATGTACTACCCCAGCCTGTCCATATACTACCCCAGCCTGTCCATATACTACCCCAGCCTGTCCATATACTAACCCAGCCTGTCCGTATACTACCCCAGCCTGTCCGTATACTACCCCAGACTGTCCATATACTAACCCAGCCTGTCCGTATACTAACCCAGACTGTCCATATACTAACCCAGCCTGTCCGTATACTAACCCAGCCTGTCCGTATACTAACCCAGCCTGTCCATATACTACCCAAGCCTATCCATATACTACCCCTGCCTGTCCATATACTACCCCTGCCTGTCCATATACTACCCCTGCCTGTTCATATACTACCCCTGCCTGTCCATATACTACCCCTGCCTGTCCATATACTACCCCAGCCTGTCCATATACTACCCCTGCCTGTCCATCTACTACCCCAGCCTGTCCATCTACTACCCCAGCCTGTCCATCTACTACCCCTGCCTGTCCATATACTACCCCTGCCTGTCCATATACTATCCCTGCCTGTCCATATACTACCCCAGCCTGTCCTTATACTACCCCAGCCTGTCCATATACTACCCCAGCCTGTCCATATACTACCCCAGCCTGTCCATATACTACCCCAGCCTGTCCATATACTACCCCAGCCTGTCCATATAACTGCAGACCACAGCTGGCATGAGGAAGCAAGAAAATAGGTAGAGAGGCACTGCAAAAATCTCCACCTCTGCCACCTCCATCGTATACATGCACAAGGCAAAGCGGATGGAGTAAGGGGCGGAGCCAAAGGGGGAGGCAAATTAGGTTTCGCCTAGGGTGTCAAAAATCCTTGCCCCAGCCCTGTCTGTGGCGGATTCGCCGTGAGATCACTTTTATCGGGGAGCCGGAGAGGGCTTCCCCCCGCCATGCTTCGGTCATCTCTGCCATTTACCGGACCTACCGGTAGAAGTGGAGGCGATCTGATTCTATCGCCGCAATGCCTGTTAGCCGAGTGAGCGGAAGAAGACACCCACTAAGCTCCATAGCATTGCAGGGAGGAAGCAACATCAAACGTCACTTCCGCCCAGAGCACTTAAAGGGGACAATTTTTTTTTTCTAATATTTTATTTTTTTATTTTTTTTGCATTTTGGTTTAAATATGAGATGTGAGGTCTTTTTGACCCCAGATCTCATATTTAAGAGGTCCTGTCATGCTTTTTTCTATTACAAGGAATGTTTAAATTCCTTGTAATAGGAATAAAAGTGATCTTTTTTTTTTTTAAATGACACTGTAAAAATAAAAAGTAAAATAAGTAAGAAAAAATGTTTTAAAGCGCTCCCCGTCCCGCCAAGCTTGCATGCAGAAGCGAGCGCATATGAAAACGGTGTTCAAAACCGCCACAATCATTAGAGCGAGAGTAATCTGAAGGAATTTTTAACCGTTGACGATGGAGTCCCGAAGTTTGTCGCCATTCCACGAGCGGGCGCGTTTTAAAGCATGACATGTTTGGTATCAATTTACTCGGGTTGGAAAAAATTGGTGTAACTTTACTGTTTTATTTTTTGACTCAAAAAAGTGAATTTTTTCTAAAAAAAAAACAAAAACTTGTAAGACCGCTGCACAAATACATTGTGACATAAAGTATTGCAACAACCTCTGTTTTATTTTCTAGGGTGTTAGAAAAAAATATATAATGTTTGGGGGTTATTTTATAGCAAAAAAAAAAAAAAATGATTTTAACTTGTAAACACAGACTCTCAAACAGAGGCTCGGTCCTGAAGTGGTTAATGGGATGGCTGGTGATGTGGCAGTGACACAACGAGGTGAGGGACGTGGCGGCAGCGGGTGAGTGGATGCCCGCTAACAGGCGCGGACATGATGGATCTGAAATGACAGGTGCTCTTTAAATGTAAGGACTTATTCTTGCTGGTAGTTAGAATCTTTAATATTTGCAAACAAAATTAAGATTTCCTATTTAGAATAATAAGCTGTCGGGTTAGTAAAACAGTGATATCAGAACTGATTCAATCATACAGTTTGTAGTGTACATTGATTTGCAAAACAATGGGATAAAGGAATATTCCTGAACTTTGTTTTATCTCATGGTTGCTGTGACATTGTGTGACTGCATCAATGCAGTGCATGTTATCTCAGCTTGCAGAGCTTGGATTCATTTAGTGAGTTTACAAATAAGGTAAATATTGCAGAATATACAGCCCCATGATACATAACTAAGCTCCATTTCATGGTGATTAAACTAAATTATTAATGTATCTTAAATAAAAAACTATCTTTAGATAGATTTTTACTCCAAAAGCATTTTATTAAAATAAATTTGATAAAAATCAAAATAATCTGATTTTTTTAATTAAAAAAAAAACATTGAATTTTATCCACCTTGTCCAACAATGATTGTACAGAAACTGTACTCTCAGATTGTAGCATGTGTGGTGTCCCCACCAAAGCACAATGTGCGTTAACCTTTAGAATAAGATCTGAATTCTCTTTACTAAAGTCAGATCAGCTCAAGGAGGATTCTGATTGGTTGCTGTGAGTATTGCACTTACCGCTTAGCACTTCGCTCCTTGCACTGTTTTTATTGTACAAGTCTGATCAAGGGCTGGGCAGACCGGGGACCATTTTGTTGGGGCGTCTCGTTTCCGTTCATTTGCATCCATACGCCAAATGGGCAGTTTTCATTCAATTAAACTGCACAGTGTGAAAGAACATGAGTGGTGCTGGAGATGGGGGAGATGGGTTAGGTCTGATGGGGGGCATGGCTGCCTGAATCATTGCAGCCTAGGGGTTTGTATAGAGGAGCTCTGTTTACGAATGCGTCCATTTATAAGTATACTCTACTCGTATGTCTGGGGACAAGAACATGAACAGATCGGAATAGTCTTGGCTGCATCCAAAGAATTGGCAGCCTAAAGTCCCTTTCACACTTGACCTGAGACTTGGGACTGCAAAGTCGCATTACAAGTCGTAGCCCATGATTTCCAATGAGTACCATTCATATCTGTGCGACTTCAAAGTAGCCCCTGCACTACTTTACTCCGACTTTGATGTGATTTGAGGTTCAAAGACCTCAAGATTACACTGGCATTGCTTAAAGTCGCATCAAAATTGCGGTAAAATCTCGACAAAATCGCACGGCTTTCAGGTCGCACAAGTGTGAAATGGGCTTAAAGGTGGACATGCAGTAGGAGATTTTCGAACCAATATTTAGAGGAACATTCGCATGAAAATTCTCAGAACATTTTATGATTGACGATTGTTCAAAAGTACTGTAAAATTTACATAATATGAATGGACTTTATCAAAAGAAAACCCCACTCCCTGTTAGGCCCCTTTCACACAAGCTGTCCTATGAGGTCCGCCTGATCCGGACCCTCCGATCACTCACATGTCGTCCTATGAGGTCCGCCTGATCCGGACCCTCCGATCACTCACATGTCGTCCTATGAGGTCCGCCTGATCCGGACCCTCTGATCACTCACATGTCGTCCTATGAGGTCCGCCTGATCCGGACCCTCCGATCACTCACATGTCATCCTATGAGGTCCGCCTGATCCGGACCCTCTGATCACTCACATGTCGTCCTATGAGGTCTGCCTGATCCGGACGCTCTGATCACTCACATGTCGTCCTATGAGGTCTGCCTGATCCGGACGCTCTGATCACTCACATGTCGTCCTATGAGGTCTGCCTGATCCGGACGCTCTGATCACTCACATGTCGTCCTATGAGGTCCGCCTGATCTGGACCCTCTGATCACTCACATGTCGTCCTATGAGGTCCGCCTGATCCGGACCCTCTGATCACTCACATGTC
>BLSH010102431.1:1026306-1048542 GCA_018402905.1 Glandirana rugosa
CCTTGGGAGACATAAAAGAGAACTGACATCTGAAACTGTTACTATGCGGGTGGAGGACCTCACACAGGAAGTGAACTGACCTACAATACTTACCCAAAAAGAAATGGTATCTCTCCTAGGACGCTAGTAGGTGGTGACAACAGAAGACACCAGGAGGTCCGGAAAAATACAACGACTCGAGTGGTCACGCAAGAAGAAACGAGTCTTACATGGTTTGACAACTAAACCGGTGAGGATTACCACGACGATAGAGAGGCTACCTAAACAAATCAAAAACTTCGGAATGTTACCGGACAAAGTGAACGTACCTGTCGAGGAATGTTGTGTACTACATCCAAGTGTCGTTATCTAAGGTTTACGTTAATGGTGTGAATCTTAGTTGAGGTCTGGAAAATGGACGAATTAACTACTTCTTTATTGCTTCCTCATCGGGGTGTGGACCGGAAGGTACTTTGGCGAAAACTAAGTTAACGGTAATTGCATTTGGAATCTATTGCTGTGAACCTACATCATGTGTTGTAAGGAGCTGTCCATGCAAGTGAAACAGGCCATTGTAAGGCTTCAAAAACTAAACAAATCCATCGGAGAGATAGCAGCACCATTAGGAGTGGCCAAATCAACAGTTTGGTACATTCTGAGCAAAGAAGAACGCACTGGTGAGCTCAGCAACATAAAAAGGCCTGGAGGACCACAGAAGACAACAGTGGTGGATGATCGCAGGATCCTCTCTATGGTAAAGAAAAACCCATTCATAACATCCAGTCAAGTGAAGGACACACTCCAGGAGGTGGGCGTATCATTGTCAAAGTCTACAGTCAAGAGAAAATACAGAGGGTTCCCCATAAGGTGCAAACCATTCATAAGCCTGATGAATAGAAAAGCCAGATTAGACTTTGCCAAAAAGCATATAAAAAAGCCAGACCAGCTCTGGAAAAGCATTCTTTGGTTGGATGAAACTAAGATTAATCTGTACCAGAATGACGGGAAGAAAAAAGTGTGGAGAAGGCTTGTAGAACAGCTCATGATCCAAAGCACATACAACATGGTGGAGGCAGTATGATGGCATGGGTATGCATGGCTTCCCGTGGCCCTGGGTCATTGGTGTTTATTGATGATGTGACAGAAGAAGCCGGATGAATTCTGCAGTGTTTTGAGATATACGGTCAGCCCAGATTCAGCCAAAATGCAGCAAAGTTGATTGGACCGCCTCAACCTCCGCTACATCCAAGATACGCCCCTTCCTAACCAATGACGCCACCAAGCTCTAAATAGTCTATCCCCACTTCAGTCCATTATGAATGCTGCCGCCAGGCTCATCCACCTTGAAAACCGCTCGGCATCTTCTACACCCCTATGTCAATCTCTACATTGGCTGCCACTCAAACAATGTATTAAATTCAAGATCCTAACAACTTATAAAGCAATTCACAACCTGGCTCCCAGCTACATTACACTAACCTGGTCTCAAAATACCAACCAAATCGATCTCTTCACTCCTCCCAAGACCTCCTGCTCTCTAGCTCCCTTGTCTCCTCATCCCATGCTCGCCTCCAGGACTTCTCCATAGCCTCTCCCATCCTCTGGAATGCTCTACCCCAATCTGTCCGACTTTCTCCTAGTTTGTCCACCTTCAGATGATCCCTGAAAACCTATCTCTTCAGAGAAGCCTATCTGGCTCCCATCTAACAACTGTACATTTATCTTCTCTATTAGCACATCCCCCACAGTTATTACCTCTTGTATCTCTTGACCTTCCCTTTTAGATTGTAAGCTCTAACAAGCAGGGCCCTCTGATTCCTACTGTATTTAAGTGTATTGTATTTGTACTGTCTACCCTCAAGTTGTATAGTGCTGCGTAAATTGTTGGCGCTATATAAATCCTGTGTAATAATAATTGGACAGCGCTTCACAGTACAGATGGACAATGATCCAAAACACACTGCAAAAGCAACCCAGAAGCTTTTGAAGGAACTGAAGTGGAATATTCTGCAATGGCCGAGTCAATCGCCTGATCTCAACCCAATTGAGCATGCATTTCATTTGCTGAAGGCAAAACTAAAGGCAGAAAGAGCCACAAACAAAGAACAATTGAAGACAGCTACAGTTAGAGCCTGGCAAAGCATCAGAAAGGAGGAAAGCCTGTCTTTGGTAATGTCCATGGGTTCCAGACTTCAGGCAGTCATTGCCAGTAAAGGATTCTCAACAAAATTTTAAAAATGAACATTTTATTTATGATTATATTCATTGGTCCAATTACATTTGAGCCTCTGAAAATGGTGGGGGGCTGTGTATAAAAATGGTTGCAGTTCCTAAGCTTTGTACTTAATATTTGTTTAACCCCTTGAATGCTGAAAGTCTGCACTTCAAATTCATTTGTATGGTTTCATTTTCATTTTTATTCTGGTGGCATACAGAGCCAAAAGTATGAAAATTGTGCCTGTGTCCAAATATATATGGACCGAACTGTGTATATGTATGTGTGTGTGTGTGTGTGTGTGTGTGTGTGTGTGTGTGTGTGTATATATATATATATATATATATATTTTAATCAGACTGTCAGATATTACCCCAAGAGCAAAAGGCATGGAGATATCTGATCACCCTCAAATTAGTTGCCAGCAGAAATCCCACTGTGTTCCTGGATCAATGTTGAAAATGGACATGCAGTGCTTTGACCCTTTCTTCTACTTCATAGAGAAGGAAAGGATTGGGCTCACTTGCATAGATATTTTTGTGGAAATTTTCACCTGCAGCTTCCTGAGATGCTCGTAACTGTCTCCTTGGATTTCTGAAATGTCTTTAAATAAAATGTTTAGTGGATTTGCATATATTTTCTTTGTGTCACTTTTAGACCGGAGCATAAAATGTTCATATTCTCAGCAATTCTTAGGTGCTGAATAAAAACCTTATGTTTACAGAGCTCAGTAACTCCATAAATCAAAGCCATGACTCATCTACCTCTCTGCCTGCTCTGCTCTCTCTTTAAAAAACCCATAATGCTCTGTAAATAAATTGAGTATACCGATCACCCAGTATTCATTGTTTATTTGTAAAATAATGTTATTTAAAAAGTAACACAAGGATGTTAATTATTATCCATTTTAAATGTAATTACTTAAAAAAACAAGATGATTAAAACAAAATTGACTTAAAACCGTTATAGTAGTTTCCCCTTAAAATCTGATAACTGGGCGCATGTAGAATTATTGGACCATCCTTCGGTGGTCATTCAAATTTCAATCAATAATTAATTTCTATAATATTTTTAGTATTTAGGACTAATCAATTGAACCCATCATTGTGTGAAGTTCTTATGGATTACTTTATAAGTTTTTTTTTTTTTTTTGTTTTGTTTTTTTTTGACACCAGGGAATTCACACATATTTAGGCCCCTTTCACATGGGTAGAAATCCATGGTAGATCACAGTTTGGAAGGGGGTAGAAATGCAGTTTTCAGGCGTTCAGGGGGCAATACTGACCACTTCTGAATACTAAAAGACAATGGCTGGAAAGTCTGTCTCTGATCATTTTTTATGTCTGGGACTAGCTTCAGATTACAGATCCGCTTTAAATTGTAACTGTACTCTGGTTTTGAAATTAAACTGGGCTCATCACCTTCCTGGAATGGATAATTAAGGAGCAACAGAAGGGCTGAAATGTTTATATTTCCTGGAGAAAGTGTTGTATTGGTCTCCTTCTAGTGCTGCTCAGTTAATCCGAAGCACAAATTTTAGGCCACAGAATCTTTGCTGAATGGGAGGATTAGCCAGTTTGCACTCCAATCCTCCGCATCAGCAGTGATCACATGACTAAGGCTGGACATACATGGTACAAATGTATTTCCTGCAACCAATTTGCACGATTTCCCCATAAACACAGACAGTGCTGACAGGAATCCCTCCTGCCGTGCCATTGTTTTCTTCCGACGGGGGCAGGGGGAAGCCATTCCTGCTGGGAGAAGACCATAATTATTGCTAGCGGCTATAGCAGCCAATTGCGATAATCGCAAGCGAATCCGTCAGGCTGGTTGCACCCAAGTTGGTCGATCGATCATCTTGGTACATTCCTGATGAACCGGCCTAGTTTCGAACCATGCATGGCCAGCCTAAGTGCCAAGGCATTCAATAGCGTGGCCAGCACTAAAAAGGGAGCAACATTTTTTTTTGAAAATAATTTTATACCTTCTATCACTTTTTACTTATCCACCCCAGATATTATAATAGCATTAAGTTATGACTGGGATCTGCTTTTAATTTATGAGTAATATCCCTCCCATATTCATTTTTCTTGTTTTGTTTGTTTTTCAGCCCGGAGATAAGAAATTGGCTCAGAATGCTCAAATGTACCATTACCAACATCAGAAACAGCAGATGATATCCATGGAGAAGTGAGTGCCCGGGAAATCTCATTTCAAATGTGTTTGTTGGGAAACCCCTTCCAATATGGAACCTGGTCTATAATAAATCTTATTTATTTTTTTAAGAAATAAAGACGAGCTGAAGCACCCAGACTCAGCTGTCACATCGGACGAGGAGAATGAAGACGGAGACTTCACTGTATATGAATGTCCGGGATTAGCCCCTGTGAGTACTCTAAATGGTCACATAGGTCTGCTGTTGGGTCAGTTATAAGGGAAAGTACAAAATATTTTTAATGAGCTGATCTT
Source organism: Glandirana rugosa (assembly GCA_018402905.1). Taxonomy (NCBI): domain Eukaryota; kingdom Metazoa; phylum Chordata; class Amphibia; order Anura; family Ranidae; genus Glandirana; species Glandirana rugosa. The sequence goes on from BLSH010102431.1 coordinate 1,030,973, forward strand.
CTCTCTTTTTATTACAGTGTTTACCTGAAATTTAGATATGTAAATTTTATACACCTGATTTGCTAAATTTTTGTTACTGTAGTAAATATGGAGATTTGTTGGTTAGCGACTATTAGGAGCTGTCAGTGGCTAAGGGTCTTTTTCCACTTTACACGCACGGACCGTTCAGGTCAGCCTGTCACTTTTTCAGGCGGACCTGAACGAACGCTCCATTCTTCTCTATGGATCGACGGATGTCAATGGTGACATGTCCGCTGACATCCTCTCCGATCCGCTAAATACAGACGGATGAAAACCCTATTTTCCATCCGTCTGGCGGATCAGATGAAAACAGACAGACGGATCCGTTTTCATCCGATCCCCATAGAGGAGAGCAGGGGCTCTGACAGGTCCGTCTCTGCACAGTGACCATAGACGGATCTGTTATCCGCCGGCTCATCGGGGATCAACGGATCGTCAAAACGGACTCCGCACGTGTGAAAGTAGCCTTATGCATATGCAGCATTGTGCATTTTGATGAGCATTGCTGCATGTGTTTATGTGATCCCTTGTGCAATTTATATTTTGTGCATTCAAAATGTTGATTTCTATGCTTCAAATGCTTTAAAAAACGTTATAATACCTGGGCTGAGGGTCTATTTATAATAGTTTTCACTTAAGAGTCACACAGCTTCCATCCAAGATTCACACATTTTTCAGAAGAGGATCTGATTGGAAAAAGTGTGAATCCTGGGTGAAAGTTTTGTGAATCTTGTTTAAAGCCAAGTACCACCCAAAAGTGGAACTTCTGCTCATTTGTCTCCTACCCCCCTCAGGTGCCACATTTGGCACCTTTCAGGGGGGAGGGGGGGGGACTGGGTACCTGTTTTTGACAGGTACCCTGTCCCCACTTCCGGGAGACCGAACCGCGGCAAACTGCATCACCAACTCGCCCCCCTCCTTCCCCCTCTGCCGTGCCGGTAGGAGAGTGCAGCGGTGTCTCGCACATGCACAGTAGGGACCCAGCTGTGAAGCCATAATGCTTCACTGCCAGGTTCCCTTGGCGCCAATGGCGGCGGCAGCACCCGACAGCCAATGGAAACCTCAGTTGTGGTGCCAACATCGCTGGACTCCGGGACAGGTAAGTGTCCTATTATTAAAAGTCAGCAGGGAACTTGCATTACCCCCTCAAAACAGCTGTTGTGAAAGGAGGACTAAAGATTCAATACCTTGTACTGAGGAAATGATATAGGTGGTCATTGATGATTTCTTCTGAAAAATGCTAGTGTGTCTGGCTATAGCACTTTCTTTATCCCCAAGCAAGCATGTGGCCAGTGAAGTAGGTGCAGTGGACTGCGTGTTCTTTCTAGGTCAGCAACTCAAATGAATCCGCATGAGAGCCAGGCATCTAGCATTTTCAGAAGGTCCACAGTGGCAGCCTCTGTTTCTCTCTCCTAGTTTTCTTTTAACACATTGCTGGGATTACATAGGACCACTAGGACGGCATTTAGAATTTGTATTTACGGAAATCAAAACTGAATAACGGTAAATGAGTAAAAAGTGAACGTCACATTAAAAACGGCTTTCAGGTGCGCAGTACATTGACCGCTCTGGATATGCGCTCCTTGAACACACAATCCAGCTTCCCCTTACATGGATCAATTCAGCTGGGGTCAGAAAAGTCAGTAATCCTCTTTCACTCGCATCGTATCATTATACAATTTCCCTCTGCATGGAGCGCCGTGTTTCTTGTATGGTGTGACATTATGGGATAAAGGGACAAGGCTTTGCCAGCTCTGTGACTCTTGCAGCCTGGCCCAGTGGGATACAGTTCCTTTACAGAGCAAAGCCCCCTTTGATGACCCTTGTCACAAGGTAAAGAGCTGCGTTCACAAAGGCTCAGCAGGAGGGGAGGGTCACAGTGAAAGCTCTTTATAGGTGGCCATGACTGCATGTACAGGACACAGCCAAGAAGATGCCAAGGGGGATTTGCTGCTTTTTCCCATTTGATTCTGAAGGAGCAGTCCATGCAGAAGCATTCATTCCATTATCGCATGCAAAAAATCAGACAAAATCAACCTGCCCCTAGATGGATCAAATCTCAGCCAATTTAACAGGGAGATTCCATCCATCTATGGCCGGTTTAAGAAATCTCTCTAAATCAAGGGGATATTCCCTCTTCAGCCAGCCATAGATAGATTGAATTTCAGCCGGTTCAGTAGGCATTGGCCAAGATTTGATCCATCTATGGGCAGGCTGATTGTACCCAAGTTGATCCTTCGATCAATTTGGGTACAACCAGCATGTTGGATTTTTATCATGCATTTTTTGCCAGCGGTTTTAGCCACTAGCAGCAATTATTGTGTTCTCCCAGCAGGGACTGCTCCCTGTGCCCCCATCGGGGTTTATTTACTAATGGCAAATCCATTGTGCACTACAAGTGCAGTCTCTGTAGATCTGAGGGCATGCAAGGAAAATAAAAAAACACACACATGATTGGATGATCGAAATCAGCAGAGTTCCCCCTCATTTCAGATCTTCCCTTCAGATCTACAGCAACTGCACTTCCAAGTGCACTTGTAGTGCATAGTGGATTTGCCTTTAGTAAATCAACCCCAATATCTTTGCCAGAGGGATTCCCCCATTAACACAGTCAGTGAGAGATTTTCTTCACCTGTGGTAGAAGGAAGAAAACTGCATAGTCTGTGGGCTGCTTGAGACTGAAGAGCCACATCAGATTGATAGTCCAGATGCAATTTTATTACAGTATAATGTCAAGCAGAGGATCAAATGGGGAAAGTCAATTTGTTTCAGGTGTTCAAAAACTGGTTGCAGGAAAGAAAATTGCATCATCTATGGCCTGCTTTTGACAATGGATTCCAGGAAGTAAATACTACACAAATCATTTGCCCTTACTCAAGATGGCCACAGCCAAAAATGCTAGGGGGTGTTTTTCAAAGTGATTTCTCAACAAAAGAAAGCATGGTGACATGGATGGATGGGGGAGTTTGCTTTGAATCTTAAAAATGAATGAAACAGCGTTTCTGGTTTTTGGTGCTCAGATGCAGTGAAGATTTGCTTTAACTAATCTAAAATTATTTATATACACTTAAAGCGATAGGCCTGCTATCTTGTGTATAAACCCAATTCTATGGAAAATATAACAAAGCCTTTTTTTTTTTTTTTTCCAGACAGGAGAAATGGAGGTGAAAAACCCACTTTTTGACGACTCGACTCTCCATCACGCTTCTCACCATCCTCATTAGCAACCTCAACCTCCAGACTTAAACACAAAACCAAAACCCAGTTCTGAAAAGGAACCTTGTGAGAAGGGAACTACAAATTTACGACTTACTGAGGTTTTCCTGAACATGGTCAATTTTTTTGGCCAAAGGACTTCTTTCCAGCCAGCCCACTCAATCGACGGGGATAAATTAAAAGACTGTTATATATATGATGGGATTGTATTTTGAATGGATACTGAAACTCCTTTCCTTTCACTGTCAAGTGTTTCTCTCGCTGAGGAATGAAGTATTCTTTAAACCTGCAGAGATTTTGATTCTCTTTTTTCAGATCTAACTGCTACTCTATCGTCCCAATGTCATTGTGCTTCAGCTAAAGCCAGCTTCGAGCTGACATTAACTTCTAGACAAATGCAAAGTCAGGACTGAAGAGAAATCCTCCAATTGCAAATATATATATATATATATTGGTTATTATAATTAAGGGAGGCTGCAGATCTGCCTTCCTTAATATAACTTTGCACTTTTATATGCATAAATATTGTGTATGTATTCATATACGCTGTATCCGTTATTTTCCATTGAATGGCGTTCCACCATCACTCAGACCAGTAAAAAAAAAAAAAGCTTTTAAGTACAAAAAAAGTCCACACCTATAAAAGGGAATAGCTATGCTACTGAAAATAATGCGTGGATGTTGTTGTAAAGTATTACAACTAAAATGCAAGCCCATGAAGTGCATGCTTGCACAAGGGTTGTGGGATTCCTCGAAGTTTGGGGGGGGTAGTTCTGCTAGAGAAAATAGGCCAACACCAGCAGATCTTCAATATTCTTTGCTCTTTTGCGTTATAGCATTCTAGAAAAATCAGCAAGCAGCCATCTCTGAATCTACATTCTATATATGTATCCCTTCATGCACCAAGAATGCCCATGTTGCAAAGGGACCGTGTCAGAGCTGCTGGCAGACTATGAAAAGTCAGGTCAATTATCATCATGAGACTTTCAATCCAGGCTTGGCTAATAGAGCTACTTGTGAAGGCATTAACTAGCTAGGGTCAATGGGATCTTACTAGGGTCGGCGATCCCAGTCTTCACCAACATTGCTACTTGTGAAAGCGTTAACTAACTAGGTTCAGCGATTCCTTATTAGAGTCATTGATTCCAGGCTTGACCAACATTGCTAGTTGTGAAGGAGTTAACTAAATGGGGTCAATGAGATCTTTCTAGGGTCAATGATTCCAGGCTTGACCGACATTGCTAATTATAAAGGCATTAACTAACTTGGGTCAACAAGTACTTGCTAGAATCAAGAAGAGCTCCTTGATGTGTGACAAAAGAGCTTCCCAGACCTTCCCTGGCATCCCATATAAAGTCTGTCCAGCCCTAATTGTTGTTGAAGCTGATGTTAAGAGAACCTGTCTACACTGTAGATCATTAGTTGTGACAGAAAACTTACAGCAACGTGGCTTAAAGTGGCCACAAGTGAGGCTGCCCTGGCTATCCAAGATTGCTTACAACAGGTCAACATCCAGGCTTGTTCTGCAGTCTTCAGGCAGAAGTGTGTATGTGTCCACACATTTGACCATCCAACAAAGGAGCCATTGTGTAGGAGTGGACCAGTATATCTCAGAACAGAGAATGCATGCACATGTACCTCCAACACAAACCTCACTATCTTATTAATCCAGGCATTGGTCTGGCCTATATAGAATGGATGCTTTCACTGTGCAACAGGTGCCCTTGGAAAAAACAAAAATGTCAAAACCATACAATATCTGTTAGGGTATCCTGTCAGCCAGAATATTTTTTGTATCCTATACAGCGCAGACATTTTGTTCACATTGCACTTTGTGTAGATTGTTGCCCCTATTGGCAGGTGACGGTAATAGTCATTTTACTCTCTCTTTGCACAACCTGAGATATAGAATAATCTGTTGTATGTCTGTATTTTCCTCTTGTAACTACCAATAAGCTTTTCTCTTACTATTATTATAAAATAATATATTTTATTTAGCTTTTTGAAAATATTGCCCAAGCAAACCTATTTTTCAGTTTTGGATGGGTGGTGAAGGGCTTACCCCGCTGCTTCCAGTGATGAGATCTTCCTTCTACAATTCTCAGCTCTAAAGCCAAGCGAGATGGTGTAAGGGAGGTACATCAGAGGGGAGATCACACTGGAGACCTTGAAGGATAAATGCAGATGCGTAAATGTACCTGATACTAAAAATTCCGTTTTCAGTGGAACTGCCCTTTATTTATTTTTTTCTCCACCGGTTCATTGAGGTTTTGGGATTGGGGTGTTTGGAGACATATAATTCAGGACTGAGCCCATGTGTTTTAAGACATTTGTAGACTGTTAAGTGTGTCACCAGAAATAAACAGACTGTTCTTGGGATACGATATTGTCAAAAAAAGCTTTCATTTTTTTTACTGAAATGTGTTTCATTGGTGAATTCCCAATCTACTAATAGCCAGACAGGTTCTCAGATTTCGAAGAAAGTAGAAAGGCACTGGATGGTTGCACTCCAAAGAATGACACCTTTATTTATAGAATAAAATCTTTGTGGTCACAAAAACAGGTACAACAAGACCAGAGGTAGGACACAGCAGCTAATGCGTTTCACGTCCCAATTGACGCCTAGTCATAGCTGTGACAGCGTCCAGTTGAGGCGTAAAACGCATTAGCTGCTGTGTCCTACCTTTGGTCTTGTGCCTGTTTTTGTGACCACATGGATTTTATTCTATAAATAAAGGTGTCATTTTTTTGGAGTGCGGCCATCCAGTGTCTTTCTACTTTCTTCGATCCTTCTGCAGAGCCTGCACACAAACATTGACTAGCAGTCAAGTATGATGGGTTAACGGCTTGGAGCGGGTGTTCTTTTCGTCTCGCAGGTTCTCAGATTTGTCAATGACAAGTACCCTCCTGACAAGCTGCCCACACACATTAGATCAGGGATCTTCAAACTACGGCCCTCCAGCTGTTGCAGAACTACACATCCCATGAGGCATTGTAAAACTCTTGACATTCACAGACATGACTAGGCATGATGGGAATTGTAGTTCCTGAACAACTGGAGGACCATAGTTTGAAGACCCCTGCATTAGATGGTAGCCTGCAATAATAAGCAATTTCAACGTGTTTTGAAGCCTACTTTCAGCCAAAATCCTATTCTTTTACAAAATATTTCTTTAGGTCTTTTTTTTTCTTCACTGCACAGTGGAATGACACATTACAATAAAGTGTAACAAAAGCAAAGGATAATATGCCAAATCCATTGGGAGAAAAAGGCAACAATATAAAAGAGCAAAGATACACTGACCAATGGGCAGTGAAGAATACGTTGCACAGTAAGGGCTCGTTTACACTTGCTTTGGGTTCAACGCACATTAAAGCCCCTACTGCTTCAACAAGCTTTTATGATGTGTTGATGAGGCTCAGTGGTGCTTCAATGAGGCTTCGCTGGTGCTTCCAGGCTTCGCTGGTGCTTCAACGAGGCTTCGCTGGTGCTTCGACGAGGCTTCGCTGGTGTTTTCATGAGGCTTCCCTGGCACTTTGACAAGGCTTCGCTGGTGCTTTGACGAGGCTTCGCTGGTGCTTTGACGAGGCTTCGCTGGTGCTTTGACGAGGCTTCGCTGGTGCTTCGACGAGGCTTTGCTGGTGCTTCGACGAGGTTTTGCTGGTGCTTCGACGAGGCTTCGCTGGTGCTTCGACGAGGCTTCGCTGGTGCTTCGACGAGGCTTCGCTGGTGCTTCTACGAGGCTTCGCTGGTGCTTCGACGAGGCTTCGCTGGTGCTTCGACGAGGCTTCGCTGGTGCTTCGACGAGGCTTCGCTGGTGCTTCGACGAGGCTTCGCTGGTGCTTCGGTGAGGCAATCCTGGGGCTTCGATGAGGCTTCGCTGGTGCTTCGATAAGGCTTCGCTGGGGCTTCGACGTGGCTTCAGTGGTGCTTCAACGAGACTTTGTTGAAGCTTGGCCGATGCCCTGTGTGTTTGTTGATATCTCACACCTGCAATTTCTCCAAAACAAAGCGAAGCTAAAGCTGAATTAAAGCCTCTGAAAAGCCGCAGGTGCTTCAAGCGAGCTTCAAACAAGTTTTGTCGTAGACTTCTATGGAGGCGTTGAAGAGGCTTTGAAGCCTTGCTAAAGCTACATGGGGTATCATTTTTGACGCAAAGCTGAAGCGAAGCAAAGCCAATGCAAGATCTAAACAGGACTGTAATTTTATTTAGTGACAGGGGCTTTGACTGGTGTTAAGGGAGTTTTAACAAAGCGTGTCTGACGCCCTGTTTTGAAGCAAGTGTAAATGAGCCCTAAATGTGCTCATTTTCAATAGACAAGGTAGAGGCCTCAGCCATCAGTGTCGGTGTGATAGAAGGGCAAGGTAGCCTGCATATTTCACTGGGAGGTTTGGGAGCAGATAAGAGTAGGAGGAAGAAAAACAGAGAAGTTGGAAAAAAGCAGAAGGGAAGAAAGAAAGAGGGCAAAAAAGTGGGGGAAGGGGGGTGTCCCGCAGGGTCCAGACCGCCACGTGAGGGAAGGAGTACTGGGGGTCCAGTCAGACCAAAAGTAAGGCACAGTCTAGATTCAGACCAGCATTGTAAGATATCTAGCCAGCATCTGATGAGCAGCCAGGAAAACAAAGCTCACCAATTCCCTCTGGTTCCTGGAAAGAGTTGAAATGGATTAATGCAGTAGTGCTTCCCACTGATTACGGACCAGGGAGATATTGAGGACCGATCTAATCATAGTGTACCCCTGCGACCAGAAACTGGTGGCCGCCATGGGGCAAGTCCACCAAATGTGAAGTTGGGTGGCCTGTTCTCGACAATCACAGAAACATGTCGGAGGTGCTTTAGGGATGAAGCAGGAAAGACAAGAAGAGAACACAATGGCTCCGCGGGAGGGATTTCCCCATCAACACTAAACGTTTTTTGCAGAACAGAAACTCGCTCTATGTCTGGCTTAAGGTAAACTAGTTTTAGCTCGAGTTGGGATTTAGAGAATAACCAAGACTGCATTTCTGGTCTTGAAACCTACTCATTATCTGCAGGTGATCACTCCAACAACAATATATAAATGTAAAGATCAGTGGTAATGTACAGACTCATGGTGACCACTCAGATTTAACATCGCAGTGGTCAAATCAGTGAAGGATCATTTCTGATTGGTTGCAGGGAGTTGCATAACTTTATCCTCCAGCACTGTCTTATAGCACAAATATTATCTGTTAAATATTTGATAAGATTTAATAGCATTTTTACTTTGCTGCTTTACTTGTTGAATCTGTCCAAATCAAAGCTGACCGACTTGATCATATTTTGGTTTAGATACAAGAGACTTCCATCTTTACACAACTGTCAGGGTTGTCTGGGAAGATGGAATCCTATGTATTGGCAATATAAGTAAGAGAATGACGCAAATCCTATAACATGTTGGGTAATTGGGATGCCTCATTTCCAGGTGACAAATCCTTTGGTCCATCAACTTTTCGGTGGGCCTAATGGATTAAAGTGACTGAAGGAAGAGCCATTCTTTTGCCACAGCAGCCTGTATATTCTCCTGACATAAAAGAAAGTATCAGATTGGTTACTAACAGCAACAAGGATCATTCCTTATTAAATTAGATGTCATATTTATTGGTTCTCAACTGTTTTGGTCAGCTTATCCCATGAAGGGTAAGATAAATGTTCCAAGTGTCTCCAGATTATATGCAAGTGCATATACTGAACATTATTTATCTTGTTGAAGAATGAACATACTCCAATAACACCCCCACCTCCCCAATGGGGTTCAGAAGTGGTGAAGGGGAAGCAAACTCTTCTCCATTATGTTGGAGAGGGACTCTCCACTGGAAGGATGAAAGGACTATCAATTATGGCAACCCTGTGGTTTAAAAGGCACATTTCCACATGGAGGTAATCTCTATTTGCAGGTCAAAGGGGACAGAGGGTAGTATGTACTCATTGATGTAGGGGTGTGGGCTAGAAGGGCAGCTTCTGTGAACACTATAAGTCCCATTTCACTTTAGCTTGTATAAGAACAGTGTGACCTGCAAGCTTTGACATAGCATTTGCAGAGCTTTTATCAAGATTTGTTGAAGCTTTTAAAGTATTATTCAGCCCCAGTTTGTAAAAGTTGTGCACAGATCCTAATGGGAGTGCTGATTGCCACTTTAAGCAAGCTGCTAGCAGGCTTTCAACAAGCTTCAAAAAGTGCTGAAGCCTGCTAGCCGCTTGTTTAAAGTAGCAATCGGAACTCCCATTAAGATCTGTGCACAACATCCACAAACTGGAGCTGAATAATAATTTAAAAGCTGCAACAACGCTTGCTAAAAGCTCTGCAAATGCTTTGTCAAAGCTTGATGTTTACACTGCTCTTATAAAAGCTGAAGCTTGTGTGAAACCGACCTAAAGGTGTTAAAAGATCCTTTTATTCACTGATTGGGGAGGATAAAGTATTCGCTATATTGGATGCAGCTACCAAGGTTTCCTATTGCATGCCTTGAGGGTAACCTAAAGCCATCCATAGACGGTTTGATTCTCTGGCGGTTCAGCTGGAACCAGCCAAGATTCGAACCATGTATGGGTAGGCTGAATGTACCCAAGTGATTGATCAATCAGCTTGGGTACATTCAGTCTGCCCATACCTGGTTTGAATCTCGACCGGTTCCTTGCTGATTTGAACGCTCTATGACCGACTTTAGGTTGAGAACTTCTGATTAATGCAACCCTAATCATAACCACTTTCACTGGAGGATATTTTTTCAGCTTTGCCATTTTTCAGTATTCATTTCTTTTTCCAATTCAACTTCCCAACTTTTTGTTTCAGATGAGAAACTGGAGAAACATTTAGCAGTGAAACAGGGAAGCAAGAGCTGTGTTTTTCACCAATCTTTATAAAAAATGCCTCTATACATGCCATAACAATGTATCACCAATGTGTTCACACAGTGATTGTGATAATAGAAGTGCTGACTTCTTGGTCAAGAATTCCTACAAGGTTCTGTAAGGCATAACGGATGGTAGGTAAGAAGATGATTCAGGTGAACATAACCCAACCTAAACTAAATTAAAGTATACTTTTTGGGTAAATATGGCTCTTCAAAGCAAACATGTTTTCTTTAATATTCTAAATGGCATACAAAGTGGCTTCCTGCTTTGTGTTTGAACGTTTGGTCAGTTTAAAAGGGGTCTTTGCTTTGTCCATGAAGTGCAAAGTAGCAGATTCACCTTAAAGGCAGTCCCTCCAGCAACACTACACGTCTCCCTTTGCTTCATTCGGCTGCTAGAAGGAAAGAAACACAACAGGTACTTCTGGTATGGGGCCGCACGCGCCTCAATCCTCTGTCTCTTATGTGAGAGAGCTGGTAATTGACCACTCGGGCATCCAGTCCTGTCCTATGGGGAGAGAGTTCTTAGCTCCGTGAGCAACTTGAAAGTCTTCCTCTCTTTTTCCCCCAGAATAGAGTGATGGAAAGGTGATAAGCAACTGATGGGGCTGCCCTTAAAGGGAACCTGTTGCTTTGTGCTGCATTGGCAAAGCACAGGTTCACTTTAAATTGTCCAATTGTTCAAAAGCAAAGGGCGATTTTGTGGACCATTCGGCCTTTCAGAGAAAACCTCTAAAAAATAAAAGGCTGTTGTGAATAGTTGCACATTCTATTCCAATGTCCTAGACCTACTTGCTGCCCACCACAGTCCAAGGCCAACTGTGGCTTTAAAACTGGGCTGATGTAAAATCCCATCCATTGCGGTACCAAAGCTCAGTGTGTGGAACCTGTATGTGCAGCTGTCCTTTATTCAGATCCGTCTTTTAATTGTAACCCCTTCTATGTGTCTACGCCAGGTTTATTTTAATAAAACAATTACCCGCTTATTCTCCGAGTGTTGTATTTTTTACAAAGATAGAATTTGTTTTTTTGTAGGAAGAAGAATTTTGAGATGCAACCTAAATGTCGGAGTCCCAGAAAAATGTCACTTGGACGTTTGGACCCTGGCTCAAGGTTTTCGCCTTAATATATTCTACGCATTAAAGTAAAAAACCTTCTGGGTGCAGCTGCCCCCTCAGCTCCCCCTTATACTTAGCTGAGCTCCATCTTGATTCACCGATGTGCATGAGAACAGCAGCTCCCTGGGTCTCTCTCTCCTCATTGGCTCACACAATAGTGGGAATCATTGGCTCCTGCTGCTGTCAATCACAGCCAGTGAGGAGAGAGCAGGGGTGGGGCCGAGCTGCACTCTGTGTGTGAATGGACAGCTGGTTATGAAGTGAGCCTGCTTGAGTCCCCCATGGCAAGAGGCACTTAGCAGAAGAGAGGAGCCAGGACCCCTGGCCGGGGGACCCAAAAATGTGCTGTAGATAAAGGGGTACCACCAATCCTGTATGGGGCCCGGGCCAGCAGGGGAGGCCAAGCAACAGGGTGAATCAGATGTGGGCAGGGAGGGTGATCAGTGCAGCGGGGGGGGGGGGGGCAATAACTGGAACCAATCCCCTGTATGGTTCTCTCTGCAGCAGCTGAAAGCTGACTTCTACTCTCCCTCCTGTTGGCTTTCAGCTGCTGCAGAGGGAACCATACAAACGATCGGTTTTAGTCATTTCCCCACCACACCGATTACCCTCGCTGTGCACCATATGTTTCCCCCTATGCATCCCCCCCCCCCCCCATCCTGGCTTCCCTCCACTCCTTCTCGCCGGCAGCTGCAAGCACATAATAGGATCCTTCAAGACTGAGAGTGGAGGAAGGGTCTGGTAGATATGTCATATTTACCAGCCCTTCCTTACCCTGAATGAGCGCAATGAGTGATCGATACCGATCACTCACTGTGCTCATTCAAACGGAAGTATTGGCTGTATGGGGCCCCGTGTCAAGTTGTCTGTATGGGGCCCCTTGGTTTCTAATAGCAGTGCTTGCAAAACCATTGCACAGAGCAGGTAAGTATAACATGTTTGTTATTTAAAAAAAAAAAAAAAACTTTCTTTAGATTCACTTTAAAGTGTGAGCTTCACTAGCAACCATTTGTGAATAATGAAAATGTGAGTGTTACCTAAAGTGACCTTGTCACCCACGGGCCAAGTACATAATATCTAGGTATAAAAAAAGCTTAATTTAACGGTGATCTGTATTGTAAAGGTAAAGTCCAATTTAACCACTTCAGCCCCGGAAGGATTTCACACTTTAGGACCAGAGCACTTTTTGCGATTCGGCACTGCGTCGCTTTAACTGACAATTGCGCGGTCGTGCGACGTTGTACCCAAACAAAATTTGCGTCCTTTTTTTCCCACAAATAGAGCTTTCTTTTGGTGGTATTTGATCACCTCTGCATCATTTCTGATCGCCGCTATAAACAAAAGAAGAGCGACAATTTTGCAAAAAAACCCAAATTTCTTACTTTTTGCTAAAATACAAATCCAAAAAAATATATAAACATTTTTTTTCAACGGTTTTGGCCGATTTATATTCTACCTCATATTTGTGATAAAAAAAATTGCAATCAGCGTTTATTGATTGGTTTGCGCAAAAGTTGCCGCGTTTACGGATGATGAGAATTCATTTCTGGAGTTTTTATTTTTTACTAGTAATGGCGGCGATCTGTGATTTTTAGCAGTACTGCGATATTGCAGTGGACATGTTGGACCATTTTGACACTTTTTTGGGACCATTGGTATTTATACAGCGATCAGTGCTATAAAAATGCACTGATTACTGTGTAAATGCCATTAGCAGTGAAGGGGTTAACCTGGGGGGGGCACTCTAAGGGTGAACTGTGTTCCCTGGGCGTGCTCTAACTGTGTTAGTGTTTGACTGGCAGGGGAAGGGGAGTGATCACAGCTTCCATATAGAGGAAGGCTGTGATCACAGTCCTTCCCCCTCTCACAGAACGGAGATCCGTGTTTACTTACACGGACCTCCGCTCCTTCACTGGGGGGGGCATCGCAGGTAGCCGGCGGAGATCGAGTCCGCCCTACCCGCTCCCTGGCCCCCCCCCCCAACACAGTGAGCGCGCTCACAGTGCACGATCTCGCAGCCGCTGTCGGTTTGCGATATCGAGCCACCTTGTCGCCGTCAACTTGCGGTTGGCGGTCAGCAAAAGGTTAAGGCTTTTTTTGGGGGGAGGTATAGCAGGAAAGGGCTTTATTTGCAGCCCATGTCCCCATTGCAGAGATGCCCCCTCATTTCCAATTAAGACTGCATCAAAACACTTTATTTTTCTGTATAACTGGGAAGGATTGAAATCTTTGTCACGTTATTACTGTCCTGTGTCTTTCAGTCCCACTGATAACCATTCTTCTCATTTCTTGTCCCGGTGTCCCAGAAATAGGAAGTGAGATAAAATCTCCCTAATGGGGTCAGAGACAATACAAACTCTATATACAGTACATACTGTACATATTTATTCTTCTCCAGTCAATCCAAAAAAAGGTTTTAGCTAGCATATTAAACCCAAAAGCACACATTTATTCTATTTTTTTTTTTTTTTTGCTTTCTTTCTTTTATTTTCATCTGTTGATCTGACCAGTAAGTCTTGTTTTTCAACAGAAAAACTCTTGTGTAGTTACATGAATGAGACAGACCATTTACCATTGGCAGGGGTGCTTAAAATGATCCGTTTTTATTTATGTAAAACCTTTATCCCAAAAGAAAAAAAAACATGTTTGCTGTAACTGCTTATAAAAATGTGAGCTGGAGTCTGGCTCCAATTTGTAGGGTAGTTAAATGTGCAAGAGGGCGGCACAGTGGTGTAGTGGATAGCACTTTCGCCTGGCAGCAAAAGGGTCACTGGTTCGAATCCCAACCATGACACTACCTGCCTGGAGTTTGCATGTTCTCCCTGTGCGGGTTTCCTCTGGGTGCTCTGGTTTCCTCCCCACACTCCAAAGACATGCTGGTAGGTAAATTAGATCCTGTCTAAAATTGACCCTAGTATGTGTATGAATGTGAGTTATGGACCTTAGATTGTAAGCTCCTTGAGGGTAGTGAATGATGTGAATGTACAATATGTATGTAAAGCGCTGCGTAAATTGACAGCACTATGTACGTACCTGAAATAAAAATAATAAGTACATTTAACACCCCCCCCCCCCCCCGGCTGACAATGCTGTGCTCCTTCATCCAGAGTGTAGGCACTCCAATACAGGAGGTGTGTTACTGGCCAGATCACCGGGGAAAAAACAATGCAGCCATCACATCTAATGATTGGTAAGCTGCAATTTACTGTATTGCATTTTTGGTTTTGGGTTTAATACCTCTTTAAGTGAATTTGTGTAGGCTGTTATTGATGACTTATTCTTCTAAAAATGCTACTTGCTGGGCTGTCAAGCTGATCTTTTAACTTCCATACTTTCTGAGAGCCTGGCCTGGAATAAGAGTGGACATCGGGCTGGTCATTTTTTTAAGCAAAACATTGCAAGTAGAAATTTCCAAACATGGAATCACATTTTGGCATTTTATCCCACCCCCTCCTCCACCAACTCCCCTCGCATGTGTAAGCAGACTCTGTGCGACAGAAGAGGCCATGGTTTAGAGCAGTGGTTCTCATCTCCGGTCCTCGGGACGCACTAACAGGCCAGGTTTGCAGGATAACTGAAATACATCACAGGTGATATCATTTGCTGCTCAGTGATTGCAGTATTCTAGTCTGCATCTCCCCAAGGTAATACTTAAAATCTGGCCTGTCGGTGGGTCCTGAGGACAGGAGTTGAGAACCACTGCTGTTGTTTTCCTTAAGATTTCAAAGATTGGGCATATGACAAAGGAAACAATGTTATCAGCACCTCAACCAAAAATAGGCCACTGCTGACCTTGAAGGGAAAGGCATGGCCATCTAGATTGTAAGCTCTAACGAGCAGGGCACTCTGATCCCTCTTGTATTGTAACTCTACACTCTGCCCCCATGTTGTAAAGCTCTGCGCAAACTGTTGGCGCTATATAAATACTGTATAATAATAGTAATAATCTAGATATTGAAGGACCAATGCTCTTCATGGGTTTTAGCATGGTGGAGCAGTACTAAAAGGCCACAATAAAAGTATTGATGTGTAGGCAGCGGAGTTCATTTTTAATTGGTCTTATGTTCTCCCGACCTCCCCATCATCACTAGTGGCCAAATGAATCTTTGATCCTACATCCTGATATACTATATAACTATACGATAACAAGTACTCCCTCATCTGTGGGTTATTAGGGGTTCCAAAATTGATTTGGGATTCATTTTCTAGAGAAACCTGTATTATTGAGGTCTCAAAAGTTAGCATCTGATTCAGTAACATTCATATTCTTTTTTTTTTTTAATGGGGCAGCTTTAAAAGGGTTCAACATTGCTGACCAGGGTCCAGATTTCCATCACTGGAGCCTGTAGAGACCCAAAGCTGTACCTCTTTCTGCTAAGATCACCTCTTCTATTTAGAACATTTCCTTGCTTTACTTACCCTAAATAAGCAACTACATTTATAGGAGATGCCTTCATTTCTACTGATGGTGGGGAAGATGTGGCCATAATCATACAGGTATAAGATACCTCTTTGTCTCAAAGGGGCAACTCTAAAATGTTGGATTTCCTCTCACTTTTTCTAAAGAACAGTGGTCACCAATACAAATACAGGCAGTCCCCGGGTTACAAACAAGATGGGGTCTGTAGGTTTGTTCGTAAGTGGGAACAGGTACATTTTTTGTAAGTGTAGCTTCAGCCAAAAAAACGATTTTTAAGCTTTTTGGATAGCATAGGGAAGGGGTAACACCCCTGTAATGTGTTGTTTTGCTGTCTATGTTTCTGTTCAGAAGATTTCCCCTCACTTCCTGTCCCATGATAATTGGATTTTGAAAATTTTGGGTTGTTGTGGAAACAAACCTTGGTGATAAAGCTTCAGTAAATACACCTTTTTCCCATAATAACTCTTACAGGAGTGAATTTCCCTTCCTAGGGGGAGATTTCCTCTCACTTCCTGTTGTCTACCTCCATTTGTAAGTCAGATGTTTGTAACTAGGGGACCGCCTGTAAAGGAGAGAATCTTGCAGATTGGGGCATAGACAGCAATAGAAACCGGACAGGGAGTTTACTCATTTCCCACTCTATCCAAATCATGAAAAAGCATATGGTCAGGGCTGTCTTAATGCATGGGCACCCCCTGGGCAGTGCCCAGGGGCCCCAGGTACATGAGGGCCCCTTGATAATCTTACATTACATCATGCTTTCCAACTGTACTGGATTTGACAGGACAGTCACGCTTTTTACAAGCTGTCCGGGATGGCCGTGTCCCAGAACCTGTACTGTGCCCTCCTGACTCCTCCTGCACTAAGCCCTTTTGCCTCCCCCTGTACTGTGCTTTTTGTGTTGATTAGTTTTTGATTTATGGCATGTTTTCTTATTGTTTAAAATCGATTTTATTGAAAGTACTAATAAATATGTGTTTAATTCTATGAACTATTTATATTTTAATTCCTGAGAGTAGGAATGTACATTGGGGAGGGCTGGTAGGGGCCCCAGTGCATTAGTTTGCCCAGGGGCCCATGATGCTATTGAGACGGCCCTGCATATGGTACCAGATTAGCTTGAGCATACCCATCCAACCCTTCCTCTTGCTTCTGCAGCTGCCCACACCTGGTCTCCTATTACCACATCTATGCACTCAAGTCTATGACATTTCACACCGGCTTCTGCAAAAATGCATGCCCATGGTACTGCAAGAAACCCTCCTCAATTTAAAACCAGATGAGATCACTCAGAAACAACATGTTTTGATGGTTCATAGTCTGACAATCGTGAAGCAGACAATGGAGAAAGCATGGTTGTCTAATACGCCATCGGTTGCTGAGGTTATAGCCTGCATGCAGTGGGTTCTGATCAATGAGAAACTCACAGCTTAAATTCAAGGCACTATAACAAAATTTGGGCAAGTCTGGGACCCCTTGATTTTTTTTTTGCCTTCTCAACTGTAAACCAACGGGTCACAATGGTTGCGGTTTTCTCTTGCACCATGGGGTTCCCCTGATCATCCCCTCTGCCCCTTCAGGTTTCTATCTTCCCCCTCTCTTATCTACCTTCCTCTTTCTTTTGCTTCTCCAATATCTTGTGATTGCCTGCCCCAGTCCTATGTATGAAATGGGCCCTTATCCTAGGCCAGTGGTTCTCAACTCCTGTCCTCAGGACCCACTAACAGACCAGGTTTGCAAGATAACTTAAATAAATCACAGGTGATATCATTTGCTGCTCAGTGATTGCAGTATTCTAGTCTGCATCTCTCCAAGGTAATACTTAAAATCTGGCCTGTTGGTGGGTCCCGAGGACCGGAGTTGAGCACCACTGTCCTAAAGTTATACTTGTTCCAGGTAGGATACTGAAAGTATTGCTTTT
>BLSH010102431.1:1061100-1080693 GCA_018402905.1 Glandirana rugosa
TCATCAATATAGGTAGTCGTAACGTTACGGAGTACCCTTTACATCAAGATGTTGTCGACCTCTCGGCGTCCAAGGGATCGGGACAAAATCTACGATGTGTCTTTATCATTTCGACCAGTATGCGTCAATTTTAAAACAAGTTTTTAAAAAAAACACGGGCAAAACTCCTCAAGGGCGAGAAGAACGACCTAAAAAAAATATAATACTTCTCACCTTGTCTTCTTCGACTTTTTTCACTCGTCCTTGTAGGTTTTGTGGATCCATCTGTACCGATTTCTAACCTTAGTACCGTTCTGCTAAAATAACAACACTATTGATTCTATGTATCGTTTAGTCCCTGTATAAGTAGTAAGTTGGGGGGGGGGAGCCCATAAACAGGAAGGGGTAGAACTTGAGGGGGGGGGGTTGAATGATGAATATGTCCCTGATTTGCTATGTATCTTAGTTATCACAACAATAAAATCGTCTTGCCATGATTCCAATCTTTAGCCATGTCTACCTAGGTGTTTTGGATGTTCCTGCTCACTTTTTTCAGCTTCTTCTGTTCCACTCTTCATAATATAAAAAAAATCCAGCAAGAAGAGCGGGAACTCCTCAAAACGGGCACAAAAAAAATTTTTGAACAAAATTTTAACTGCGTATGACCAGCTTTACTATTTCTGTGTAGCATCTAAAACAGGGCTAGGGAACCTGCGGCTCTCCAGCTGTTGTAGAACTACATTTCCCATGAGGCATTGCAATGCTGATGGATATAACTACTCCCA
This sequence comes from Glandirana rugosa, assembly GCA_018402905.1. Classification (NCBI taxonomy): domain Eukaryota; kingdom Metazoa; phylum Chordata; class Amphibia; order Anura; family Ranidae; genus Glandirana; species Glandirana rugosa. Next base: position 1,061,865 of record BLSH010102431.1, read on the forward strand.
GAAGCATGATGGGAAATGTAGTTCTACAACAGCTGGAGAGCCGCAGGTTCTCTACCCCTGAATTAGAGTGTCCATGGCAGGTGTGGGCAACCTCGGCACTCCAGCTGTGGTGAAACTACAAATCCCATCATGCCTCTGCCTCTAGGAGTCATGCCTGTGATTGTCAGGGTCTTGCAATGTATCATGGGACTTGTAGTTTTATCACAGCTGGAGAGCCGCAGGTTCCCTGCCCCTGATCTAAAATATCAGATGTGGGTGTATTGATCCTTTGGGACCCATTCAGTGTGCAATGAAACTTAACAGAGGGTCTAATAATTTTCCACTCTATTAAAAACTAAAAAAAAGAAAACAAAAATCTTGACTTCACATAAAATGTGTTTTCTAAATTCAAGAAATAAACTGCTTTCGTCATCCTCCATATTTCATAATTTAAGCTGGCCACACATTATACAATTTTCTTTGGATTTACCTTCATGTAGTAGTAGGGCCTGCCTGATTGCATACAAATTAAAAGTGTTTAGGTTGGTCCTCATTTTATGGTTTTGGTAAATCTAAAGGAAAATTGTACAAAACAATTGTATAATGTAAGACCAGCCTTATTTACAGAGGAGTCGTAAGAATATGAACTAGAGAAAGAGCACGGAACCCAAAACACTCATGATTGTGTTTCAGTGCAGCTGAACTGTGTGAATACAATAGTTGGGACCCCTCCCGCCCATCGTCCATAGTGTTGTGTTAATAGGGATCAGGCGGGACAATACAAGTCAAGAAAAGCAGAGAAAAGACTGCAGTATAAAAAGCGACACACCTATTTATTTGGGAACACAGAAAACGAAACTGTAAATAAGATGCATATGACAGAAAAGTAAAAGTAAAAAAAAAGTAGATAAAAGGTGAAAGTAATGGTTGTTTAAATAGATTAGTAAAATAGTAGTTTTTTGTCTTTCTGCACTTAGCCTAATGGTGCTGCAAAATTACATTTTTTTAAAACTTTGCAACACCATATGAAGCATGCAAGATAATTTAGAACATATGTTTCTGCCAAATATTATACATGTGCACACAAATTAGAGGTCTGATGAAGGCAGACGATCCATTAGAAAGCAAAAAATTGTAATTATCTAGGATTTTTAGAGACCTACAAAATCATACTGATCAACATTCAAAAATATTTGTCTTACAGATGACAAAAAAATAAATGTGTGTGCAAGAAAACAGAAACCTTAAAAAATGTTAATTAACAAATTAATATTTAATTATAATATAAAAAATGATGAACGTAATATAGTACATAGTGAACGCATATATATATATATTTTTTTTTTTTTAAGAAAGCATATCTGAAGCCAGATAGTTCTGAATAGAGCAGGACATGGTTAAAACTCTTCTACGTTTTTTTTTTTTTTTCTAACTGCCTGTGTCCCCATTATGATGATTACCTTTCACTTCCTGTCCTAGGTCCTAGAGTCACAGCCTTTCTCAACCTTTTCAACACAGAGGAACCCTTGAAATAATTCCCTGGCCTCAGGGAACCCCTACTAAAAATTAAAAATCTACAACTCATGATACATTAGTGTGATGGTCAATGGGAAGAATGCTCCTTACACTTGTGTTCATTGGGAAGAATTACCCCCTTACAGATAGATAAAAAGATCAATGGTATCATTGGGAATTTATCTGAGAGGTAGAAATTGATCATTGCTCAAGGAACCCCTAGCAACCTTTGGAGGAACCCTGGTTGAGAAAGTCTGTAGAGTCACAACAGGAAGTAAAAAAAAATTCAATCTTAAAATGATGTTAAACCCAGAAACAAAAATGTCATATGTTGCAGCTTACAAATCCTTAGATATGGTGGCTGCATTCGTTTTTTTCTATTTTTAAGGATTTTTTTTATCTTTATTTCAAATGGTGATCCAGCCAGTAACACACTTAAGGCCCATGCACATTATCAGAAAATCTTAAAATAATACTGCTTTCGAAACGATCGTAATAATCTGATAATTAGTACACAGCATGGTCCAAAATTATCTGAAAGGACAAACACGAACATTTTTCTCGTAGGATACCAGATCATTTAATCGGTACAGTTTTCATCAGCAAATACAATACAAATACATTACAATACTTCAGAATTTTTATTCTGTCGTACAAGAAATGTTGTACTTTAGTAACCTCTTAATTTTCAACATGGAGCCTAGCATGCAAAAAAAATGGACAATCATTCGTTCGATAATTTCATCGCGTGTTCTAAGCTTTAGGGTGTCTGCATTCTGGATGAAGTAGTAAAGCAGACGCCTTTGGACAGCAGCATTTTCAGTCTGAGGGAAGGGTAGTATTGGGTAGCAGATTTAGATGGATTTGACTAACAAATTGAAGCTGAACTCCAGCTATCACTTTATAGGCAGTTACAGCAACAGTTTTTTTCTTATTGGGATAAAGCTTTTACATAAATAAATGCTCACCATTGTAAGCACCCCTGACAGTGCTAAATGGTTTGTCTCAACCCTCCAACTGCTACTTCGTTTGGACTGCCTGGTCTGTTAACATTAGTTATAAAATAGCAGACCAACTGGTTGGATCACTAGGTGAAAATAAAGGAAAAAAACAAAAATGAATGCAGCCATCACATCTAAGAATGTGTAGGTGGCAATTTAATACATTTTTGTTCTTGGGTTTAATACCACTTTGATTGTCACATGTACTGGTGTCCCTACTGGACTTGTGTTTTAGTGACAACTGTAAAATTTTGGATTTCCCAACACTTTTTTGCTAGAGACAATGGCCACCATGAAAAATAGAGTGTTTGGTTCCACCAGTGGTGGGTCCCACGCAACTATAAAAACTCTTCCTTGCTTTATCCCAAACTAAAAAAAAGAATAGATTTGGCTTTAGATACATTCTAATTAATATATATAATTATAATAGGGAGTGAATTTGGGTGTGGTCTGACCATCTCTCAGTCCAACAGATATCTAAAAACACCAGATTGGAGTAATAGATCAGACAACATTGGTATGTCTGTAGACCTTCCATGATGGCCAAGCCTTTCAGGGTAAGAATATGGCACTGAAGTCCAAGCAGTCAACATCTGCAGGTTCAAAGTCAGAGGTTGGGGCCATTGCTCCGAATTCTGAATAGAGAAGCCTGCTGGAATGTGGATAGTCTACCTTAAAGCTGTTTTCTGTCTTAGCTGGGTCAAAAAATTGTTCTGTGGTGGTGAGTCAACATGGAGTTGGGGTGGAAGGAGAGCCAGGTAACAATGAATCAAAGTGATACAGTTATTGTGCACTGAGGCTCTCTGGCCTTTGGCCCCCTGCGCTGACAGAAGCCATGTCTATTACTAGCCTCAGACCCCCTCTGTTGTATCCTACATAAGGCAATCAACTCCTCCAAAGACCGGTGGAAAGAGCTACTCAACCTGACCTACTTCAAGCAACATGTACTACTGGAATCTACTGATGGTTTCTAGAAGACTATTTGATGTTCAAAGTGCTTCTTCCAGGAAGGTGCTACAAAGCGTTGCGCTCAAGACATTTTTTCACTTGACGTTACCTTAGGGAACATCTCTTTTTAACACTAAGCTCCAGACAAACATCTAAATACACATATATGAGTGGACTTCTTTGCTGAATAATTTCTCTTATGACCAGACACTTTTGTGAGTTATACATAGATGTTAAACATACAGCAAGGAGGGTGACACCACTTTCCCTGTTAAGCCAGCCAGATGGATTGAAATTTGGCCAGTTTAGCAATAACCGGCTGAATTTTGATCCGTAAATGGGCAGGCTGGTTGTACTGAAGTCCATCTATTGATTGACTTCAGTACAACCAGCCTGTCTGGTTTTTTTTTCTGCCTAACCACTGCCAGCAGATATAGTTGCCAGCAGTGATCATTGTATTCTGCTGGTGGGGAAGGCTCCCCACCGCCAGAACACAATAGCGCTGTGGGAGGGATTCCCCATCAACATTGAATTAAGCAAAAAGTTGTATTATGTATAGCCTTCCTTACAGTTAAAGGAGACAGTAGTGTCACCAACCCATCCCCTAACTGATAAATGGATAATGAAGGAGCGGATACACACTGATTAATCTTAATTTTTGCTCATTCTGCTCCCTCCTCCTGTCTGCAGGCTTCCTGTTAGAACAAATGCATAGCCATAAAGCCCTCATTGCTTCTTAGTGCAGTCTTTCTGTCTCTGTCTGTTGCTGAGATTTGAAAATAGTGGTGAGGAGTTAGAATGAATGTCAGGTTTTTATTGCTGTGAGTTATCATTAGGTAGATTCACTCTGTAATTGTCCTAATCACCAGGGTTCCTGGAAATGAAAGTAAGGGTAAATCCAAAATTTTGAGTCACCAGAATAGGAATGGAGGGGAAATCTACCAATGGGGACACTTGTTCTTGTGACAATATTGGAAAGTTATCCTCTCACTTCCTGTTGAGTCTACGAGGCAGGAAGTGAAGAAAAATCTTCCCAATGAGACACAGATTCCATAAAAAAATGTCTGTTTTAACCTCCCTTTCCCCATCCCGACTTCTATCCAAAATGAAAAGAAAAAAATTGGCTTCAGGTATAATTTTAAAATATACACAGCTGGATTAAATGATATCCTTTTATACATGCTGGCGTTTAGTACCTTATGAAATCCTAGGGCTTGTGTACCCAGCATACTCATTTGAGTTTACCACCACCCACCTGGTTTCTGCTCTTTTCAAAAAACAAGGGGCAATCAACCTTCAGCATCATTGGTGATGGCTCACGTCGTGTATATTAAGTAAGCGGTTCCAAACCCCTATTTAAGCTTAAGCCGTTTATATAAATCTTTTTAAAAAAATTAATTACTTTTGTATATTCATGTTTTGAATCCACAACCGCGGTTGTGAACAAGACTTGAACATTCTCACTTGTAACTCAAAAGTCATCCTCCATTTTGCCCTATTATTTAAAGCAATGTTAAAATCTGCCACATCTCTTTCAAATATCAAGGTCAATAAAGTGTAACATTATGGGGCCACAATAAACAAAATATTTTTACAAAAGTCTACAGGGGATAGGATTATATAGCCTTTCAAATGGTTCTGCTGCACAGCTCTAGAAGTGATAACATGATTAAGGCCACTTAACGTGCCTTAATAAGTTGAGTTGACCTCCATTAACAAAGAAAACCTGTTAATAATCTATTTTACCCCCTCTTGGTTAGCGTGAACCAGGGGAAGCCATGATCTTGGTCTTCCCAAATAGCAAAGAAAAACCTTACAAAGCCAATTATCCTATCCTTATCTCACCCCCCACTACCAAGGCGACCTGAGACAGAAAGCTGAATAAATAGTGGCACGAGCAGGGCCTCTTGTCCAGACTGGGCCCTGTTATCAGGTCCTAATAAGATTTTCTATGTCTAGTCCTGGCCTTTCAACATCTAAAGACAACTAAAAGGAGCTAGAGACTAGGTGGCAATTGGAATATATAACTACTGCCTGAACATGGTACAACATGATGGACACATAAGTATTGGGAATTTTGGATGAATGGAACAACAGACTTTAAAAAGTCAAAATAAGCGCAACTATGTCATAGTGACATGGCCCATTATTAATATAAAACACCCTGCTTGTTGGTCTATTTCCTACCACCAGGGACGGGTGAGGGACACAAAATTAACTAAAACCGGAAAGTGCAAAATCTGGTGCAGCTCTCCACAGAAACCAGATTCTAGGTTTAATTGCCAAAGCTTAATTGAACAAGTTGAAGTTAGAAGCTGATTGGCTACCATGCACAGCTAGATCAGATTTTGCACTCTCAGTTTTATTAGATCAACCTCATAATGTTGATGATAACTCTAAGGGCCGGTTCACACAGGGGCGATCCGACTTCGGGTGCAACTTTGCTAGGCAATTTGAATGCTACTTCAAGGCGACTTCAGCGTGACTTTGGGCTACTTACAGCGCGACCTGAAGCGACCTCCATGTCAGGCGACTTTGCCTGTGGCCAATCAGAGAAGAGAAGGAGGGGGGTTGCCTTCAAAAATTATTTTCTTTTTCCTGTAAAGTCGCTTCAATATAGATGGGGAATCCGACTATAGATGGGGGATCCGACTTGGAGGCGACTTCCATTGAATTCTATGGAATTCATAGTCGTATAGTTGTCGCCTTGAAGTAGTACAGGAACCTTTTCTGAAGTCGCCTTGAAGTCGGAGCGACTTCAGTAGTGTACATTAACATTGCTCCCATCCACTTCAATGGGATTTCTTATGTCAAGCGACCTGGAGCGACTTGAGGTGACTTAAGTCAGATCGCAAGTCGCCTCTGTGTGAACCAGCCCTCAAGTGGAACAAGGGGTAAGGAGAAGTGAACGGGAAAGGGTTTCAAAGGACCCCTTTACAAGATTTACTTGATAGCAGCAAGTCACCATCAGAACTTGATTACTACATGTTATATCTAGTCTCAGGTCTTCAAACAAAAATGTTTGGTAGTGAATTATAGAGCCATGCCTGCCGCTATCTAGCATCTATGGCCATATATACATATTTACCACTGTGACACCACTCTCCCAAGAAGAATAGCTGTTATCTTGAGAAAACATAAAGGACTGGTTAAAAAAAATACCAACCTAGCTTAGAGTATTGGTGGAGTTTTTTTGTTCCCCACTTGTTTTTGTGGGATACCTCCTGGAGCCATGGTTTTCTTCAACATTCTGTTTCAATGTTTTTATTGAAGGTTAACATACAAATAGGCAACAATACAGACTTAAGCCCTTGATCAGGATTTCTCAACCAGGGTTCCGCCAGAGATTGCTAGGGGTTCCTTGAGCAATGGTCAATTTCTACCTCTCAGATAAATTCCCAACGACACCATTGATCTTTTTAGCGATCTGTAAGGGGGTAATTCTTCCCAATGACCACAAGTGTAAGGAGCATTCTTCCCATTGACCATCACACTAATGTATCATATGTTTTAGATTTTTAATTTTTAGCAGGGGTCCCCCGAGGCTGGAGAATTATTTCAAGGGTTCCTCGGGGTTGAAAAGATTGAGAAAGGCTGCCCTTGATAGTAACAGCAAATGGAGCGCACAATGCAGGCGAGACAGTTTTCTTCAACATATGTTAACAGGCTTTTACCCACACTAGCACTACAATGTGTGCCTAATAACTTTGGTTGGGGCATTAGAGTGGGAAGCTCCTTCAGGGCTGAGGTTGATTAATGTAAAGCACTACAATAAAAGTGTCAGTATTAAATAAAACCAGTAACATAAGTATCTTACTTTGTGTTGTACACCTGTCTTTTGTCTACTATCTATGGTGTGGATAATGCTGATGTTTTTGACATTAGCAGGTAGATGTGAACATTTCATATGCCCATTTTGGCACAGGTCAGAGCTCCCCTGCCTCATTACCCACTTTCAATGGCTTTATAACCTCTAATGTTTAGGAAAAGTTAAGACTGATGACTTAGAATTTAGGAGCTGTAGTGTGTAAAACACAGGCTATTGAATATTCATATGCCTCTGTGGAGTCTGTATTCCTATGTATATGTGAAATCATGTACAAGCCAGACAAATTACTCTTCAGGTTTGTTTGATTGTTAATATGATCACTTGCTTCCACTTCTAAACTGGGGGTCCTAACATCCATAGATGATCATAACCCCCAAATACAAGTTTAATTTAATTTTCTACTTATTAGTTCCATGTCTTACTTCAACTTGGCCCTATTCATGGTCCTTGGAGAGCCTGTTTTGTTTTACTGGCCCAATCAGCTGGAAGGCTAATTAGCATAGACCTGGGGGGAGGAGTCTTTTACCTAGGCTAGTGTAGGGTCAGCCACCATAATGAATTAGATTACAACCAGTTGAACTACAGTAGGAACAACTTCCCATCCAGGGACCTCCAGCCTAAGACCACAAGTCACCCTTGGAGACCTTCTGGAAGGAAGGCTTAGATCTAACTATTTTTCTGCTAGCATTGATACCTTTATGGAACTTTTACTAATCCACACGTGAAGAACCCCCAAAGGGGCAAAGGAAAACCTTCTGCTTGGGGCTCTAAGCATCAGCGTGACTGGCTGCAACCTATGAAGATGTTTGGTGGATCTACAAGCCAACAGTAGACCCAACTCCAGCAAAGTCCTGAAATTAGATTTGGGTCTTGGGTTCCCACCATGTACAACCAGCAGTCCTTCCAAGCCTTTGCCCACAGCTCGAATCTGATGCAGGATGCCAATTATCAATATAACATGGGCAGCTACACCGGCCTCGGGCACCCACACCACACCCAGAGCTTTTTCCCTTTCTCCCCCGTCAAGTCTGACTATGGGGACCTCGGGGGGCAGGGTGTGGGCGACTGTACGCCACAGATGTCCTGGAACCACTTGGCACAGAATGAAGCGACCAACCAGGTGACAATTAATGGTGACCAGCAGGGAAGATACCAGAATGCTAATCCAGAGGATGTAAGGGGAAACCTAAAAAAAGAAAGAGAGCCGACAATTAAAGAAGAGTCCCCAACACCCAAACTCAACCTGCAGCCGCACAATGCCATGGAAACACCCTACTATAGCCAGGCTTGGGGCGGCGGTACCTTCTGGTCAAACCCGGGCACCACCACAACCAACAAGCCGCAAGCCAACGTGAAACCCACTCTGATACAGCAGTATCCCGAGAACCAGAGTCCGACGGGGGAAAGTGGGCTCTCCAGCCTGGGTCCCAGCCGCTGTAGTAGCGCCACCAGCTCGGTCTCCAGTGGGAAAATCAATGTCACGCCACGGAACATCTCCAGCCCACGCAGTGAAGGCATCTGCAGCGACAATGAGGAGGTAAGTGCACCATAGCTCTGCTTCTCCAGGTCTACACTGATGACTTCCCTCAGTCTAATATCTCTTAGAACTATCCTGTATACTACTTTCTCTTCTTCCAGGGTCTCAAAATACGGACCTAAAGGTTAGGTGACATTTTGGAGACCCTGGAACTTCACCTTGAACCCAAGTCTTGTAGGCATCAGTGAATCTTTTTTGGTGATTTTGTTGTGTCTGGGATGCATTTTCCCATCTTATTGGACAACAAAACCAGTAGGCTTCATGAACCACAACTTCTGGATTTTATGGAAGGAACACAAATATTCAGCCTAGCTAGTGAAGTGTAAAATGTTTGAATCAAAGTTGTGTTGAGCCCCTCACATTGTCTTAAGGCACTGCATCTTGTTTTATTATTCTGATGTTTGTATATTTATATGAGTTCATCCTACAATAAGCTCATGATATAATCATCTTATAGGCATAAGTCACTCTATCTTGTTTTAAACTTTTAATTTTGCGATAGTTACTTGACCTTGATTCCTGCTTTTATAGACTACAGGGGCCCTATTGTACCATTGGGCGCCTGATATTACTGGGTATAACAGACTCAATGCTAGATTGAACTCCTAATCTTGTAGACTAACATTGAATGTGCATTTGCTTAAATCATTTACTTTACAATGAGCTGAGCTGAAATTCCATAATTCCATTTTGTGTTGACTGAAGTACCCTATCATAGAACAAGTCCCATGTTGCATGTGGCATAGGATTTTGATTCTTACTTTTTTTAAATCCTTAATATAGTTTAGTGATGGACTTGACATTATTGGGGCTATCTAATCATGTTGTATCAGGAGAACTTCATCTTGAGAACTTCTAATGAAGAGAATCCCATTATGTAATGAGCACTTGTACACATTGAATTCATTCTTTTTATTGTTGTGTTAAGGTGACTCCATCCTGGTTTGATTTATACATTCTGTCTGGCCATGAGCTTCTTAGATCTTTAGATCTTGTTATACTTAAAAAACTGTAATATACTGACTCCATGTTGCTTCAAGCTCCAGATTCTGTTAACTTGACTTTAGCAGGAGGCAAGTACAAAATCAACCCTAGAAGATAGTTGATGCTTGGACTAGATCAGGTTTAGGCAACAAGTATCCCTCCAGCTGTTGTGGAACTACATTTCCCATGAAGCATTGCAAGGCTGGCAGTTACAATTACTCCCAGAGGCATGATGGGACTTGTAGTTCTGCAACAGCTGGAGGGCCTCAGGTTGCCTACCCCGGACTAGATGTTCCAGCAGAAGTGAGTCAGTCAACATTCAAACATACTTGGGACACACATAGATCTATACTCAGACCAATACATAAATAAATTAACTAATCAGTCAATCAATAAATAAATAAATTAATAATTTGGCAAACGTAATTGATCACTTGATCTTTATTGTACTGTTGTCCTTCTATGTTTGATGGCATACCATTTAACAACAAAAAAACACTTCTAATCTTTTTTCATATGCAGTTTAATTATCTGACACAATCTTGATATTTAGCCCCTACATTTTGTTAGATTATCTCTGTCTTTTTTGTGCTCCTCATATTGCTTCTAGTTGGCTTGGAGTCTCTTATGTTAAAGTGGTTCCATCTAAACACCTGAACTTCTTGTGCTTTTGTGACACCATCTAGCTTTGAGCCCCCAGACTTCGTTTTCTTGTGTTTCACTAAGCACTTGATTGTGTTATATGAAAGCAGTGGTTCTCAACTCCGGTCCTCAGGACCCACCAACAGGCCAGATTTTAAGTATTACCTTGAGGAGATGCAGACTAGGATACTGCAATCACTGAGCAGCAAATGATATCACCTGTGATGTATTTCAGTTATCCTGCAAACCTGGCCTGTTAGTGGGTCCCGAGGACAGGGGTTGAGAACCACTGTATTAAAGCAACATTTACAGAAAAAGACCCATTTATAAATGAATAAAGTATGTTTTTGCAGGTGTTCACAACGTCATAAGCTCCGGAGAACTTTGTGTCCTCTGCTCACAGAGCTAAAGTTGGTCATTGTACAGCAACCTATGCTATGTGCTATAATCAATATTTCTGTTGTCAGCATTTTCAGAAGTCATCGCATAAAACTGCACCTGAATCTACCAAAATAATAATGCTTAAAGCCAGGTGTGGCTCAAAGTTCCCTCAGGTTAGAATGTTAAATAAATCTGAAAACTACGTTTTCAGTTCCTTATTAATAAAGGGACTAGTAAATATCCTTTACGCAGCCTACATTTTCTGCAAGCCCATAACGTGAATTATGAAAAAAAATTTTATTTTATTTTCTCATTGCTATGCCCATTGTATGTGTGTCCTTCTTCAGTATTGCTATTTGTTTTTTCATTAAATTTACAGTTGAAACCTTCGGCTATTCAAAACTATTGTGATGTCACGCAGGAAATCCTGACATCATCAGAGATGGAACAGTTTGCCAAATCTCTTAAACACAAACGTATCACTCTGGGATATACACAAGCCGATGTTGGCTGTGCCGTAGGAATTCTTTATGGTAAGGTTACCTATGAGGAATTCTAGAATAAACTGCAATAGAGCATTGATTAAAACTGTTTGAAACTGAACCCTCTCTTTCCTATTCTCTCTCATAGGCAGACCTTTTAGTCAGACGACAATCTGCCGATTTGAGTCACTACAGCTCAGCTTTAAAAACATGTGCAAGCTGAAACCGATACTATACGACTGGCTGCAAGACGTGGAAAAAAAGGGGGACATGCAGGAGGTAACTACATCATCCAGAGGCGTAACTAGAACCTTCAGGGCCCCGGTACAAGAAATTATGAAGGGCCCCCTGACCCCTGGCCAGGGCCCTTTCCTCTTCCCACTGATCCTGGGGCCCTTTACTCCTATGTGGGTCCCTTTATTACAGTACTGCAGTGGGGCCCTTTCACAAGTTCTGCAGCAGGCCCCAGGGGGACCAGGGAAGCACACAGGGGCCCTGGGAACAGCAGAAGACAAGTAAACTGGATAGAGGAAAATGGAAGAGATTGGGTCCTCTAAATACCACCCCGCCATCCCTCCTATTCAGGTGTACAAGGGAGCCATGGGGCCCGGTTGCAATTGCAACCCCTGCAACCCCTATCGTTACGCCCCTGACATCATCATAAATGGGTTAAGAAAAGGGCTTGTATAACAAAGTGGAAGAGTAAGGCCATCCAAAACTGATATTTTAGCATTTGGTTGAGTCTGGCGGGTGGACTCAGCTGGCAAGATCTTTTTAAGAAGATCTGATCTTGTGGATCCAATTTTTGCACTTGAATGATTAGGTCTTTCCATGTGCCTTGACTAATATGAGGGCATCTGAGACTCTTGAAAGTGGTGCGAGGAAAGCCAGAAATTTTAGTTGGGAGAACATAACTATTTAGTTCCCAAGATATTGCCTTGCACACATGAAATTGACAGTGAGCACAGTGCAAATATCAACTTAGTAGTATTTATAACCCGCTTACTATTTCATAAGATTTCTATTAAATTGGGTGAAGGTATTCCTGTAGGCTACCCCTGACCTTTGCAGACACCTGATAAGCAACAGTAAAGTTCAGCTGGATAGGCACTATCCAAAAGCCTACTGAGCAAGTCATCCATGGAGCCCTGCAGGCATATCTATATGCTTGTAAGTTCTGCTTGGCTGTAAATGGTAATGGTAAGTGAAGGGGGAATAATGGGAACTGGCAGCTTTTGACATGCCTAATTGATAGGTATTCCTGTATGGCAGCCGTACTGAGATTTCATAGATGTGAGAACACTGCTGGTACCAGTACATTGCATCATCATCAGGACCTTCCAAAATGTCCCATCTAACTCCGCCAATAATTAAATGTTAAATACTTATAGCAGCAATCCCATGTCTTTTCTCTATAGTGATAGCAAACACCCTTGAATGCCAATAGAACTTTTAAGTGCCCATTGCAGAATACCTATACATCCCTATTCAGCTGTTGCAAGGAATACTTGGGCTTATGAACAGTCACCCTTATGATTCTAGAGACCTACATAGTTAGAAGTGCAAGTTCCAGAACCTGGAAAGGCAGAACCAGTATGTAGCCATAACACTCTCTTCTTTGGCTCCTTAGCTCATCAGTCGGGGACCAGTTTTGCCTCAGAACCAGAGGCGGAAGCATCGAACAAGTATTGAGAACAACGTCAAACGCAGTTTGGAGAATTATTTCATGCACTGCTCAAAGCCTGGTGCACAAGAGATATCCCAGATTGCCAGGGAACTTAACTTGGATAAAGATGTAAGTATACTTAGTTCAATTAGTTTACTGTTGTATGGTAGTTGGCTTAAACAAGGCATCGCAAATCTATGCTTATACCAATGGCAAAAAATACATTGTCAGGGGTTATACCCTCCCTTACTCTATCCAAAATGAAAAAAGTTTTGCATTTAGTTCTACTTACATCTCTGCTGAGTTGTGTTTCAGCTCTAATGGCTGTTCAATATGTAGGCTATTACCATGGCAGTAGAGGAGGACAGAGCTGGTGGGAGGGGTATCAGTCTTGCTAATGCTAATGATTAGTTTGATTTAAAGGCACATTTTTTGGGTCAATAGTGTTATTTAAAGCTGAAGAGATGATAGAAAGAGCAATAGAGAGAACACCATGGTGTTGATTTACTAAAACTGGAAAGTGCAATGTCTGGTGCAGCTCTGCATAGAAACCAATCAGCTTCCAGTTTTTTTTTTTTGTAAAAGCTTAATTGAACAAGCTGAAGTTAGAAGCTGATTGGCTAACACGAATGCCTGTACCAGATTTTGTACTCTCCAGTTTTAGTAAATCAACTCCTGTGTCCATACAGGCCTGGGTTTTGAGCAAGTAACATGGACCATGGCAGGAGGCACTTAGAAAATAGATAGATGCACTATTACATAAAAGCTCTTCTTAGCCAGCTAAATCTAGCAATGAAGTAGATATTTTGTCTAACCAAAAGTCATCTTACAGTTAGAGATGGGATACCTGGTAAGCTAGGTCACCCTCTGTTTTTTTTTACTTTTTTTTTGTCTGTAATAATGGAATCTTCTGTTATAGTTGCCAACACTTTTCTGCCCAACTTGTTTTTGGCATACTTTTGGCGTCCTTTATTTTCACATTGACTTTTAACCATGTGTTCATCTTTTCACAGGTGGTCAGAGTCTGGTTTTGTAACCGTCGGCAGAAAGGAAAACGGCAGGTGCACCCCTACCTCAGGGAAAATGGTGGAGAAGCCTACGATGTTGTCCATTCCCTCTCACCTCCAAATGCAGGCCCTTTTGCCCTGCCGCAGGTGATGGCATCTCAAGGTTTTGCCCCAACATCCCTAGGTTCAAACCCTGCACTTTACATGTCTGCCTACCACAAAAGTGAGGTCTTCCCCCAGGCCATGCCTCATGGAATGTCCATGGGGAATCATGCCACTTGAAGCCCATCTTATTCCTGTAACATAGCAAAGATGCCGAAGATGACCTTTCTTTTTCTTTTTCATTTTCTGAAAAATGGGGCAGGGTGGGGGGTGGGCAAAGAGAGATATCACTGCTGGTAAAACTTGAGTTTTGGTTCATGTTGGTCATAGTCTCACCTAAAGCTAAAATGAGTTCAGAGTGAGAATGATTACAGTCCAGTCTGCATGGATTGATGTTACTAGTGTATACTTTTGATTAATACAGCATACATCTGAAAACATTTGACAACACCAACCTTTAGTGCATAACCAGGGTTCCATCAAACCTTCTAATCTATTGTTCAAGGGATACAGTCATACCAGCATATTCAGTGAGGCAATGCAAAAGAGCAATATTGGTGTCCAAAGGTTACCAAGTTTGATTATTGCAACATTCTGATTGATTGCTACATTCTCCATATCATTATTATCCTCTGTAATATCTAACTAAACAAGTATAATGATTTTGTATTGTTGTTTCCTTTGCTATTTTTGTTATCCCTAAATTGATGCAATGCAGAAATGCTGCCTAACCAGATTCTACACCACTAGATACCTGGCATTTACAGAGAAATACCTCTTCTGTACCCCTCTCTACATTAGTTTCACTTTAAGGTGGAACTAAACCCTCCTATTGTTTTCAGCCAAAGAAGCTGCCATCTTGGCATCTGTTTAACCTTCAACTGCCATGATGTTGCACATTTTATTAGTTATGACACCAGCCTTTTTGATGGTTTGACAGTTGGGTTGAGAGCACAACCAATGTGACACTTACATTCCTAGCACATGCTGAGAATGTAACCGCTTTGTTTTTAAACTGTTAATTCAACGGGTCTAGTTCCACTTTAATACAGGAACCTGACTTTTCCTGACTTAATAGCTAAGCTCCACCAACTGCTGTTTTCCTGAGTGCCTTACTGGACAAGTGGACAGTAGAATGGCAGTTGGCAGGGATTAGGCATGAAGTCAGGAGAGTTGGGCTCCAGTTATAAAGTGAAACTATATCAAAGAGGGACACAGAGGAAGGCAAAGCATTTATGGGCAGCAAAATATATTAAATAATATCCAGTATGCGGTAATATTAAATCACCACATAGTTTATTTATAATAGAATCCAGTAACATCTTGAGGTTTGGGCAGCTTTTTTGGTTTGTAGATACATTTCTGGTTTTGGGTTAGACCTTTTAATGCTCTCTTTCTGATGACTGTATCCCTTGAAAAGCCAAAATTTCAGGTCGTTGACTGAGAATGATCCAGCAACAGCACACGCTAACTTCTATTCTGACTCTAGGGGGCACTGTGGTATTCTACAGTCTGGGAGAGTGGCATAAAACAGATCCGAGTTAGTCCTTGACCCACTCTCATTGCCCCCCTGCCCACCCCACCATACCCCACCCCAACCCATGCCATGCCCATTCTATGTTTTACTCTTACTAGCTCACTGTTGCCCCCTTCTGTTCAGTTACAAGTTGGTTTTGTGAAACACCACGTTGTAGATGCTGTTTCTGAGCCAACGTTAGGGGCTATTTCTGGCAGCTATTTCTCAGGGAGATACATTATTCATGAAAAAGCAACTGGGACCTAGGCTACAATCTTTTGAATATGGTTTAGGCATACAAAATGGCTACCACAATGTTGAGGCATCAGGTCTACGTAACCCACTAAATTCTAACAGGGCTTCCTAACTCTTCCCCAAATCTACCTTCGAATGCTTTGTCTTTGTCTGTCTGTTTATGTTCGTATTTTTTCTGGCTTTAAATTATTTGTCCTAAAGTCAAGAATAGTCACTTTGATGTTTTATGTAAACTGCCTTCTCGATCAGCTAAGCTGGTAACTTAATGTCCCCAAGTCACTTTAATCCTTGTTGCACTAAAGCGTTCGTTCATTTCAATTCCTATTTTACCCTGGGGCAAGGAAGGTTCTACTTCAAAACTACTTGTTCACATAATTGGGCAAATATAAATACATTGGGAGTGGGGGGCCTAGGGCTGTTTTGCTGACAGTTTTTATTTCTTAAAGGGCATAACCACCCAAAAGTATTATTTTACATATTGATGGTGGCTGCTGGTCTGAGACAACACCTGATTTCTTATTTGCCTTGGATGTTCCAAAGGTGAGACCTCCCTGCCATAATTCCCAACTCCCATTTCCCATCCATCTAAGAGTTTGAGGTTTTCCCTCTTACCATTATGTTCTGTCATAATGGGTGCAGCAACAGAGCACAACGATCTCACCGAGAGAAAAGAAACTGGGTGGATTCAATCTCCAGCCTCTACCAAACACTAAAATATAAGAATGTCTAGATTGGGAGATAATGTCTAAAAGCTCATTTGTATGTAGCTGTGTAGGCTTTCTGTTTCCTAGTTTCAGAAGTGAAGGCCTCATTAATAGCTTTAATTTTGATTGATTCAGCATTTGAGGCATGGGTGGTCCTGCGGGTACCACCAGTCTTGGCAAAAGTCAATTTACAAATTGACTCAGCCAGGTGGAAATTTATCAACGAAACAGTGGCTGTATCCTATCAGATGCGGTCACTGTTCAGCACCACCAACAGCCACTATACCTACAGATGCTTGAATACAATGGCCATCCAGGCTCGCAGGCTGAACAACTTAAATTCGAGCCATCTATGCCCAGCCTTAGTTCCTCCAGTTCTAAAGTATTTATACGCCAATTGTCCAAAGTATTGCTGAAGCTGCACATCCTTCCCTGCTCAGACTTTTTCTCTTTATGCAAATTATGTGTAAACAGTGATGGGTTTTACCATTCACATGAATTCAGACTCTCCATTTCGACTCGCCACTTAGCCCGTCCTTAAGTCATTTTGACGCATCACTTTTTACAGCTGGTTTGCTCTGCATTATTACAGCAACCAATTCTTTCTTCTTGATGTAGATGTATTTCATCTGAAATGCTTGGGTGTGCTGTATACATCATATGTCCTCACAGTCGATAGAAGGAAATGTTACTTCAAGGAGTTTTCAAACCTACAAAAAAAAAAGGTCGGTATGGGATTGCCTTTTTGTAACTTTTACTAAACATGTTACTTTTATTTTCTCTCATCATGGGATACTCCTTGAAGAGGCTCTATTGATACAATGGAATTTGATACAAAGCAAGAGCTCTATCCCAGGGAAAAGGAAGTAGACTGTTCTTCAGGATGAAAAGTATTCGATACAGAACAAGGATAGGGAATAATAACATGTTTAGTAATAAGAGTTGCAAGAGTTTATAGTATATCTAAAGCCAAAACATCTTTTGTTTTTGGATAAAGTATGGAATGGTAACCAATCAAGACTTTTTCCACCGATTCCTGACTCGGACACAACATGAAGTGTGAGGATCCCCCCTAAAGCCAGGCATACATGGTTTGATTTTCTCTCATTCAATCCTCAAGAGAAAATCAATTGATTTCCCCATCCACAGTAAACAGCATGGATGGAGGAATCTCCACTGCCAGCTATTGTATTCAGCACCCATGGCAGACTGTGTTCAGTGCAGTGTTGCCAACCGCCAGTATATTTACTGACAGTTTGTAAAAATCAGTGATTTTTAGAACGGTCTATAAATATCAGGGTCTGATAATTTGTCATGCTGTGCTGACTTTTTAAGTGTAAACTGGGCAAACTACTTGATAAGTGTATTGTCAGTGTTTCCTTGTTGTGTTTAAATATCAATTGTCTTAGTTTTTAATAGGAGTTTAGTTATTTTTCAGGTTGCCAGTAAAAAATGTGCTCTGGCAGTAAGAGTTTCCATGATTTGCCAGTAAAAACGCTGCGGGAGGTTGGCAACACTGGTTCAGTGGTGCTGCCAAACAGTGACTGCATCTGATAGGAGGTAGTTGCTGTTTGGTAGTACCACCAGGCTTAGTTAACTTTTCAATTGATTTTTATAGAGCAAGTTGGTGCTTGCAGGGCCATCCATTGCTTGCATTCCAACAGATTCGGCCATAGCCACTATGGTTAGCTTTAGACAGTTGTCATTGGAACAGATGTCCCCACGCAAAGTTTTTCCTAATATTCCTGTTCTGGTGACAATTGTAACATTTCAGATTTCTCTTTAACTTCTGTCCTGGTCTTCTCAATGGACAATGAATTAATGGACAATGAATGTCACCAGTGAGACACAGACAGCGACAAAGACCTGGCAGGGTCTCTACCTCTATCTATCTTAAACAAAACAAAAAAATGTTGGCTTTAGATACACTTTAAGCCATCTGAAGGTGGCAAAACTCCTTTCAAGTTTGAATTCAAGTTGCTTTGTAACAAAACTGTTAGTACTAATATGAGGTATTCTGTGTATCAGAAGCCCGGGAAATTCATCCCACTACTTGGTGAACCAATTCTGACAAATTGCCATATTGTGACCTGATGTGTACACAGAAATAAAATAAAACATTAATAAATTTGTGTGTGGGGGGGGCGGGGGCGGGGAGGGAGGGATCAGGGGGGGGTGGGGAGGGAGGGAACCTAGGGGGTGGGTGGGTGGGGGGATGGGCGTGTGTGGGGGGGGGGAGGGTTGGGGAGGGGTTTTGTAAAATTTCATATGTCTGCATCTA
>BLSH010102431.1:1080703-1099286 GCA_018402905.1 Glandirana rugosa
AAAACGGGGTAAGCGTGTCTAGTTTACGTGTACTTGAAAGTGACTCGATGTGTTTAAGAAACAGTTAGTTGAAAAATTTGAAAAACGTCTACCGGTGTATTGGTGTACACCATCCTTCACTCCCGTTTAGAACGGTCGTCATTTAGGGAGGTGGGATAAGTTATGGTGGTAAGCTTTCATATGGTTTAGTCCAATAAGACCAAGAATCGCCATATATGAAAGACACGACTTGACGGACGAAAATCGCTACTCCGAGAACCGTTTCCTACTTACCTGATACACCGTCTTATCCCCACCATCAAAGGGAAATATTGTTCGGGTGGACCTTATGAGATTAAATATTGTCCTGTTTATCTCTTAACATCAAGAGGACCAGTTTTATCCTCACAAGATGAATTATATGCAGAAATAAAACTTTATAAAAATCGATGATGATTGCAATTATTTTGTGTGAGTTTTGTGTTTTCACTAGAATGTCTGGGCTTGTTATAAAGGGAAACTACCACCCCTATTCTGCCACATAGTCCATTCATCCTTTGCCAAGAGCCTCATCGCTAAAAGCAGGCAGTTCAGCACAGAAAGTATATACCGCTAAGAACCAGAATAACCTGATTTGGTATACTTTCGAATGGTGGTATTGAATAGGGTGGAGGGATTTACTGCTGGCAAGATTTGCCCTCACTTCCTACCACATGTGGTTATGTGGCCATCTGCAAAAAGTTTAAAAAGTTGATTGACAAAGAATTTGTGTAGCTCAGTGAAAGTTCATGTGCATTTGATCTGTGCGAATGGGGCAAAAACAAATATAAATGCTCTAAATCCTGAATGCTGAAAAAAAAAAAAAATTGCTGAGCTACTAATCACTTGAAACCTCAATCCTTCATTGATTGAACGTCTTCTTAGAAACATGAAATACTAAGGAAAGCATTTGTATAGCTGCTTCAAATATCTGCCACAAAATTGCTAATTTGACATGGGCCTGAAGGGTGCAGTAAAAAAAAAAAAAAAACTTTCCCCTGTAAGACAGTTGCTGCATAATGTGCTAGTATGCATTACATACTAGCACAGTATGAAATACTAAACTTAGAACAAAGCCTTCCAGCAGAGTTCCATCTTTCCCCGGTCTCCCTTCAGGGTTTGTGGGCTATATGAGTGTGGGGGACCCACGGTGCTCTGAACGTCGGGCACAGTAAGCTGGACCTTCAAAGCGCATATGCCGGTGAGGTCACTGGCTACATCCAGTGTGAATATCTCCTAAATGGTGACCATTTAGGAGATATTCATTTTATCTACACATAAGCCTATAATAAGGTAAAAATCCCAAACCAGACGTTACTACAGATTTAAGGTGAACCAAGGCCTCATACACACAGACGTTTCTTAAAAAATAAACAAACCGTCGGGCCTGACGTCAAGGAAAAAAAATCGGCGTTATGCATCAGCGTTAGTGAGCGTCGGCGTCAATAGGCGTTTTTTTTAAAAAATCATCCCTCTGCTATTTTTCAACCTAAAAACGCTGGCGTCAAAAAACGCCGGTTAACGCCGGTACAGTATTAGTTGGCGTTTTGCGGCGTCGAAAAACGCCAAAACGTTACAGCCTCAGAACGCGCTGGCCGTGGGTTCTAGTTTCAGCTCACTAATGCCGACGCCATCTACAGCTCAAAAACGTCAGCGTTTTTATGGGGCCATTGACTAACATGGAGAGCTGCAAAAAAACGCTGGCTTAAAAAAATGTCCGTGTGTATGAGGCCTTAGGACCATAGAGCAGAGACATGGTGTACCTACTTTCTGTATATCTTCAGAATATTTACAGACAGGGTTTTTTCTTCCTGATAAAATAGGTGCAGAATTCCCCAAAACCCCCTTCCCCCACCTACACATACACCCTCCAATCCTCATCAAATAGTGGTTGTGGTCAAATATCACTAATAGAGGGTCTTAAAGGAGCATTAAATACATACATACAAAGTTCAGAGTTCATAGTTGCGCTATGTGCAGGGTTTGGGGGTGCGCTACATACATAGTGCAGAATTCAGGGGTGCGCTACATACATAGTGCAGAATTCAGGGGTGCGCTGCATACAGAGTGCAGAATTCAGGGGTGCGCTACTCATGAAGTGCAGAGTTCGGCCTTCTTCCACAGCTGCTTACCTCTGCATCCTCCATCCATATCTCACTTTCACCCCTCTTTTTCTCAAGTACCTACCTCCCCACACAATGTAGGTGGCTTTGCATGGAGATCATTCAGTGGTGGTGTCAGCATCCGCACCTCACCCCGGGCACCTGCATCTCTCGTCTCCATCCTGCACTAGGAGCCGATCAGGAGATCAGATCTGTGGGAGCTGTTGGGTGACAAGCTGTCAGTTGTAAACACAGAAGCCGGACCTCTGTGTTTACAAGTGATAGTGGTGAGAAGGGAGGAGAGGGCCTGAGTCAGAGGTGGTGGAACTGAGTACCACCAAGTTCCAGCTGAAAAAAAGCCCTGCTTACCGATCCCCAAGCAAAGATGCTCTGTAAAAGCAATTATCTGCCACAGCTTCTGCAATTGTTCCCTGAACCACCTCCTGCCCCTTGCCAATTTTTCTACTGCTCACCGACTGAAAAGGGATGCTTTGCTTGCCAATGAGAGGATGCAGAGGTAGAAAGGGATTGTCCATGGGAACTATGGTCCATGTTTCCTTTTGGGGATTTCTGGGTGCTCAGAAAATAAGAAGAACGTATCAACAGTCTGGAATTGTCTGCTCTATGGACCTGGGGTCAGTTTAGAAGGTAAACCACAGGTTTAGCTTTAATTTCTTGGTAAAGGATTGGTTGGTTGATGTGAAGGTCTACTTCTCCCTCCACATTAACAAGACAGACCATATATTTTTCCAGTGCCCAACAAATCAGCGTAAAGTAAAGGGATGTCGCATCTAGCCACTTTTTTTTAAAGGTTGGTTCACCCAACATTAATATTTCAGTGTTTTGTAGATGCTGGAGGGTTTCTTATAGGGCTTCCATTGATGAGATCCCTGAGTTTCCAGGTCTGCACACATGCTGTCCCCATTATGAGGGATTCCCACTGGATTTTTATCAATTTACTTTTATATAATGGTGAATGTAAAAGGGGGATCTGAAAGACGAAGGTGGGGGCGGGGGAGCATCCAAACATCCCAGGTGGACAGGAACAAGGTCCTATATGACAAATCTCACTATTGGAACATTCAAGACACCAGGACATATATGAAGCCAGGAACTGGCCATGCTCCACTTATAACTAAAATATCACTTTTGGGTAGATTGACCATAACATATCATCACCATATTTACAACAGCTGTAGAAATTCTTAGTATCAGCCATTCTCTGTAATAACTTCCTGGTTTACTTTAAAGCAGTATTAAACCCAAAATCAATATTATATTTCGGCGTGCCAATTCTGTATGGTTGTGGTTGTATTCATTTTCTTGTATTTTCTAGTTTTCTTCTTTACCTGGTGATCCAGCCAGTAAGTCTGATATTTTTTCAACTTCCTTAGCTGGCCAGCAAAAGTGTCAGTTAGATGGTTGAGATGAACAATTTAACACTGACAGGGGTGCTTATAAGGGTCAGCTTTTATTCTTTTATGTAAAATCTTTATCCCAAAAGGAAAATAAATGTTTTTGTAACCGCCTAAAAAGTATTTATAGGATTTACAAAAAAGTAATCCCTCTTTATTACATTATCGCTTGGTGTTAAGCTGGCCATACACTGCGTGAGTGTCGATGGATTCCCATTGGCTTGGTCGAAATTCAGGCAGTTATAGCCCTTCTGGTATTGATTATTCAATTAACTTTTGTTAACAAGCATGTTGGAAAATTGCTGGCTGAACCAATCAGATGCAGGCACTGTTCGAGAATTCTCACAGCCAGTGGTGCCAGCTTTCAGAATACAGTAGCCTGGCGGGGGGGGGGGGGGGTTACCCCGGGTTACCCCATCTGAACTGTTAACATGCAACAACAAGGAACCAAAATCTATATGTGTGTATATGAAACCAAAATCAATAACACGGGGACATGACCTTGAATTAACTGGCGGAAAGTTCAAAACTAATTTTAGAAAGTATTATTTTACTGAAAGGGTAGTTGATGCTTGGAATAAACTACCAACAGAGGTAGTAAAACAGTCAACAGTATATGGCTTCAGACTTGCTTGGGCCAAACATAGATCTGTACTTTGTAAAAAGTTAATGAAAAAAAAAACATTAAAAAAAGTAAAAAAATAAAAAAAATAAATTGGCAGTCTCAATGGACTACTCCGTCTTTTTATGCCGTCACGTTTCTATGTTAGCTGGAGTTCGTCTTTAATACGTTAGTCAAGTCCAACTAAATCACCAGGTGCATCCAACACTACCTCTCCCTTATGCTGCTGCAAAGGGTGTATCTTGCTCATCCAGCCATAGATGGATCTAAATTGGCCAGTTCAGGAGGGCCCAGCCAAATTTTGATCCATCTATGGTTGTTCCCATTTGCGAGAAGTTGATCTAATGGTCAGATTCCTTCAAACAGGAATGTTAGAAAATTTGTAATTGATCAGCTCTGCAGCCAACCAGCTGCAGCACTGATCAATGTATTGTGACAGCAGAGAAGTCCCTGCTGTCAGAATACAACAGTGCTGCAGGGAAGATTCCTTCATTCGCCTCAAATGTGTGAATGGGGGAATCTGTTAGTTTTTTTCTTTTTTATTTATTTATTTATTTATTTTTTTATCAGCTAGCTGGCTGATCGAAAAAAAAAAATCACCTATTGCCATCCTAAGGCAAAAAGTGTGTTATTGGCCAGGTCACCTGGTGAAAATTAAGAAAAAAGGTCTAATAAAGAAAACAAATGCATCCACCACAATTAAAGACTGCATGCTGCAATATATTACATTTTTATTTTTGGGGTCAATGCTGCTTTAACATTTTTAAAACTGGTTAAGTTTTCTTTTTGCTGAATTTGCTAGCATCATCTCATGTACACTTTGGTCCTTTCTGTATATCCATAAATAATATAAAAGCCTTATAGAAAGCTTAAAATAACAAGCAGTTTATTATATTTAGTCTTTGTGGTCAAAATTCCCCTTTCAAAACAATATAGTATCAGTAGCTGAGTTCCTCTAAAGTGGTAAGAGAACTAAGAAGTGGTCATTTGTTGCCATCTTATTTCTGGTACAATAATTTTTATTGTAA
The DNA here is from genome assembly GCA_018402905.1 of Glandirana rugosa. Classification (NCBI taxonomy): domain Eukaryota; kingdom Metazoa; phylum Chordata; class Amphibia; order Anura; family Ranidae; genus Glandirana; species Glandirana rugosa. The sequence goes on from BLSH010102431.1 coordinate 1,085,889, forward strand.
AAAAAGAATAACATTTTGTCAAACGCTCACCTGCACAGGGGTATAGTGCAGTAAGTAAAACAGTGAAGTAACTGTCATTGAAATTAGCTATCCACCGGGGCGACCACATGGGATAACCCAGGGGTCCATTTAAATTCATGAGCCTAAGGGCCAGCTAATTGGTGCCCTAGATGCAGGCGCACAGAGTATCAAGAGAAAAGAGCAAGGTCTGGTGTCACACACCTCCATCCCTATATACAACAAATACACAAAAAATCACCCTGGGACTTTATATGAGGTGAGCACCATTTGCCACTAGTAACAAAGTAACAGGAGTATGCACAGTTTGAACAGTTATTGAAAGAGGATCTTACATACACGAATAGCATTACAATTGCTGAGCCAATAAAATACATCATAGTACAAATTTGCAGCAATATATATAAATAGAATACAGTACGCACAGTATATTCACATCTAGTGAAACCAACATGTTTCGCAAGACATAGCTCGCTTCCTCAGGGGTGGATGCGTGTGTGATGTATCTATAATAAACAAGAAAAATGTATAACACAATAATGGTTGTTAAGGTAAATGCTAAGAGGGGTCTAGGGGTAAAATACTCCATACTCACCATCAGGAAAAGCAAAGTGCCAATTAGCTGAAATCCCAAAAGGTGGTAACAACAGATGTGTGGCACGGGAGCTGAGTGGAGGAAACCAACCAGAACCAACACCAGGGGACCACCGGAGGGTAGACATGGCATGGGTGGGATTGTGTGAACCTAGAAGTTCCACCTTGTCCAAATAGTTGTCAGCTGTAACATAAATATATGTAGTAATAATAATTGCTATAGTAGCAGAGTAAACATTGAAGAGTATATAAGATTATAAATATGGTTACATATATGCACCGACCTGGTCCAAAAATGAGATGGACATGGAGACCAATAGGTATTTGTGAGAGGAATGGAAAGGGGAGAGGTAGTTGGGATGATGTGACCCTGGAGGTTGCACCTTGTCCGGATAGATATCAGCTGTAGCAAAAATATATAAAATAATAATAGCGATTGCTATGGTAGCAGAATGTACATATACGAAAGGTATTGCATATGGAGCACACAGGAACGCTTCTAGAGCGTCCAATTTCACCAATATGTCAGCAAAAGTTACCTGTAAGCAGTGTGAAACATCATGCATCAGTCACAGGAGTCAGCTGTGTATGAAAGACAGGCTGTGATTTCCTCTGGGAATATATAAGGAATTTTCCCTTAAGGGGAGCCAACCCCACAAAGATGAGGGTGGTGCTGGCCACCTGTTCAGGGAATGGCAATCAATGACATGTGGGATAGTAAGGTTGAGAAGTATATAAGATTGTATATATAGTTGCATATATGAACCAACCTGGTCCAATATTAAGATGGACATGGAGACCAAAAGCTGGATGTGAAGGGAGTATACCGATGCAAATTGATGTCTATGGAGGTAATCCCTGAAAACAGTAAAGATGTGTAAAATGGAATAAATTAAATAAAAAAGTATACGCCCAAATGGACTAGGATGTGCAAGGTATGTGTACCTGTGAAAGAAAGGTTGGTCTCAACATGATGTGCTTCCACATGTGTGATGAAGGCGGTGGAAGAGAGAATCCCAGCCATGCCAGCCCTCCATTTTGTATCCCCGGTGGTACGGCAGGCTCCGCACCCAACGCCATGAAAGAATGGTGAGGCATGCTGCCTCTGGAAGCGTCAGACACCGATTAGGGGTGCGCATACGCAATGCGGACCCTGACCATCCATGCAGACACACTACACCCAAACGTCATGACACCGCGGACATCTTTGGAGGGTGTAGACACATGGCGCTGATATGCAGGTGGCCCCACCCATCCCAAAGGGGCAGGGGGGATAGCAGGAGGCATAAAAATCTCCCTGATTACATATCACAGCTCCCGTGCCAAACAAAACAGAGCCGTCACCCAGGGGGAACAGCATGACCGGCTAAAATGTAGATCAAAAAAGAAAATGAATCGGTCCTATATATAAATTGTATAGGGCTATAGCATGCATGTGGATATATATGTGTTGATATATGTGGTTCAGGGTGGCAACAGACCTGGTTGGGCTATGGGTGTCTTCCACCCGGTTTAATTGCAACAAAAAAGAGAAAGGTCTGGTGTCACACACCTCCATCCCTATATACAACAAATACACAGAAAATTGCCCTGGGACTTTATATGAGGTGAGCACCATTTGCCACTAGTAACAAAGTAACAGGAGTTTGCACACTTTGAACATTTATTGAAAAATTATCTTACATATATGAATAGCATAATAATTGCGGAGCCAATAAAATACATCATAGTACAAATTTGCAATGATACATGTAAATAGCATACAGTATGCACAGGCATCTAGTAAAACCAACGCACTTCACAAGACAAAGCTCGCTTCCGCAGGGGTGGATGCGAGTGTGATGTATCTATAATAAACAAGAAAATGTATAACACAATAATGGTTGTTAGGGTAAATGATAAGAGGGGGTCTAGGGGTAAAATACCCCATACTGACCATCAGGCAAAGCAAAGTGCCAATTTGCTGAAATCCCAAAAGGTGATAGCAATGGATGTGCGGCACGGGAGCTGAGGGGAGGAAGCCAACTAGAACCAAAACACATCCATTGCTACCACCTTTATTATTATCTCACAAAAGTGAGTACACCCCTCACATTTTGTAAATATTTTTTCATATCTTTTCATGTGACAACACTGAAGAAATGAGACTTTGCTACAATGTAAAGTAGTGAGTGTACAGCTTGTATAATAGTGTAAATTTGCTGTCCCCTCAAAATAACTCAACACACAGCCATTAATGTCTAAACCGCTGGCAACAAAAGTGAGTACACCCCTAAGTGAAAATGCCAAAATTTGGCCCAATTAGCCATGTCCCTCCCAGGTGTCATGTGAATCATTAGTGTTACAAGGTCTCCGGTGTGAATGGGGAGCAGGTGTGTTAAATTTGGTGTTATGGCTCTCACTCTCTCATACCGGTCACTGGAAGTTCAGCATGGCACCCCATGGCAAAGAACTCTCTGAGGGTCTGAAAAAAAGAATTGTTGCTCTACATAAAGATGGCCTAGGCTGTAAGATGATTGCAGAGATAGTGAAACTGAGCTGCAGCATGGTGGCCAGGTTCATACAGCCAGGGCTGGCCCAAGACATTGTGCTGTAGCAAAAACAAAAGACACAATGGCGCACTGGCCTAGCGCATTATCCCTGATAAAATTGTTTGTGCAAGATACCAGCTGCGCAGTGCATGTCCAAGAACTGGAGGAACTGCCTATATGGTTGTCGTGCGTTTTTATGACTCGTTTGTGAATATGCATTTTTTAACCTTTATTTAAACAATTTTATCAGGGATAATGCGCTAGGCCAGTGCGCCATTGTGTCTTTTGTTTTTGCTACAGTGCCTTGGACTACCCCTAGTTCATCAGTGGCAGCAAGGTGGCACATTATCCAGATGTCTTTTATTCTATGGACTACCTGAACACAGAGTGAAAGATGCCTCCCCTCTGAGCGCAGGAATATAGTATGTGTATAGGCCAAGACATTGTGCTGCCTGGGTCCCAGAATGAAATGCTGCCCCCCCCCCCAAAAAAAAAATCACGTCCACCAAAAGGCCCCCATATCCATTATTTCATATCATGATAATTAAAACTAAAAATAAATTTATCAGGAAGTCAGATTTACATGCAACAGCACCTTGTCTATATGCAAAATTATATGACATATCATTATGTTCAATTCCAAGGGACGGTGTCAGGAAACAACCGTCGCCCCTGGAATTCGGGTCTGGAATGCCGTAGGGTGTGCGTGCGCCTGTGCGCCGGCATTGGCACCCAAACGGCCCATTTAAGTGGACGGCACCCTGCAACCAGTGCTGTCCGTTCTACAGCGTTCTGGTACCCGTGACCCCCTGTGATCTGTTCAAATGAGCTTCCTGTTACTTGTGAGCCGGCTATCCTTTGACCTGCTTGTTATCTGCCTGCACCGACCCCGGCTTGCCCACAACCACGTCTTTGCCTGATCCCTGTGTACTTCTGCTGCCCACCTGTTGCCAACCCTACCTGTACCCCACCATCCACCTGCCTGCTCCTTCTGTACTGCACCGCCAGCCTGCTACCGACCCGGCCTGCATCACTACTCTTCAGTCTGCACAAGCTCTTCAGCGGACCTTCACCTACCATCTGTGATCCAGTCCGACCCGCGTGCCATCCTGCACTCCCAAGCCACCTGTCTGCTCTACCAGGGGCTCCTGAATCAGGATAGTAAGAGAGGTTGCCCACTGCATGAGCCAGACTCTACCACCAGGTATGTGACAGGAGGGCTAGGGCAGTATAGAGGCAGGCTAGGGTAATATATAGACAGGCTATTGTAGTATAAGGCAGGATAGGGTAGTATATAGGCAGGCTAGGGTAGTATATATACAGGCTAGGGTAGTATGGGGACAGGCTAGGGTAGTATATGGACAGGCTAGGGTAGTATATGGACAAGCTAGGGTAGTATATGGACAGGCTAAGGCAGTATATAGACAGGCTAGGGTAGTATATAGACAGGCTGGGGTAGTAAATAGGCAGGCTAGGGTAGTATATAGACAGGCTAGGGTAGTATATGGGCAGACTAGGGTAGTATATGGACAGGCTAGGGTAGTATATAGACAGGCTAGGGTAGTATATACAGACTAGGTAGTATATGGACAGACTAGGGTAGTATATAGACAGGCTAGGGTAGTATATGGACAGAATAGGGTAGTATATAGACAGGCTAGGGTAGTATATGGACAGACTAGGGTAGTATATAGACAGGTTAGGGTAGTATATGGACAGAATAGGGAAGTATATAGAGAGGCTAGGGTAGTATATGGACAGACTAGGGTAGTATATAGACAGGCTAGGGAAGTATAGGGGCAGGCTGGGGTAGTAAATAGACAGGCTAGGGCAGTATATAGACAGGCTAGGGCAGTAAAGGGGTGGTCTAGGGTAGTATAGGGGCAGGCGAAGCGGCCCGGTGGACAGTTGTCATCCTGACACGCAAAGCTGCTGGTAAAAAATTTAGGCTGTCAATTTGCTGGGTAAATAGAAGAGAAGGAGAGGCGACTGTGGTTCAACTTGCTGCCCCTCTTAAAGTGCTGCCTGGGTCTAATGGACCCACTGGGACCCATGGTAGGGCCGGCCCTGCATACATCGGCCTAACAGGACAGGTTCCACTCAGAACAGGCCTCGCCATGGTCGACCAAAGAAGTCGAGTGCACGTGCTCAGAGTCATATCCAGAGGTTGTCTTTGGGAAATAGATGTATGAGTGGGTGACACAGTGGTGTAGTGGATAGCACTTTCGCCTGGCAACAAAAAGGTCGCTGGTTCAAATCCGAACCACGACACTACCTGCCTGGAGTTTGCATGTTCTCCCTGTGCCTACGTGGGTTTCCTCCGGGTGCTCCGGTTTCCTCCCACAGTCCAAAGACATGCTGATAGGTTAATTGGCTCCTGTCTAAACTGTCCCTAGTATATGTATGAATGTGTGTTAGGGACCTTAGATTGTAAGCTCCTTGAGGGTAGGGACTGATGTGAATGTACAATATATATATGTAAAGTGCTGTGTAAATTGACAGCGCTATACAAGTACCTGAAATAAATAAAAATAATAAAATAAAGAGTGCTGTCAGCATTGTTGAAGAGGTGGGGGTCAGCTTTTCAGTGCTCAGACCATATGCCGCACACTGCATCAAATTGGTCTGCATGGCTGTCCCAGAAGGAAGCCTCTGCTAAAGATGATGCACAAGAAAGCCCGCAAGCATTTTGCTGAAGACAAGCAGACTAAGGACATGGATTACTAGGACCATGTCCTGTGGTCTGATGAGACCAAGATAATCTTATTTGGTTCGGATGGTGTCAAGCGTGTGTGGCGGCAACCAGGTGAGGAGTACAAAGACAAGTTAGTCTTGCCTACAGTCAAGCATGGGGGTGGGAGTGTCATGGTCTGGGGTTGCATGAGTGTTGCTGGCACTGGGGAGCTATAGTTCATTGAGGGAACCATGAATGCCGACATGTACTGTGACATACTGAAGCAGAGCATGATCCCCTCCCTTCGGAGACTGGGACGCAGGGCAGTATTCCAACATGATAACGACCCCAAACACACCTCCAAGACGACCACTGCCTTGCTAAAGAACCTGAGGGTAAAGGTGATGGACTGGCCAAGCATGTCTCCAGATCTAAGCCCTATTGAGCTTCTATGGGGCATCCTCAAATGGAAGGTGGAGGAGCGCAAGGTCTCTAACATCCACCAGCTCCGTGATGTCGTCATGGAGGAGTGGAAGAGGACTCCAATGGAAACCTGTGAAGCTCTGGTCAACGCAATGCCCAAGGGGGTTAAGGCAGTGCTGGAAAATAATAGCGGCCACACAAAATATTGACACTTTGGGCCCAATTTGGACATTTTCACTTAGGGGTGTACTCACTTTTGCTGCCAGTGGTTTAGACATTAATAGCTGTGTGTTGAGTTATTTTGAAGGGACAGCAAATTTACACTGTTATACAAGCTGTACACACACTACTTTACATTGTAGCAAAGTTTAATTTCTTCAGTGGTGTCACATGAAAAGATATAATAAAATATCTACAAAAATGTGAGGGGTGTATTCTTTTTTGTGAGATACTGTATATATATATATATATATATATATTGTGGGAGATTAGCTCGTGGGGTCACTTTTCAGAGGAAAAGATTCAGCATGGAGGTCAGTTTCTTTAAAATCTGGCGGCTTGCCAGGTTTTATTGTCACAGGTTTGCAAGGCCAAAACACATAAGAAAAAAAAACAGAAAACAAAACCTTGCTGTCCGGCGCTAAACTATACATTTGAGTTCCTCTCTATACAGTGAGGTTTTGTCCCCAACACCCACAAAACATAAGCACAGTGCAAACCTTAATCTTTGAGTCCAATATTAGCACACAGCACTCACTCAGCTTTCTCCCTCTGAGATCCAGGATAGAGCTCCCCTCTGCTCTTTTCCTGGTCATTAAATGCAGGTGGAGAGGGGTTTGAGTGGACCAGAAAGTCCGGACTGAACCAGCTCTGCCATGGTGGCTGGCAAAACCAGGGTCAGACTCTCACTAGTCGCCTCAATGTGATTGCATGCGAGGCGACAAGTATCGCCCGTGCATTATGGCGCTTCGCATAACATCACATATCCCCCCTCTGCTCAAGCCCCTGGGGCAAAGCAACTGTCCCGACCATGCAGTGGGCTTGATAGCCAGGCACTCCTTCTCCACAATGGCACAATTCCTTTCATGCCTATTAAGCTTCCTGCTTAAGTAGGCGACCGGATGCTCCTCACCGTCTCTGATCTGGGACAGAACAACACCTAGTCCCACCTCAGAGGTGTTGGTTTGAACCACAAACTCCTTTGTGAAGTCTGGGGTCACGAGCATCGGCTGCACACAAAGGGCTTGCTTCAATTTCTGGAATGCTTTCTCGGCTTCAGAATTCCACTTAACCATTCCTAACCCTCTACCCTTTGTCGGATCGGTCAGAGGGACGGCAATGGTGGCAAAGTCGGGGATGAAGCATCGGTAATACCCTGTAATTCCCAGGAAGGCACAAACCTGTTTTTTGTTCATTGGTTGGGACCACTTTTGAATGGCCTTAATCTTATTGGTCTGGGGCTTGATCAGACCCCGACCAATAACATATCCAAGGTATTTGGCCTCCTCCAGACCTATGGCACATTTTTTTGGGTTGGCTGTTAGACCTGCTACCCTCAGCGAATCTACCACTGCCTGCACCCGGGGCAGATGTGATTCCCAATCTGGGCTGTGGAAGTCCACATCATCCAGATAGGCCGCTGCATAGGGCCGATGCGGCCTCAAAGTTTTGTCCATCATCCTCTGGAAAGATGCAGGGGCCCCATGCAGACCAAACGACATTCGCTTGTATTGGAAGGACCCCTCAGTTGTAGAGAAGGATTTTTTTTTCTTTTGCTGCCTCCGTTAGGGGGATCTGCCAGTATCGCTTAGTCCTCAAGTTCGTCAACCCGCGGCATCGGGTATGCGTCAAACTTAGACACGTCATTCAGCTTCCTGAAATCATTACAGAACAGGAACTATAGGGCTCGACCAGGTGCTGTGGGACTCCTCTATCACCTCTAGCTCCAACATGGTTTTTATTTCTCTCGCCGCCGCCTCTCGTCTAGCCTCAGGTATTCTGTAGGGTTTTACATTTACACTGACCCCTGGTTCCGTGATTATGTCATGTTGTAGTACAGTAGGCAGTCTGGGTAGGGAAGAGAAAAAGTCTCTATTTTTACTGACAAATTCCTTAACATCGTTTTGTTGTGTCAGTGACAAGGACTCAATTATGGGGACATCCGGGGTCAGGGGTATACTGTCCTTTTGGGGAGTGGGCACTGCCAATAAACTCTCTCTGTCCTTCCACGGTTTTAGGAGATTAACATTATAAATCTGCTGCGGTTTCCTTTTCCCAGGCTGGTAAACTTTGCAGTTTACTTCCCCTACTCTTTCCCTAATCTCAAAGGGACCCTGCCACTTTGCAAGGAATTTATTTTCAACTGTGGGGACCAGCACCAGTACTCTGTCTCGGGGGTTGAAAGTTCGGGTTTTGGCACCCCGATTGTCTTTTGTCTGGCCTTCCTGGGCTTTCTCCATATGCTCTTGTACAAGGGGCAGGACAGCTGTGTTTCGATCCTGCATCAAGGAGACGTGCTTTATGACGCTTCTATATGGGGTGGCCTCTCCTTCCCACGTCTCTTTTGTGACATCTAGCAGCCCCCTGGGATGTCTACCATACAAGAGTTCAAAGGGGGAATACCTGCAGAACCTATCGTATGCCAAACATGAGGTACGACAGCAAAAAAATCCCAATTTCGCCCAACTTTATCAACCACCTTTTTTAGCATGCTCTTGAGGGTCTTGTTAAACCTTTCCACCAGACCGTCAGTTTGGGGGTTGTAAACAGAGGTACGGAAATGGGAGATTTTGTACAACTTGCACAATTCTCTGGTCACTCTGGACATGAAAGGGGTACCCTGATCTGTCAAGATTTCTTTAGGGATCCCCACCCGACTAAACACCTGGACCAGCTCCTTGGCGATAGTCTTAGCGGAGGTATTCCGCAAGGGTATGGCCTCAGGATAGCGAGTCGAATAGTCCAGGATCACCAGGATGTGCTGGTGTCCCTGAACAGATTTTGCTACTGGTCCCATGAGACCAATGCCAATTTGCTCAAATGGCACTTCAATTATGGGATGTGGGACAAGGGGACTACGAAAATAGGGTGACGGGCCGTCATTTGACACTCATTTAACACACGTGATTCAAAGTATTCTTTGGTTTGGGAACCACTAGCTGTTCCACCTCATCCTCCCCGTGTTTCACCACCTGATACCACAAATTATTTTTAAGGGCCATGTTGTTCTGTACAGAAGTCCTCTCTCCGGGACCTCTAAGTCAGGTACTACATTCGGTTCACTCTCACCGTCAGGGTCAGAGATATTGTCTGGGTCATTAACCCCCCCGGTGTGAGCTATCTTCCAGCTCCTCCGGCTCCCTAGCCAGTACAGGAAAAGGAAGAGGGTCTCCTCCCTCCACGGTCCTGCCACCAGTCTCCCCTTCCATTTGGCAAAACGAGTCTGGCGAGAGGTCCTGTGCTTCCGAAGCAGGGGGAGCTCTATCCGCCAGACTCCATGTGCCTTTCCATAACCTACAAAAATGGGGAAAATCCCTGCCCACTAGGGCTTCATAAAGTAGTGAAGGTACCACCCCACTGAATGAGTCACACTACCTCAAGGGGTGTCAATCTCAACCACCGCCGTCTGGTAGTCACAAGTGTCCCCATGGATGCAGATGACTCAGACAGTGCTAGGGTGTAACCCGGCAGGGTTTACACAATTGCTTTTTATCAATGTTACCACACTACCCGAGTCAAGCAGTGCAGTGACTGGCCTCCCATCAATGAAAATCACACACATTTGCTTCTCCATGCGACAAGAATATGATGCTGTATATGCGACCTGTGCAAAAAGAGAAAGACGTCTATACACATAAGTATAATCGCATTGCATGGGTTCATCACTCAGGGGGCAATTGGCAGCAACATGGCCCAATGCATGGCATCAGTAGCACTGTATGCGCTCTATACCCAGTCCTCTCAAGGGTCCCCAAGACCTTCCTGGTCTCCTTGGCCAGTCTCCAGGTCTAGAGCCCCCAGTCTCTTTAGCCGTATCAGTCTTATCAAATTTCCCCAAGCCCCTGAACCCTGGAATGGTTTTACTGGGTCCACTGGGCGACCTTTCACCTCTAGATACATTGGAGTGGGGCGCCGATGGGCGCAACAAGTCCTCAGCAGCCGTGTATCTCTCCCCGAGGTCCACCAGTTGGCTTGCAGTTTTGCAGACCCATTTCCTCAAGGCAGCAGGGAGCGCATGTAGATAGCGGTCCATGACCACGCGTTCCACAATCTGGGGACCTGGCAAGGTCTCTGGCTGTAGCCATTTCTTGGTAAGATGAACCAGGTCGGTGCGGTAGGTCCACTGATGCACGCGTCGGTCCCGGACTGCCATGGTGACCCCCATGCGTGCGAGTATTTCTGCCTTTAGAGTCTCATAGTCCTGGGCCTTATCTGTTTCCAAATTGAAATAGGCTTTTTGGGGTTCGCTGGCCAAGAAAGGTGCTTGCAGTCCCACCCACTGTTCTGCAGGTGTCATCTTCTGCTTGTGGTAAGAAGCGAGTACCAACCTTGGTTCCACTGTCACGGGAGGTGCGGGCCCTTTTTTTAACTCCAGAAGTGCCTCTGCGACCCAGAGGTTGGTTTCCTGCAGAGCTGTGTGTTGTGCTGCGATAGCCTGGTGGCTCTCCTCTCACTGAGCTGCAACGGCCTCTGCGACCTGTCAGTTGGTTTCCCTCTGGGCTGCCTGTAGTGCTGCAGCGGTCTCTGCGACCTGGCCGTGTGTTTCCCGCTGCGCTGCATTGGCTTGCAGCAGGGCCTTCAACATTTCCTACATCTTTGAAAGTTGCCCGCATCCTCCACCACGTGTGGGAGATTAGCTAGTGGGGATCACTTTTCAGAGGAAAGATTCAGGTCAGTAACTTTAAAATCTGACGGCTTGCCAGGTTTTATTGTCACAGGTTTGCAAGGGCAAAACACATAAGAAAAAAAACAGAAAACAAAACCTCAACGTCCGGCGCTAAACTATACAGTCAGGTTTCTCGTTATACAGTGAGGGGCTGTCCCTGACACCCACAAAACATAAGCACAGTGCAAACCTTAATCTTTGAGTCCAATATTAGCACTATATTGCCAAAAGTATGTTGACACCTACCTGTACACACACAAATTTTAATAGAATCCCAGTCTTAGTTTGTAGGGTTCAATATTGAGTTGGCCCACCCTTTGCAGCTATAACAGCTTCAATTCTTCTGAAAAGGCTGTCCACAATGTTTAGGAGTGTGTCTATGGGAATGTTTGACCATTCTTCCAGAAGCTCATTTGTGAGGTCAGGTACTGATGTTGGATGAGAAGACCTGGCTCGCGGTCTCCACTCTAATTCATCCAAAGGTGTTCTATCGGGTTGAAGTCAGGACAGTCAAGTTGCTCCACCCTAAATTTGCGCATCCATATCTTTATGGACATTGCTTTGTGCAGTGGTCCAAATCATTTGGTAGAAGAGGGATTATGGTGTGGGGTTGTTTTTCAGGGATTGGACTTGGCCCCTTAGTTCCAGTGAAGGGAACTTTTAAGGCGTCAGCATACCAAGACATTTTGGGCAATTTCATGCTCCCAACTTTGTGGGAACAGTTTGGGGATGGCCCCTTCATGTTCCAACATGACTGCACACCAGTGTACAACGCAAGGTCCACAAAGACATGGATGAGCGAGTTTGGGATGGAGGGACTTGACAGGCCTGCACAGAGTCCTGACCTCAACCCGATAGAACACCTTTGGGATGAATTTGAGCAGAGACTGTGAGCCAGGCCTTCTTGTCCACCACAGTGCCTGACCTCACAAATGCGATTCTGAAAGAATGGTCAAACATTCCCATAGACACACTCCTAAACTTTGTGGACAGCCTTCCCAGAAGAGTTGGAGCTGTAATGTCTGCAAAGCCGGGGCAATTAAATATTGAACCCTACGGACTAAGACTGGAATGCCATTAAAGTTCATGTGCGTGTAAAGGCAGGTGTCCTAATACTTTTGGCTATATATATATATATATATATATATATATATATATATATATATATTCACAGTATCTCACAAAAGTGAGTACACCCCTCACATTTTTGTAAATATTTTATTATATCTTGTCATGTGACAACACTGAAGAAATGACACTTTGCTACAATGTAAAGTAGTGAGTGTACAGCTTGTATAACAGTGTCAATTTTCTGTCCCCTCAAAATAACTCAATACACAGCCATTAATGTCTAAACCGCAGCCAACAAATGTGAGTACACCCCTAAGTGAAAATGTCCAAATTGGGCCCAATTAGCCATTTTCCCTCCCCTGTGTCATTGGACTTGTTAGTGTTACAAGGTCTCAGGTGTGAATGGGGAGCTGGTGTGTTAAATTTGGTGTTATCGCTCTCACTCTCTCATACTGGTCACTGGAAGTTCAACATGGCACCTCATGGCAAAGAACTCTCTGAGGATCTGAAAAAAAGAATTGTTGCTCTATATAAAGATGGCCTAGGCTATAAGAAGATTTGCCAAGACCCTGAAACTGAGCTGCAGCACGGTGGCCAAGACCATGCAGCAGTTTAACAGGATAGGTTCCACTCAGAACAGGCCTCACCATGATCGACCAAAGAAGTTGAGTGCACATGCTCAGCATCATATCCAGAGGTTGTCTTTGGGAAATAGACGTATGAGTGCTGCCAGCATTGCTGCAAAGGTTGAGGGGTGGGGGGGTCAGCCTGTCAGTGCTCAGACCATACGCCGCACACTGCATCAAATTGGTCTGCATGGCTGTCATCCCAGAAGGAAGCCTCTTCTAAAGATGATGCACAGGAAAGCCTGCTGAAGACAAGCAGACTAAGGACATGGATTACTGGAACTATGTACTGTGGTCTGATAAGACCAAGATAAACTTATTTGGTTCAGATGGTGTCAAGCGTGTGTGGCAGCAACCAGGTGAGGAGTACAAAGACAAGTGTGTCTTGCCTACAGTCAAGCATGGTGGTGAGAGTGTCATGGTCTGGGGCTGCATGAGTGCTGCCGGCACTGGAGAGCTACAGTTCATTGAGGGAACCACGAATGCCAACATGTACTGTGACATACTGAAGCAGAGCATGATCCCCTCCCTTTGGGGACTGGGCCACAAGGCAGTATTCCAACATGATAACGACCA